>VWZF01000129.1:120639-261533 GCA_013396755.1 Sclerurus mexicanus | reverse complement strand
CGCGCAGCGCGCCCCGTCCGCAGCCCCTGCCCGCGGCCCGGCGGCGCGCACCATGTGGATCCAGGTCCGCACCATCGACGGCACCGAGACACAGACCATCGACGACCTGAGCCGCCTCACCAAGATCGAGTGCCTGCGGGAGAAGATCCAGGAGACCTTCCGCGTGAGCCCTGACCGCCAGCGCCTCTTCTACCGCGGCAAGCAGGTGAGGCGGGCTCTGCCGTGCCCGGGCCGGCGCCGCGGGGCTCCCCGTCCCCGCCCGTGCGCACGGGGGCTCGCGCTTTTGTTTGCGCTCGGGCCGGAGGGGAGGGCAGGGGAGCGGACGGGCCGCCCTGACACGGAGCTCCGGCACCCGCCACCCCTCTTTTCCCCCAGGGAGTAAAAACCCCAGGCAGTGAAACCCCTCTCCGTGCGCCGGCGAGGGCCCTTTGTGTGTTTGTTTTCCCACCTGAGCGGCTGGAGGCTCCTCCCCCGGCCCCCGCCTTCGTCCTGCCCCGGTGACAGGGTGGCCGGGGGGATGCGAGGCGGAGGAGGAGGAGGAGGGAGATGTGCCCACTCTCCCTCCCTCCCGGCCTCCGTCGGCCCGCCGCGGCCCCGGCCGGGCAGAGCGCGAAGCGGGCGGACCGCGGGCGGTTTCCAGGGAAGATGCCGCCTCGGGCCCGCACGTGGCGGGGCGGGGAGAGGCGGGTTAATTGGCGCGGGGTTAATTGGCGCGGGCACCGGCTGTGATCCGCGGGTGCGCCCGGGGTGCGGGGGTGCCGGGCTGGCTGCCCGAGGGGTCCCGTCCGCCTGGCGGGGCCCAGCGAGGCAGAGGTGGCGGCGGGGAGCGCCCGGGGAGCCGGTGCTGCCCTGCCCTGCCCTGCCCTGCCCTGCCCTGCCCGCGGGTGCGGGGTACCTCCTGCTCCGAAGTGGTCGCCTCAGGCTGCAACTTTGTTGTGAAGGGTGTAACCTTTGAAGCTGCGTTACATAAACTAGGAGGTGTGCGCAGTCCTGGAGTTGTGAAAGTGAGGCACAGCTATTACCTGACAGGGAAGGCACCGAATGTGTGCCATTTCTGGGAAAGTGGCTCTTGAAACGCATCTTCGTACAGCAGATGAGTGTTCACCTAAGCTAAGTAATACAGAGCAGTGAGATTTCTGTCTCAAAAGCAGTACCTTCACGAGATAAGGCGAAGAAATAAGGCGAAGAAAACTCCAGAAACAGGAATTTAAATCTCGACCTGAAGGGAAGCATTAGCTATGCCTCGATTGTGAATGCAATAGCACAGGACTAAATTTTTGTTTTCTGCAGGTTGGTGGTGTTTGTGAGGACAGATCTGTAAAGGGCACACCACACAACTGCATGTTTCTCTGAAGGGGCCACATCAAGGAACACCAGTCTTGAAGTTGTGTGACGTGTTTAGCTTTGTGCTGTGCTAGCACATCTCTTTTGAGTACAGAGGTTGGTGCAGGACACCAGGTTTACTCAAGAAGCAGGGAAGATGAGCCTGTAATGAGTTGTGATTTTCTATGTAGCCTGACAGCGGCCAGACTAATTAGCAGGAACATTTTAGTTAACTGATGTCTTTCTTTAAAAAGTGCAATAGTGAAAGATTCTAGCTGAAGTTTCTTATGTGAGCAGCATTTTTTAGTTTATTACTTCGTATACCCGGTTTAGGACACAGTTGGGATAAAGTTCAGTGAAGAGTTAGGGAGTTCTTTTTTGTAGTTTCACTCCCCATAAATGCCCGTTTCCTTGCAATTACCATAATTAATTCTGAAGTTTTTGTGTTGATTATGGATTGCTTTTCGGTTTCCATGGCGCTTGTAAGTAGAAGAAAGGTCAGAAGGGTTGCTCTTGCACCAGTAAAACTGAATGTTGAGAGACATGAGCAAAGGAAACTGTAAACAACTTCAACTCTCTCGGGGCTGTGATAAACTAAATTGAAATTAAGAAATTCACTTCTATTAAATGTGAGGTGAACAGAAAACAGTATACTGAGGTGGAAACTTGAAAAAAACCTGAAGATTGCTGCATGTCTTGTAAAAAGTATTATCTGGGTCAAACTCTTTTCCTGTTTTATCTGATTAGCACTCAGCATGGTTAAATCTGTACAGTCTGCCCGTAGAAATGTGAGCTTACTATTGCGCACTGCTAACTGTAGTCTCTCTAGAAGTACTTGGATCTTGCAGGTGGTGGGAAGACTGACTAAGTAACATCATTCTAAAAATGGGAGGTATATGAGGTTATAAGGATGTAGGAACCTAAGTGAGTCACCGTTTATGGGCTGCATTTCAACAGCGTCATGTTCTTAGCCTGCAGTAGAGAACAGCTTCAACTGACATTTTGGCTGGAGCCATTACTTTGCAATCCTTTAGGAGTGTCCATGTCCAGTTAATGTAGTTCATGTGGTATACTGTGATTTGTTGTTGTCTGATCTACAAACACATATGCAAGAGCTTAAGTGGGCAGTACATCACATGCCTGTTCTTAAAGGTTAAAATACCCTGAACTACTGGACAAAACCTAGTGTTGTGATTAATGTAGTACTTTGTATTACTGTTCTGGGGGGGTTTGGGTTGTTTTGTTTTGTTTTCTCTTGGAAAAGTGAGGAAAAGCACTACTTTATTGAATACGCTGATGTCTATGTTTTAACTTTTACTGCAATTCACATGTGGAAGTAAAGACTGAGCCAGACAGTATAACTATAACATGGGCTGGTCTGTGAGGACATCCTGGACTCTTGGGGAATCCACATTTCTGCAGAGCTGAATAACTGTCTATCAGCCATAGAAGTCAAATCATTCCGTAGAATGAGGTAGAATTGTCTGAGGAAAAGGAATATTAGTGTATGCATAGTTTTTTAGTGTGGTGCAATAACCTAATCTGCAGCTAGCCAGAGAAGTCTGCCGAACATAAAAACCTGCAGTGATGTCTCTTGTGAAATTTCCTTCATGAAGAAGTTGGGTCATTGGAAAGATTTTCTTGGAGGGCCACAAGTATTGCTTTGTGCTGGAATAAAACATACTTTAACCTTGCCCTATCACAGATTATTCACATCTAATGCTTTTTTCATGCTATATGTTAACTCTGAGTCAACTGGTAAACTACAGTGCATTGTGTGGAGGTTCTTAGAGAAATTCAGAAAAGGAAGACAAAGACAATCTGACTTCCAGCACCATATTCTCTAACTGGAAAACCTATGAAGCTGATCCTGATGAGAATAGAAGTTCTCGGTTTATTCAAGAAAATGAAGGAGATATCTTGGCATTTTCACCTACCAGATCAGATTTCTATGGGACCAAGCTGTACCTATTGCATGACTTCTACTTTTCAGTTACAATGGTGGAAAAATAGAGCAGTAAAAATACATTGAACTTTAAATTTGAAAACTTGCTGGAGAGCTTAAGGAGTATTAATACCTACTTACGTTTTGCATAGAACTAAACATGCACAATGTTGTATTTCAGCAATATCTATTGTTTGTGGAAGATAAAGACTAATGTCTTGCGTTGGCTTCTTTCATCATCCCATCCCACCCTGCTGGAATTTGAATTCAGTGAAAATTTGTAAATGGCTATTGTTAAAAAAAACATCATCTCAATATCTTTTCCATAGTGCTTACTAGAGATGGGGCAAAAAGGACATTGGGCCCCAAAGGTTTCTTCGTCAATATATCTAAGAGGCAGTGAACTGAAACTGCTTTTAAAGTTGGTGAGGAAACCACTCCTATTCTGTTCTGTGGTTTAACCTCAGCTGGAAATGAAAATACCACACTGCTGCTCTCTCCCTCCCTCACCAGCAGGACTGGGGTGAGAATTGGAAGGATAAAAGCTACAAACTTGTGGGTTGAGATAAAGACAGTTTAATAGAGAAAGCAAAAACCATGCACATAAGCAAAGTATAGAATTCATTCACTGCTTCCCAGGGGCAGACAGGTGTTCTTCCATCTTCAGAAGACCAGGGCCCCCATCATATGTAATAGTTACTTGTGAAGACAAACACTGTCACTCCAAATGTCTTCCCCTTCCTCCTCCTTTTTCCCCCCACTTTATATACTGAGCATGATGTTGCTGGTATGGAATATCCCCTTGGTCAGTTTGGGATCACCTGTCCTGGCTGTGTCTCCTTCCAACCTCACACGCACCCCCAACTTTCTCACCAGCGTGGCAGTACAGAAAACAGAAAAGGCCTTGGCTCAGTGCAGACCCTGCTTAGCAATAACAAAAACATCCCTGTATTATCAACCCTGTGTTCAGCACAAACCCAAAACACAGCCCACACAGCCACTGTGAAGAAAGTTAGCTCTACTCCAGCCAAAACCAGCACAATGGGAGACTGAAGTCTGCAGGTGGAAGTGAGAATATTGGAGCTTTTTACTTATGTGATGTGAAAGTTGCTGTGAATCAGGTCTATGTCACTAGAAGAAATTAATCTCTGCTTTTAGGCACAAAATAATATGTATGTGTTGTGTTACTTAGCTGTGCAAGTTAAGTATAGTTTCTCAGACCCATGATGTAATGCCTGAGTGTTTAGGGTTTTGTTTCTGTAAAATGTAACTGAAACAACAGAGTGGTAGGAGTTGTGGAGGAGCTTTATTTCTGCATGAGGGCATCCTTGTGGTAAAGTAGCTTCAGTAAAACAACACAGTTAAAAATCTGGTGATAGGCCGTGCCTTTATTGGACAAGACCTTTTTAGATTCTTGTGTCCTGGAATGGCACATGAGTAGTGGACAGAATCTCATGTGAGTTCAAGCTTCCAAGCTTCAGGTTTGTAAACTGTATTTTTAAGTGCTTCTTAGAACTTGGATGAACTTCCAGAAGGGTAGAAAGGCATTACTTGTGGAGTCTTTCCCTCAAGAACAGGAGCGCTAAACCTATTCACAGAGCAACAGAGTTTCTTAAAACAGACTCTTCCCAGCTTTATTTTGTTTGGAAAATTGTAAACATTTTCAGCTGAAGCTGTCCAAACCCCATCTGCTTCAGGCAGAAATCTGGGGTGAGACATCTTCAGCTGGAGCAGTTAAGTTTTATATTTTAGAGAAACAGCTTGAAGAAGTCTTAGAAGGGGAGTCATTGCCATTCTTTGAAGCTGGTAACAAGTAGCTCTGTAGCTTGAGGAGAGTTATCTGGAGTCTTCAGGACAGTTGTGATCAGACTGCATACCAAAACTCCCGGCTCATTCATGATGTATACTTACAACGTATTTGGCATTAGGTTTGGTAGGCCTATGAGTGAGTTTTTTATATGATTGCAGAAGTTGTTTATTAAATAATCTTCTTGTTAAATTTTTATGTAAAGCTACTAATGGAATTTACCATCCTTGGTATGATTATCTTTGTTATTCAAACCACCTAAACAAACTGAAGGAAAAGCAGAAGTGTGGGTGAAAACAGAATACTTTATGCTGTTTCACATGTATTACTTAAGTTTTAGGAACTTGAAAAAACATCACATAACATCTAAGAAATTGCAGCCAACTTTAAGGCTATATTTTATGGCATGTATATTTATTCACAGAATCACAGAGTATGCTGAGTTGGAGGGGACCCACAAAGATCATTGAGTCCAACTCTTAGCCCTGCACAGCAGCATCCCCAAGAGTCACACCATGTGCCTGAGAGTCACACATCCATGTAATTTAGTTAGGATAGTTTAGTACATATACTTTTAAAATTAATATGGAAGCTCTTGGAAAAGACGTAATTTTTTTTTAATATTAGAAAGAACATTGCAAACTCTTAGATGCAGAACACACCTGATACAAGGCCTACACTGATACTAGGTGAATCTCTCTTCCTGATGATTTAACTGTAAAATTGTGTAAAAATGTATTGGTTATTGTTTTGTTTGGTTTTTTTTTTGTTTTGGGATTTGTTTTTTTACATTTTTGTTTTTGATTATGGAAGCTTCAGATAATAACCAGTTGTTCATTACAGGTATCCTTACAAGCTGCAGATAGTCATTTGCTCTCGCTGGCACCACTGTTGCTGAACTTTAGTTGCCTGTGCTATAGAAGCCCATACCATCATACAGGAGGTACTTGACCCCTCTCATCTAATCAGCACAGAGGTGGATGAGTCTTTCCATGCTTCTGAGGATTTCAGTGCAGCTTTATATTTTCACATGCCTTTTTTTTTTTTAATGAAAGTATCAGGTAATCCTAAATATCATCCAGAAGACACCATGAACTTTTATTTACCTAATTAGAAGATTCTTGAGAATGCCAGAAGAAGAGAAACCTTGCTGCTCTAACTTCATCTTGCAGTTAAAAGTTAATGAGCAAATGTTCCTTTAGTGGGATTTAGAGTTGCATCCAAGAAGAAAATAGAATATCTAAATTACTTTTTTTTCTGTATCTCACCCTGTAATAAAAGTATAAATAATCTTCAAAACATGAACTACTTTTTTAAGACTTTAACATGGAAGAGGTGCAGACTTGAATCCTGTAGATGTCATTGCTTGAGACTGAGAATGGCTGCCTTCACCATGATCTTCTGATAAACTGAAGAAGTTTTTTCTTACATCTCTTGACTTTCAGCTCTATTTATTGTGTTGACACTAATTTTGTACACTGGAATCTATTTTGGATTGTATTTATTCCAGATCAGAAGGTATGATACCACCTGCACACTCTGCAAGTAATTCTGTAGAAACAATGTAAACCCTACTTGTTTTTTGGAGAATGAGGCCTTAAAATGTGGACTTTTGTGCTTGATTTTAGTTACAGAACTTCAGGAAGAGTGTGAATTTTTTCTCAGAGAAAGCTAGTCTTGTTGATTGAGTACAAAAATGACTAAAGGTACATTTTATCATTATTTAGTATTATTTACCAGCAGCAAGATTCTGTAATTTCTTCCTAGGTTGTATGGCTTTTTATAGCATGCCAGACTTCCTCTTTGTGTAGAGAGTTGAACAAGCACAACATATTCACCTTGCCATATGATCAAACTCTTTGATTGTAACTAAAGTTGTAGAAAAGCCTCTCTTAGACTATGGAGACTTCCATAGCCTTCCATATCTAGGAGTTCTTTTTGATGTGTGGTTTCTGCTGAGACTGTGGGAGTCTCTGTGATATCTACCTAAAATATAGTTTATTGACAGTAAGTCATTTGATACTATCCAGTATTATGACTGCCTTTTTTGGTGAGTCCAGAGCAGGTTGTTAGCTGTCGTATAACACATATAAGTGGTCAAAATGGAGCATATTCTCTGATATAAGTATTAGTTTGTGCTACCTTGTTTCATGCAGTTTTTGATGATACCATGTCTTCAAACATTCTTGTAGGCTGCTTTGAATTGTGAATCCTTGTGGCAAAAAATCAACAGAACTGAGTCTAGTTTGGACCATATTCTCCAGACACTAATAACTTCTCTGGTTAGTATTTTATGAAATGTTGTGACCTGTCTGTATTCTGTTCTGGAGGGATATGGATCTAAACTGTGTTGGAGAACTTGGTTGTCCAGATGTTTCACCTACTCCTGTGCTAAAGAGATAGCAAAGGCAGAACAATAATTTCATCTCTTTTTTTTTTTTTTAGTGAATGATTAAATTCTATTTCTTGAAATGAGGCAATGATGTCTCAATTGCATGTTTATTTTTGGCAGCAAGCCATGAAATCCAAACCAGGATAAAAAGCACTAATAAGGGTAACCTGGGATTTCTTTTATATTTCAGATGGTAACCCAGAGTTTCTTTAGTATTAGTTTTCAAGCAAGACAGACATTTATTTCCTATTTAGGAAAGTAAATCTTTATTGTAGTTAGTTTTTGTATGACAGTCATTGTTGTTGCTGTCTGGTTTGTATTAGGATCTTTACTAAAGCCAGCAGCAGTAAGGAAGGGAGTGGTAGGAGAAAACATTCAGGAGTACCAGAGTGAACACTACGAACAGGGTGTCTTTATGGCTGCACAGAATATCTGTAAGAACCTCATTAAAATGTGGAGAGAGTGTAGTGAAGCCTGCGCTTCAGAACTGGTCTGCTGTAAACATGTGAGAAGAAGTCACTAAATCTCATAGATGTGCAGTCTTTGCTTAAAGATGTTTGCATTTTTATCCTCTTAATATATTGGAATGTCTGAGGAGTTTGGTTGTTCAGGGCCAGGAATATATTTTTGGACCCTCAACAGTTACTGCTAGATCACTCAAAAAATGCCACTGATGGCATCAGAACTGCATGTGCAAGAATATAGAATGTTTTAAGTAGAATGATCACCACACAGAGTATTTTTTCACAAAGCAGCCTGTGTGAGGGATGTAAAAAGTACTGTTGAAACTACAGTTGCTTGAGGAGGAAATGGATCTCCTGAAGTTGCAAACACCTTAAGACAGTACATATTAAACCTCCCAATTCATACAAATACAGTAACTTTCTTTTAGTGGTTGGCTGCTAGATCCCCTTTAACTTTAGTCTCTGTTGCAGTTGAGAAAACTGTACTTCCTTGGGGAACAGTTCCAGTACACAGTTATTGTAAATACCTGACCAAATGCCTCCTACTTTGAATGTGGTTAACACATGAATTTAAATATCCTGGAATCCTGAAGCATTCTTTTCTGAAAAAAAGATAATCCAGGCTACTGTTTTTCCATGTGAAATAAAAGTACTCTTCAGGTTCTTTTTAAACTCTAAAAGTGTAAGCAAACTGAGCACACTCTGAGAATGGCAGAAGTCCATAACTGAAGGGTCTAGTGTTGTGTAGTAAATGTTATTGAAGTTTTCTTGTCCCATTGCCTAAAACTCACTTCTTGCATGCTGATAAGCTGACTTTGAATTTTCAGTTAGGCTTTTCATTACTAGATGCTGGTTAGAGATTTATTTGAATGCTCTTGTGGAATTCAATCCCAACAGCCTTCCTGCAGGCAAAAGAAGTTAGTTCTGTACATCAGCCTTGAGACGCAGAATACCAGAAGTTCTAGAAGTCCACTTTGCTTGCTTTAAGTGAGTACCTAGCTTTAAGTGAGTACCGAGCTGGAGTACCTAGCTGGAAATTACAGGTTCCGGATTTCTTCAGACTAACTTTCCCTCTAGATAACTCCTGTAAACAACTCTTAACCAAGGTTTTCTACTGAACTTGAATTTGAAGCTCTTTACCCTTACGCATTTCCTGTTTAGTATTCAGGGAGCATGTAATGCCTGTGTAGAATAAAAGATTGGTCATCTTATCATACTTTGTAATTACAGAACTCATCTGCATTCATTATTGTTTCTTTATCTGTATTGTTCTAGTTCTTGGAAAAGATAGCCTCAGAAGATGCTTAAAGGCACACTTTCATAAGTGATTAAAGATCGTGATTGTCAAGTGGAATGGCTGGATTAGGGTGACCCAGGGATTTAGCTTGTGGATCACACATTAAGATAATAACAGTAGGTAATGTGTTGTTACAAGAATTACTATGTGCTTTTTTGAGAGGTCTCTGTACTTGCTGTATAACCCATAATGAGCTGTGCTTCTGCTGAGACTTGTAGTTAATGTGATAGTAATTGGGGAATTAGTTGTCAGGCATATTTTTTTCCCCCAAGTAATGCAGTGCCATATCACACTCTGCATGATCATTCATGTTCATGTAAGTGCAGCTTCTACATGCTTTTACAGTAATTTGTGGCTTGATGTTATAAGACAGTCCTTCTAATAGTGGGAGTAGGTAAGTATCAATTCCAGTATTGCATTGCTACAGCTGCTCTTGTGTAGTAGAGTAAGCACAGCATTGTCTTACCTTTAAGTATTTATAACAACCTACTCTAGGAGTATTTTGAAATTGATAGTGTCTTTAACATATGATGATGAGTACATTTGAAAAATGTAATTAATTTCTCTACTTATGTGTATTTAGAATAGTGAAAGACTGTTACATACAGTAAAGGTAGCTGCTCTTTAGTGTCATTTCATTCAGAATATGTTGATGAAGACTTGAGGGCTTTTGAAGCATACTAGTCATTAACAGGAAGAAAAACTGAAAGTGAAATCTACTGTTAAGGGAACAAATGCATCTTGTAATGACAGTAGGATCAGAAGAGCTAGCAAGATTTTGTAAATGAAATTGCATGTTCAGTTATTTTTGCTTTAGTGCATGTTCTAATCACCCATTAAGAAATCATAACTGACTTGAATGAGATTATCTGATAATTGCCTGATTACTTTTGTTTCTCATTTGCCTATATAGCCTTATGAATGACAAGTGTCCTTAAATGCTTAGTGAATGATTAAGCAAACTTGTAATGTTTGTTTCTTTTCTTTTAATACACTGACCAGGCAAACATATTTTCTGGGAGTTTTCTTAGTACCTTTATGCAGCAGAGTGGGATGAAATTCTTTATTGTAATTCAAGAACAAACATCTTACAATTCTGCACTCCTTCTGTGTGAAATGGATTTCTTCAAACACTGTTTTCCAACTTTGTTACTCCAAGGATTTCAATTGTCGGTGGTGCAGTAATGTTAGGTATAGGTATACTTACAGATTTGCACAGTAGTTCTTTTAAGTCAGAAAGCATGTGCATTTGATTCTGCTTACCGAGTTTCTGTTTCTCTCCTTTGTTTCTAGAAGCTGATACTGTTGCAGTGTTGTTGACTTGGTCTAAATTTATACAGTTGCTCATACTCGGGAACATACTTTTTGCTCATATGGTAAACACGTGCTGGTTCCCTGTCATGTTGCCAAATGCTACAGCTTGCCTCATATGAAGTATACTATAGTAATCTTATCTTTGTTACAATGCTTTTAGACTTAAGTGTAAATAGAGGAAAAAAAACCCCACAACCGCTCTGACAGATGATAGAATCAAGAATGGTTGAGTTAGAAGGGACCTTAAATAAGGATCATCTAATTCCAAATTCCCTGCCATGGGCAGGGACACTTTCCAGTAGCCCAGGTTGTTCAGGGCTCCATCCAAACCTGGCCTTGAACACTTCCAGGGATGGGGCATCCACAGCTTCTTTGGGCAACCTGTTCCAATGCTTCACCACCCTCACACTCCAGAATATTTTTTAATATGTAATGTTAACCTGCTCTCTTTCAGGTTTGAAGCCATTGCTCCTTGTTCTCTCACTNCCCAGGACAGATTTGTCTTTCTGGGCTGCAAGGGCACATTGCTGTCTCATGTCCAGCCTTTCCTCCCCCAGCAGCCCCAAGTCCTTCTCCTCAGGTCTGCTCTCAGTCCCTTCGTCCCCCAGCCTCTATTGCTACGGAGGGTTGCCCCTATCCATGTGCAGCACCTTGTACTTGGTCTTGTTAAACTTCACTAGATTTCCATGGATGCTTCTTGAGCTTTCTCAGGTCCCTCTGGATGGCATCCCAACCTTCAGGTGTGACAGCTGCACCCCTCAGCTTGATGTCATCTGCAAATTTGCTGAGGGTGCACTTGATCCCTTTGTCTATGTCATTAATGAAGATATTAAGTAACACTGGTCCCATTGTGGACCCCTGATGAATACCTCTTGTCACAGAGGTCCACTGGAACTCTGAGTCATTCATCTCTCCCCTCTGGATGTGACTGTCCAACCAATTTCTTACTAGTCTTAACAGTCTAATTTATTGTAAATTAATTCTGTAAAGTAGATAACTTCACAGTTTGTTTTGCTGACTGTTCATCAAAGCTGACTTCACAATATCTTCAGGGTTGGAAGGGACCTCTGGAGCTCATCTAGTTCTATACCCTGCCAAGGCAGGGTCAGCTGGAGCATGTTACACAGGAACATGTCCAGGTGGGTTTTGAATGTCTCCAGAGGGCAGACTTCTTTTATTGCTGTGCAGGAATAGGTAGACTGCGTGGTGCTGTGTGTGTGCATGTCATTAGGGAAGGCAACTTCTTACTCAAGGCCTAGCCTTAGTATGTCTTCCTTTCTGAACATTATAATTATAACAGATTATTTATTTTTTAAGTCTGGGGTTTTTTTCCTCTCATTTTAAACATTTTCCAACAACAACAACAAAAAAATCACTTTTGGGTGTTATGATCTTCAAAGTGGGCCTGGAGCAGTGCTCAGAAATGGCAGCAACTCCAGAAATGTGGATTCCCCCACCCTGCTGTGTATTATTTCAAGGTGATTATTTGTCTTTGTTTTGCATTTATTTGTATTCTGTATATAAGAATAGCACTTTAAACTTAGTAGCAGCAAAAATGCAAACTTGTGTTATGGAAAGTGCCCAGTCTTGTTGTAGGGCTGCAAGAGCACTTTTTTCCCTTCGTTTAAGAGTTGTCAAAGGAGTAGTGGTAAGGTTTGGCATGTGACATGGTGAGACAGAAAAGGTTACTTAAACTTTTTAAGTACCTTACTCCTCAATATGAAGCCCTAAGTCTAAAGGTCCAGGCAATATGAGATGGTGGTGGTAGCCACCTGTAGAATCACAGTTGCTGGAGATTTCCCCTCTAAGGCTTTCATTCCTTTAGTAATTACAGCGTGAAAATCCCTAGGACAGCTTTGTATGCTGTGTGTTGAACTGGTTTGAAAACAGTAATCTGAACAGAGTTTGTTTCCATAGTTTGACAAAGTTTGTCAATTTCAATTACTTCGACACAAACTGAATACTTCTGTTTACAGATCCCAACTGTGAGTGGATACAATTAGCAGCAGCAAGGAGAGTAATTTTGTTTTTCACAAGGATCTTAAATTCCTGGAAGAACTGATTAATTTCTTGACTGTCAACTTCTATTCATAACTGTCCTCTGCCCTTTAGAGCTTTTTGAAAAAGCAGAGGGGACAGAAGAAGAAATATACATTTCACTTTTGTCTATCCTGAGGTCTCTGGAATGTTACAGAAAACTATATTAGTGAGAAACTGGAGAATTCCTTCTTTATTTTTTTCTGTTCCTTTCTGCTCCCTACTTTTTCTTAGTGTAGCGGCATTGCCCATAAGCTGATGAAAAGACTTCTGTTTGAAAAGATTCATGTAACATCAGGTTGTATTGAAAATAGCATCTATTCTTGAGGAAAAGAGCACATAATTTTTTTGTTGCAAAAGTAGTTTGGAAAGATGTGGGAGTTTTATAATCATGCATATTCTTCTCCCAGTGCAACATGAAGTAAAATGTAGCTAATACCGGTTTTGATATCTCCAAACAATGTATTATACTCTTAAGTGAATCAAATCTCTGCTTCACAGATGCTGTAGGCCATTAAGTGTTTAACTGAGCGAAGCAGCAGTGTGCACTACTCCTTGTATTTCTTTCCTAGCATGCAACTTGTCATCTTTTTTGTATTTCTTAACTTTATTGTAGGTAGATGAGATCATCAGGTAAAACAAAGAAAATATCAAGTATCTTAAAGCCGTGTAGGGTGGGTCCAAAAATAATGTTTAGTAACTGTGTTCTAATGATGTAAAAAGTCTACTTCTATTTATATTCTGATCTGCAGGATCTGATTGCACCTGGAATATAGTGCCTGATGTATGAAGTTATTTGAAGGAGTGCTACACAGTGTGTGTTATTTGTTTTTATTATAGCTTTTAAAGTGACTGGTTAAAAGACTTGATTTCAGTGCATTAATCTTGTTTTGATCTTGGGATGGGAGCCTGGTGAACACGGAACCTGACTAAATCTGGAATAAATATGTTTTTGAACACCCTCAATTTAGATTTCCTTTCATAAACTTGAAAGCCAGTACCTATGTTTGTTGTTGCTTCCCTCTAAGCATAGTTTCTCTTCCACACCACTTTCAGATTTTACAGTTTTGAAAAGTAAATGGACTTGTATGAACATGGATTTTTTTGTATCTAGATGTTTTATTTAAGAAATAGTTTGCAAAAGATTGAGAAAGAGCGAATCGTGAAATTACATGGCTGAAATGCACACAACACAGTGTTAAATTAAAACTTCTCACATATGTTTATAGTTACTGTCTGTGTCATTTAAGTGGCAATATAGATTCTACCTATTTTTTAAAAAGAAAATCACTGCATTATATTGAAAGTTGATGCATAGCTAAAAAGTCCAAAGTCTGTAAAGATGTTTGTTTCTAGTTTTAAGCCTTCCTTGATGAGGGTTTGTTGTTGTAGATATTCAAGACATAAGGTTTTATTTTCCTGTAATAGATGGCTTGCCTTTTCTAGTCTGTACAATTTTCCATGAAAGGAATATTTGAAAACTACTTATGTACCTTAGAGTTTTACAAGTACACCTTTCTTTTGACAGCTAGAAGATGGACACACTTTATTTGACTACGATGTTGGACTAAATGACATAGTTCAGCTTTTGATACGTTCAGAATCTGAAGCTCCTACTACTGCTTCTGTGACAGATCAGGATAGAGAAGTCAATCGCTGTGCTGTTTCCAACTGCAAGAACAAAGTGAAAAAAATAAATAGCGGATCACCCAGTCAGCCATCTACATCATCTCGCTCATTCCTCATTGATCCTGGAATTGGCCTGTACAAGGTATGTACAAACTTTAAAAGCTGGAAACTTGCTTCACTCTTTTGGTTTTAATTTTATTGTTAAAAGAAGTTTGTTGTTTTATTACATAAAAATGTATCCTCATTGCTTTCTTTTATGATTTGACATAGTTTCCCAATTTGTCTTAAATGAAATTCACTTAATTTAAACTGACTCTTGCAGGGTCATGAGAGTGTCCATGTACCAGGCTCATGTTTCAGGACAGTTCACAAACTCCAGCATATTGTGTTCTCCAAAACACGTTCTCCCAAATGTTTAGAGTAGCTGTGAAACAGATACTTTTTTTGTGGACAGAAGCAGCTAATAAAATATGTGTAGAAGTGTAGTTTTTTATCTTCTCTTTTTCTTCAAGCTTGCCAAATAACTTTAATACTAATGTGTCAGTGCTGCATTAGAACTAGATAAACTCTGGAAATACACAATTTCTTTAAGATGTATGTGATGTAGTGATTCCTCTTTTAATATAGAGTTTTTAGAAATCACGTATATAGTATTCATTTAATTTTGTACCTCATTGGATTTTTTTGTATTGTCATGTAGGATTGTCACGTCATCAGGCTACCAGAAGGTTAATTTAAACAGGAAATGGACAGTTTCCAGGTTGATAGCTTATTGGATACTTAATAAAATACGTGTGTATATGTATATATCTATGTATGTCTACAGTAACAATTCACCTCCTGTTTGAGTGTTTCTCTTAGATAAGACATTACAGTAATTAGTTTGCTGCAAAATATCCACAATTGCAGAGAAGGAAAAGGAGGTTGAGGCTTGGTAAATTGGCAGACTTGCTACAGGGTTGCCTTAAATTGTTGAAGAACTGAGAGACTGGCTGAAAAAACAAGTAGTTGGGCCTCTCACGTATCTTGTGCCTGGCTACTTGTGAATTGGTTACTTTTTCAGCCAACCATTTGTTTTATACGTACATATATATATATATATATTTATATATACATAGAAAAATTAGGGGTATAGTTATTGCATTGTTTTCTATTTGTAGATAACAGTATGAATGTATGGAAGATTACAGTATTAGAAAACCTTTAGGAATGTATTTTTAGCCAGTATTGTAGTTCAAAGGTACTGAGCTTTTTTAGTAGAAGTCAATGAAAAAGGCTATAAACTAAGCTATGTTAGATGGCTAAACAGGTGGTTATATTTAATAATTTTCCATTTGCTTGTTTGTCAGACAATAAAGAATTGTTTAGTTACAGGAAGAAGTAGTACAACTTCTGTCTGAGGAGAGTCATATGCCTCACTGGATCTTCATTCAGAGCTAGACTCAACAAGTACCTGTTACTTTCTCCATGTTATGGATAGTTCTAGGCTCTGTGCCCTACTCTCTCTTTCTGGTTGGAACCTCTAATTAAAAAAAATAAAATGATAGAGTTGATAATGGAAGTAAAAGTTAAGAATAATTAAGTTATTATTAAGTAGTTAAGACAGTGATTTAAACAGAGTTATTTTGTGTGGCTGTTGTATATTGTGTAAATAAGAATGCTTTAGGTTGTTTTATATTCCAGTGGTACCTGACATCTGATGTTTACATGGGCTCTCAAGGACTAGTAGTGAGGTGGAACTCCTCCTGTTCTAGCACAACTGAGAATTGTTAGTGATTTAAGAACTGGAGAGTCATCTCAAGATGGACTCGGCATGTGTGAAATACACTACCTCAGCTAAGCAATGGCCAAAAGGAGGAATAGGAGACAAGTTGCAAGAGGGGAGTTACAGTAACACTGCTTGAGCATGCAGGAATGATGTTAAAAAAACCAAAGCGCATTCAGAAGCCATGTGCTTGCTTTTCTTTCTCATATGGTCTTCAAAACTTCTCTTTCAAAAACTCTGACTGTAATAAAAAACATTTTACCCAAGAACACTAGCTTGGAATAAAAACCGCACAAACTGAATCCATAATTAAAATCAGTGTTCATGAAGAGCTTCTAATAAAGCAATCTTAAACCAAACACCACTAACATGAAATAGTTGTCTTATGCACCTCAGTGGTCTGTGGTAATAATTATTTGCCCTTATTTTGCAAGGGTGAGAAGTATTTTGTGTAACTATTCACATCAGATTACAGAAGCGTGTCTTGAAGAGGAACGATTAAGGGAGTTGGCAATGATTTTTTTTTTCTTTGCTGGGTGTATTTGTTTATTGGTTTTTGTTTGGTTGGTTGGTTTTTTTCCCCTGGATCTGGTAATGATGATTTTTGACTTGGCTAATATGGCTTTTCTGGCACTTCCATAACTGGCTGAAAGAAGTAGCAGCAGGTGAGGGAATCTTTACTAGTGTATATCCTGTTCAGCTGTGTTTTGGAGACAAGGAAGTAAAGCACCCCTTCTGAGCTACAACTGGTTCAAACATGTAAGGTTGAGTAGAGGTGCCTTCATGAGGGCTCCTTCTAGAAGTGCCAGAATCCACTGCTTATGTTTAAAATAGATTGACAGATTTAAAATGACACTGCCCTTCCCTGATTTCTTTATTATGTGGCTGAAATTGTCATTCTGGTAGAAAGCAAGTTATCTTGGGAAGAAGAATGGAAAAAAAACCAGGCAGTATTATTTCTTGGGATCACCTTATTAGCTCAACTGCTGTTGGTTGTGCTTTCAGATACCTAAGGAATGCTTCACTCTAAATACTAAGACTTATTGAGAATGTTTTTGTGTTTGTTCCTGTGAAAATATAATAAGATTATTCAGATCTTAGAAATTAGCCTTTGGGGTTTGTAAGAATAAGTCTGGCACAATGTTGGTACTTGATAAAGACTGTAGCTTAAACCATGTATATGCAGGTGTCTCATTGTTTATTAAAGATGTTTTCTATGGTATGTATGTGCAGCAGTTATGTTGTAATTTTTTTTTTTATAGTTGGTGTGCTTTTGAAGTATTTATAAAATATTTTCTTTCAGTGTTCTCAGTATTATTAAAGGAACATCTGTTTATTTAGCTTCAGAAAATGAATTGTGATTTAGAATAATAAAATAGTTTGGTTGCTAGTAAATTAGTACCAGTAATACTTGTGAATACAGAAGGGAGAAATTCTGGAGATAGTTTCATTTCTTACAGTCATAACATTTTGGCTGACTGTGGTAGCAACCTTGTTAGACTTGTTTCATCTCTCTCCTTGAGTCTTTATTAGTTAAAAAAATTACACAGGCCATAAGGTTAAATAATAATTCCAAGTTGGAGGCTCAGGGAAGTCTGTAAATCCCTTGGTTGTGAGAAAATATTTTAATGCTCTGTGTGCTTGGTTTGGCTGTAAAGGACAACTGGTGAAACAAGAGGAAAGGATAATGACAAATCAAGCTAATTTTCAGGTTTGTAGGGAAAAATAAAAGAAGAAAGCCTAGCTTTTAAAAATTACATACAAATTGTATTTATAGTAGATTTTAATGAAGGCTGAGTAATAAAATACTCAGTGTAAATGAAAGTATTCATGGCTGCATATTACTTGAACATTCTTAAACTCAACTAATATTATAGTTATTATAGATTGTTTTACTAATAAAGAAGTTAAGCAGTAGCATAGGAAGTTGATTTATTTTTTTTTTAATTTGAATTATATAAAATAAGCATAAATTCATTATTGAATTTTCCTTTTAGATAAATGAATTGGTGGATGCCCGTGATGTCAGCATTGGAGCCTGGTTTGAAGCCCATATAGAAAATGTTACCCGAGCAACAAGGGGACAGAAGAATGGTAAAGCTCAAGGGAAGAGTGCTAACTCTTACAAAAGGACTAACGGAAACTTAAATCAAGATCATTCTAGAGAAAATACAAATAACTTGGACAGTACACCATCCACATCTTATTCAGACTGTATGGACACTGATGAAGAAGCTATTTATCATATCAAGTATGATGAGTAAGTGCTCCTGATACTATTTTGAGGACATCACATATTGTTATTTGGTTTGTATAAACCAAGAATTTCTTGAAGAAGCTTGGAGTCAAAGAAAGCAAGTTCAATATTGCAGCCAAGAAAAAAAATACTAAAATTTTTAACACATTTCGGTTGGATATGGCAAATCCATTGGGAATAATGATATTTTTCATGCCTTAATAATTGTGAAATATTAATTTCTTGTCTCGATAAAATTTAAAATATATCCTTTCTATATAAGGAATTTTTACTGTGGATTTCTCCAAGTAAAGTATTGGTT
This sequence comes from Sclerurus mexicanus, assembly GCA_013396755.1. Classification (NCBI taxonomy): domain Eukaryota; kingdom Metazoa; phylum Chordata; class Aves; order Passeriformes; family Furnariidae; genus Sclerurus; species Sclerurus mexicanus. The sequence continues at coordinate 243,002 of VWZF01000129.1, read as the reverse complement.
TTTTTGGTTTTTTTTTTTTTAATTATTTTCTATGTATATTGAATTCCTCTTAGTGGAGCTGAAGGAGAACTCCATTAGTGCCAATTTTGTTACTTGATTTGGATTAATTTTTTTCCAAATAGAACAATTGTGCACAAAATTGCAGATCTGGACTTATAGTAGAGATCTGTTGTGGAGACCTTTGTGACTGAGGACTTGAAATTGATTCTGAACTGGAGAGAGTGTATTAAGGGTGGGAGTTTTTATCAGTAAGGTGTTTTTTTTCCCCTACTAGTAGTAACAAATTTTACAGCCTGCACTATGTGGAAGTCCCTGAGTTTGGAAGGATTTTATAGTTCTGAACAGGTTTTGTACCACTTCATTTGCATGACAAATCACTTAGAACTTGCTTTTAATAATATGTGATAAAGCAGTAAGTTAAGCTTCCAAACAAAATTTTAGATGAGCTGAGTATTTTTAATGTTTGATACTGAGATTAGCAAAAATACTGTATTTTATGTGATTCATGATGAAGGTGGAAGGATGCAATGTATATTCAGTATTAACTAAACGTAGATTTCCAAATTATTTTTTCAGAGCAGCTATTTCAACTCTAGCTATTTTAGTATGTAACTCTGAATCTGACTTACGTAGAACACTTTTGTTCCTCTTACTAGTAGCAGGTACAATTTAATGCATATTTTTGACTCTGTGCTGAGTTTGGATTCCATATCTGTGACTATGTAAGCTTCCTACTTAAAATGTTAGAGAATTACAAAGGTGGAAATAGAAATGTAAATACTTCATTGAATATTGTAAGAAATATTTGAAAATAACTTAGTCAATTATTATGATCAAAATGAAAATATTTTTTCTTGAAATTGCATGTCTGTTGTAGTGTGATTTCAAAGACCTGGCTTTAAGATTACTCAGTTTTAGAATACTATGGGTATATGTAAGTTTTCAATAGGCAAACATTTCTGAGAAAGTGTTTGTAACTGTTGCAGTGAAATTATATTATTTTTTGTAGATGCTGTTATTTTTCATGAGTTAAAAGCATAGAAGCAGAGAAAGTTTCACAACATTTCTGATTTTTCTTTGGCATAATTTTTCTAAAGAAAAAGGGAGATTGACCTCTATTTATGTATACTTCAGGATCTAGCTGTTCTCTTTCAACAGGTGGAAACGTTCTCTTTTTTTTCTCTTACAATAAGGTTATCTATAGCAGACAGCAAAATTCAGTAAGGCACAGAAGCATAATGTGGCAAGATAGTCAAAAGTGAGGTATTGGAAGTTGGAGCTTTTGGAAAGAAAAACTATTGGAAAGTGAGACTTGTGCACTGCAATTAATTTTTTTGGGGGATGTTACTGATACAAATCTTTCAGGTTCTCACTTTTTTTCTTTTAGTGTTGCCTGACATGCACATTGTTCTTGTAGATATGTTTGCTCACACCACTTTGTTTTCATACATTAGTGTTTACCTCTTCTGTATCTGTAGACAAATGTGTATCCTGCCACCTTTTTACTTGATCTGGATAAATAGGGAGGTCATCGTGTGCTTTGGCACACAGCGGTTCTTTGCTCCAGAAATTGATTAATTTATCTCTTCACTTCTATTCTTCAAAGTGTTCATATTTTACTATGAATACTATCTTCTGCACAGTTACCTGTGCTTGGGTGTTTTGTTTTCAGGTTTGGACTGTGCATTTTGCTGCCAGATGTACTTGGCCCTCTCTAGTCTATCCTTGCTGTCTTGTCTTGGAAAAACTTTTTTCCTTTTTATCTCTGAGAGATTATGCTTCTCATGGGTGGCATAGTTTCAGCTCTGTTTCTCCTACAACGTGTATTATATCCATTGTCTGAAACAGAATAAAAATTACTTACGAATGGAAGACATGGGACTGGTTCCTGTAAAGCCATCAAAATTACTTTAATACATTGGAAGGACTACGTATCAGAGCTGGACGCAGTTGTATAACTTCTCAGATCATAACTGGTGCTCCTCTGTCTGTTGCATTCTTCCAGTTTTGGAGGAAAAAAATCACTGAAAAGAAAGTTACAGTTCTGGGATAGGTTACCTGTAATGCATTGAATTTGTCTACTCCAACCCCTATGTCACTCCACTCCTGTGCCATTAGAGCAGTTTTTCTTAAAGGCTGAAGCTTTCTTAAGTGAAAAAGCTGACTTTAGCTGTGGTGCTGCTAGGTTTGCATATCTTAAGGCCTGTGCAAAACTCAAAAACATTGGTATGCTGTTTTAGATTTCATAAAAGTGTACCTCCTCTTAGGGGCTGAGTTTTCCTTTGTTCCTCTTTCCACTTCTTGTTTAAATAGTATAGTTACACACCCCACCTCTGGCTGTGTGTCTAGTATTTAGCTAAATTGCTGCAGCCATTGTAAGGTCCACTATTTCTTCAGGGGATGGTTCTGATTAGAGGAAACCTAAGGTCATTGAGAGGGATGGAACTTCTCAGTTTCCGATTAAACTGGAATCACAGTTCCTGATAAGCTCAAAGATTTAAAAGATTGTGGTGCTTGTTTAAGAGCTGTATCTTCATCAGTGAGGAAGAGAGCAAAGTATCAGTTTTAGCAATACTGACTGTCAGGCAGTACCAGATTTCCTGACTTCCAGTTGTGGCTATGCGACTTCTGCCCACCTTCTGCTTTCGTTTTCTGAATGCAGCTTTTTCCCTGAAGGCAGCATTGTTTGCAGGTGTGTTCCAGTTTTGGTCAGTGTCATCTTCCTCCGCTTCTGACAATTAATTCACTGTATTTCCATTTCACCTTTGCATGTTTGGGTATCACAAAGAGCCATTAAAGACTTCGAAGTCAAGGATGTCCTATCAAATTTCGTACAATGCTAAAATACATTTCTTTCTTCTGCTCCCAGCAACTGACTTTGAATACAGAAGGAGTGAACTTGTCTTGAACAGAAGAAAGCCAAATCCTCAGCCTTGTGAGGAATCCAGAACATGCTTAGCTCTTAAAGTTAACAGATAACTGTAGATAGGGTCTCCACCACAGCTTGCTTAAGAATCACTTCCAAAGCAGAAACAGGACGTTTTAGTAGCTCCATAAGGACATGTCTACATGAAAGTTTGTACTTTTCTCTTAAGTGACTATTTCATACTTGTTGCTGGTGTAGCACTGGTTATACGCTGCTTACTTTCAGGGAGACAGTTCTCATTCTGCAAGTGTTAGCTTTGTGATTGTTAGCCCTTCCCTGAAGTAGTGGAAAGACTTATGGATTTATAGACAAATAATGTCTTTTCCTTTCTTTTCCTGTTTGTCATTTGTAAAATAGGATTTCCATTTGAGAAGGCTCTCGTTGATGGTCACAGGAAGGCTGGATGTTTCTGCGACATCAGAAATATCAGTATGCCTACCTGTATGCAAGTATAGATTTAGTATGACTCAAGTGTAGGTAACTTTTTTCAGGGCCATTTGGATGATGGTATCCCCCTCAGGTTTTAGAAAAATGAACAAAGAAGTTTAATTTAAACCATGAGGCAATTTTGCTATGTTATAAAGTATACTGTGGTTATTTTTTCTAGGGAACTAGGTACTTCTAATTACTTCATGCTTGTTATGAGCTGTGGAATGATGCCCTTGAAACTCTTTCAGATCTGAAAGTGGTCTGAGGTCTCTGTTTTTCAGCCCAAGAGATTATGGTCCAATTTGTGTCAGTTCTGTGTAGGGTTTTTATGATCCATAGAATTTATGTGAATGTCTTTGATGTAAAGAGTCTGTCTGAAAAGCAATATGAGGCAGGTTGCTCTGTAACTGAGTTACCTGTCCAGCCTGATTCTGGCAATTTTGGTAGCCACATGACCATAACTATTACTGAGGATTCTGAGAAGCTTTATCAAGTTCCTAGATCTATGCAGATGGAAGTTAGAGTATTTCTGGTAACAGATTTATTAAGAGTAGGTTCCTTCCCTCCTCCTGCTCCTCCAATAGTTCTTAGTTTTTCATTTTACTAAAAATGATTTTGCTATTGTTGGTGAACAAGAAGACTTTAACCTAATGAACTTAAGTTTCCACATACTTAAGTGTTCTTGTTGCCCGTTAGTGTCCCTCTGCAACGAAAAGCCCTGCTAATTTTCTGTTGTCTGATGGATCTTAAGGGCTCTTACATTAGTCCTTGCTTCCATATCAGTACATCAACTTTTAGTTGGTTTCCCAGGCTTCTTTTCTTGTACTTTATTGAAGTTATTCTTCTGGGGTTGGTGTAAATGCTCTAGTATTTGAGGGATACTCGTCATTAATAGTGGGGAAAACTGATAGCTGAGGTTTATCTTCAGAGCCTATGGCAACTAGCTTGCTACTTCAGTTCAGCAAGATGACTTTTATGATTTCTCACACTTTTACAGGGAGAATGAGATCCTGCATGTGGGTTTCAGGTTTTGAGGTTTTCTTAACATTATAATGGTTTTTTGGGACTTAGTTTAGGTTTTGACTTAAAGTAACATTCAACCTGCTTCTGATTTTGTTTAGAAAACTGTTTTTCCTACATTGTTTTTGAGTTGTGTAGCTTTTTGTAAGTTGGATAGAATAGGCATCATCCAGCTTGCATTGGACTTGTTACTTTAAGTGGTCTCTATGTCTGTCTGTGCTACCAGCTGGAAGTTCAAAGGATACAGCATTCTTGGAGATGGTCTCAGTGGATGCTGGTAATTTGAAAATCTGTTGCAAGACTCCTAAGGTAGAGCTGAAGTTGTGATACACTTTTAATTCCTATGTTATTACAGAATGCCACCATTCTGGATATCTGTAGAATATTAGTACTGCCTATTACATGTGTTTAGAAACTACGCTGTCCTTGATGCAATTCTACAGTAATTACTGCATAATGAAGAAGTTGGAAGCCCACTCTGTCTAAACTGTGGGCGTGGGGAGCTACTGAGCCTGTAGACTGATGTGTAGATAGTTCTGAGAGGTACTTAAAAGCAACTAATTTTTCTGAGGTATCATTTCCCTGTGCTCGTTCATTGTTTATCCATCCTGGAGCATATATGCTGGTGGGTTTTTGAAGCTGAGGAGAACCAACAGCTGTTTTGTACAGACAAAACAGTCAGCTTTGAATGGGGCGAACTTCATTGCGCATAGCCTGGCAAAGCAGGCATGGTCAGGAATGTGGATTTCCTAGAGCGTATATGCTTTTATCAAATATTATTGCTTATTAGGAACTGTACCTCAAGCATAAATACTGTACTAAACTCTGTAAACCATTTAACAAGAAGACATTTCTTACCCAAAGAGATTACAACCTGCTTTGAAGGTGAAGGCACATAAGAATATGCCATTACCATACCTGTAAGCCTCAATCAGTATCTCTCATTTGCCATTTAGTCTTCCGTAAGTTGTGTAAAATGTCATTAGAAAAATTATTGTGGAAAATGCTGCATTCATTATAGACACTCAGATCATAAATAGAGTCCAGGAAAATATCAGTGTACATGGTAGCTTGTAATAAACAGAACTGATCTCAGTGAACCAGGACACCTGTGGGACTCTTCTATTCCTAAGTGTAAATTGAACTAATTCAGTTGTTAACAATCTGCCAGTGGTAGAGTTTGTTTTGAGATGGAAGGTTTGCTGTTAAACACCATGAAAATGCGTTGACCTGTCAGCTCAGTAGTCCTGTTTTCATTTCGGTTTCTGTTTCTTCCTGAGAAGCTTTTGTAAGATTGGTTGTCTTTGTTACCGTTTTAAGCTTATTTGCTTCGGAAATGTTTGAGTCATGTTAAGGGCATAGGTGCCTCATATGAGCTGAAAATGGTACAAATATAGGAACTTGGACAAAAAACTTTATTTGGACAGATGGGGAACAATGTGAGACAAAGCAAAAAAACAGTTTAAGTGGAAAAATATTTGGGAGGGAGGAGAAACGGTTCCCAGTGAAGGCTAAAAGTATTACTGATCATCAGTTTTATAAAGGAAGAAATCAAAAAAAACCCTTAAGGCAATTTGTTTGAACGACTGATAGCCTGACACTCTTAAATGCTCTGGCCTGCTGTAGCCAATACCATTACCAAAAGTCTTGCCTGTTTCAGGTGAGTTTCATTTGTCATTTGCAGTCCAGACAGTCATTAATCTTTGAAAAATAATGTATTTGTATACAATTCTGCATTTTTGTTTAAGTGTATGGCACGCCCACGCACACACTCACATGTTAAGAAAAATAGGATTTCACTGTTACCAAAGAGATCAAAAACGTAGTCATCCTGTATGGCTGTAAGTAACATGCAAGACGCAGTCTCGTAGTTGGAGAGCACTATGAGGCAATGAGAAGAAAAGTTCCAAGTACTACCTGGTCAAGAAAAATAATCACTTTCTTCTTGAATTTATCTTCTTAGCTGAAGAGATTGTTAAGAGGATTATAGGGTTCAACTTGTTATTGCTTTCTCAAGGAACGGTTTGAAGATTAGACTTGCCTAACAGGTCCATTTTCCTGGATGCTTTTAATGTGAAATATTCAGATAAAGATAGTAGGCTGGGATGACATAGAATGTATCTTACAATTCATACAGGTGATGCTATTGATAATCTGATTTTTAGAGACCAAGACATGGGCCATTCTCAGATGATTTGGCCCCTACTTCATTCTCTTCACAAGAATATGCATCTGATAGTGAAGTTGCGCTGAATTTGGTGGTTGTGTGACTGTACAATGAAGTGCTCTTCTTTCCTAGTGTATCTGAAAACTGGTCTTCACTAAGTGAAAATTACTGGTTTTTATATCATGGGTCCAATCAAATAAATGAAGGTGTATGCTGTCAGATTCCTGGCAGTAGTCTCACACTGATGTGAGGAGACTGTTCTTCCTTCTGAAGGATATGACGTTAATGGCTAGTAACATTAAGAAATGATGCTACAGACTATAGTTTCATTATGGCATTTATTTCCTTTTGTTCATGTTGGACAGTTTAGAATTTTAGAAGAGGAAGATTAGCTGTCTGTCGATTAGCTTTTTACCTTAAGACAATCTTTTAATAAGGGAAACCTGTTTTCTTTGACCTTATGTTAGTAAGAAACCTTTTTTATAATTAGTCTGAATGACTACTTAAAGCACCTCTCCTATCTGCATCATTTTCTTTTCTGGTTTCTGATATCAGTGATTAGTTTCATTAGTTATTCATTCAAAACTTTTTCCTCATACAGTTTATTAGGCAATGCTAAAATAATAGAAGACCTGTTATATAAGTCTTCATTCTTTACATCCTTATTAGAAAAAGTATCACTACAATGTGGCTGTCTAGGCCTATTCGTTTGAACCTGAAAGTATTTGGGGGGAGTAGGCTACCCACTACTCTTCAGTTCAAGAAGTCAGCTCCTTGTAAGGTTCTTTGTCCCATTTGCAGTGGCTTTCCTGACTGCATAATCTGTGTTTTATAATGTCAAAGTGTTTGCATGTATTAGCAGTCAGGCTTTTGACAACAGGCGTTAACTAATAGACTTGGATTTCTAAAGATGTAGGTGTTTTGTGCAGACTGAAAAGGAAACAGTTTGAGGTGAAAATCCAGGTGTTTCTTGTGTTTCTGTATAAAGGATTTGAGCTAAAGGGAGGGAAGCTTTGATTGAGAGAACAACTAAAATATCAACAGGTAACCTTTTTTTTTCTTTTAAAACTGATACATGGCTGAAAAAAATTGCTGTGATCAGTGAGAATGAGATTCAATCTAACTACTTACGTATTTGTCTTGAATAAGCGTTGTGTTTTTGCACCATCACACGATTGCACCCCTGAGGAAAGGTTTTTCAAAAAGGTAATTTGGTAATTGCGTGACTTGTCATCCTGTATGCTACCTAGTGAAGTAAACCTGGTTTTTATTACATTCTTGTCAATTAAACTTATTATACAATAGTACTGTATTAAAAACTGAACATTCCATGTATTTCTTACAGCTTCTGAACTTCTGTTTTGATACTTTTATTTCCAGGTTGTCCCCCTTCAGGGTATCCGTGTTGTCCACACAGCACAGTCGTGTAAGACTAGACATTAATTTTTCTTAATACTTGTAACTAAAATTATTAGGAAAGTAAGATTTTTCTTTTCAGTCTATTAATATTTTTCAGTGTTTAAGCTGCTTAATTGTGTAATTATTAGTTATTAGGTAAGGTTTTCAAAATCTTATGTTCCCTGTGATTGATTTTTATCTTTATTGATATTCATTGTATTCCAGTCTCTCTTGAAATAATTACTTTTTTTTCTTGTAATAACAAATTATCAGACCTACTGGTCTTTTGGAAGTGCAAATACATAGCTTCATTTGTAATTGTGGCTTACATGCTCTTTCAGTATACTTCTTTCTCAAACACTATATTTACTTTTTCAAACACTACAGCAAGATTAGGCTCATTATTTCCTCAGGTAGCAAATTATTAGGGAGTGATGGTGGTGCTAATATAGTTTTTATTCAGGTCTACCTTCTTACTCAGATTTACCTCCTCTAGGAGTTTATTACTTTTTCTTTGTTCTTTTTTTTCCTCTTCTATTCCTTCATTTCAGGATGTGTATTGAATGACACTTTTCTGAATTTGTTGATTGGTAAAATAAATGATACTTTCACTTTATTAATATTGGAGTAACAACAGTTAGAGAAATTGCACCTCTGAACTAACATTCTTTACCATACTAATATGGAGTAATCTTGTCGTTTGTTTCCAGAACTTTATCTTTCTACTTCTATTTGTTCTGGTAACAGCTGTGAAAATTGTTAAAGAGTATGTTGCAAGTTCTCAGTACCATGAGCAGATTTGTGTTTATTCTGACATGAAACTGATGTGTGTCTTGGTATTTGAGCATTTTAGGAACCAAAGACAACTGTAGTGAAGAAACACTGGAATTTTTACTTTATGAATAATTCGTTGCTATGGAAGTTGTCTACACAGATAGGAAATCTCAAAAAAATCCTTGATACACTAGTGTTAGTAATTACAGTTAGAAATATTACAAGGGAAAATTACAGGTAAATAGACTTTTTTGGGAAATTTTCATTAAACTCTTATAATTGTGCTTGCTATTGTCATGTCTCCTTTTTCTAATATTAGATGCAAAATGTCATAAAACCCATGGAAAATGAAGAAACTGTCCACGACTGTTTTAAATTTAAAGGTTTAATTGTGTCATACAATCTTCATTTCAATTGTACCAAATTTACACTAGTCTAAGTAGAACACTGCTGCGAAAATACTCCTGTTTTCTCTTGAGGGTCATCTTAGGAATTTAAAAATAACACAATAAATAAGAAAACACTTTCAGTAAATGTTCATGTCTAACAGTAGTCCTTTATTATAATTTGCTAGAATGGGTTTTGCATTTAACTCGTGAGGTTAAAAGATCGTATTTGTTCTCTTCATGTTTTGGTTTATCTATGCAAGACCACGTATTCCTATTTTGTGATGCTATGCTTAAATACTCTTCTTGTGTATTTAAGAGATTAGGTAAGTGACATGTTAAACTTCGGGAAAATGAATATGCAAGTATTTTCAAATGTGTGTTTTTTTCATATTTAAGTAAATTGTGACATTAGACACATTTGACAGGGCAAGTTTACTGTGGAAGTACTGTTTGCTTATTACTTAGTATAATAAGGAACAGTGGTACTGAGCTTAATATAAAGAGTTTAACTCTGCAATTTTGAGCTTAACTCAAAAGCCTCTGCAAATGCTGTTTCCGGTGTTCTGCCTGAGGTGTCAGTTTTGGGCAAATGTGAAAGGTTAAACACCTGCCAGCATTCACTAACAACCGTAAAAGCATATTTCTGTGTGAAGGCACAGCAGGAGAAGCATTCAGTGTCTGGAACCCTTTGCAAAAGAAATGTGAAATCTGATTAAAAAAAAATCTCATCTGTTTTTTCCCAAAGTTTCTTAGTTTTAAGTTTCTGACCAGCTGGTTAGAGGAAAAATGTACTCAGTGAAGACAGCCTTCATTTCTCTCTTTGTAAAGCCTTTAGTTTCCTTCTATTTATAAAAGGGGACTTTGGGGGTTGTCTTTTGGTAAGTGATCTTGTTTTAGTCATGCTGACAGACAATTTTTTTGCTTGGATTTTCTCATGAGCTACTTCCAAAAACAAAAGTGGAGTCATTGGTAACAATGACAGTCTTTGAAGTTTCTCAGCAGTACAGTAGGAAAGATTCTGTTCTGTGTTTTACAGAGATGAAAAGATAACACAAATCTGAATTTGGGAAAAAAATATTTGTCCAAAGGTCTCCCAGGAAAAGCAGAACCTGAGGGCATCTTATTTTTAGGAGAGAATAGATTTTTCTGATCAAAGTTAAGTTTCTATGAATGTAAACTTTTGTAAGCCACATATTTTGATTATTATTTTTTATAGTGACACTGAACTTTTAAAATGTATTGGTTATTTTTACCATCCTGCTGATCCCATGTGTACTTCTCACTTGATCATTTCACTGTATGCATAAACGATGTCTATTTTTTAGCTATCTTCTCTAGTTTCTTGATGTTTAAGCCCTATTTTTGTTTCAGAGTCCAAGTAAACTGAGTCTTCATTTACTGTGTGCTACTTCCTGTCTTCTCCAAACTTAGGAAAGGTTTATTGTAAAACTTTTGGCACTAATTAGTAGCTCAAACATAACTGTTTTAAGATTTCAGTAGCCTGTTGTACAATAACATGATGTCATTATTCAGGCACTCAATAAAATAGACATGATTTCTATAGTTGCTTTTTGCTTTGTCTTATTACCTGTAGATCAATCTATCATATGTTTTTTGTGGGTATTACAGGTACAATATTCATAATTATTATACTAATGTATAGTAACCCTTCTAAGAGAAAGCTGCACAACACAAAGGTAAACAGAAATGTTAGCTTTTCAGTACACACTCAATTTCGAAAGAATCTGAACAAAACAATCCCTTAGGAACTGTGGAGTTCCATCATATGAAACTGTCATTGGGATAATGATTTGATTCCAGCACCTGTCTTTGTATGACATAATTCCTGTCATGCTTATTTTTATAAGTAGAATCCAAAAACATCGGTGAAAAAGCAGTCTTTGGGTTTAACTTTTGTAAGTATGTAAGGATGTGTTTTATTCTTGGCCGCTGGTTTATCTGAAAGGACATCTGCTTTTAAACTGTTGTGGTTTATGTTTCTTTAAAAAGAACAAAACAGTCAAATCTCTCCCCTTTCTCCCACGGCCCCCCATATCAGTAGTAGCAAACTGGTGTGTTAGAGTTAATAGACGGCATAAAACAAAGCAAAGTGAACTTGTTTAAAATGTCTCCATCAGTGGGCTTTCAATCAACTGTTTAGTGGTAGACATCCTAATTTCAGGCTGTAGTCTGACAGAGTGTCATGCTGTTAGTGACAGTAGGTTTAGTATTTCTTTGTGTTGTAAATTACAGCATGTGATTTTCCCAAGACCTTGAAATTATCTTGTTTGCTACAAGGGGGCATGCTGGAAAGTGGCAGAGCTGTACTTTTATTAGTAAGGGTAGGATTTTGCCATTCCAAGTTAACAATGCTGTTTGATAAAGGTATATTAACTAAAGCATGAGTGTTCTTGCTAAAGTGCCAGTAATTGCATGATGAAAATATAATTTAGGATACATCATCCTCAGGAGTGTTTGTTAAGAAGGAGGAATGAATAATTTTACCAGCACTTGTTATTGGCAGTAGGCTAATTTTCATTTTCTCTCTTGAATTTGTACTGTGAACTCATGGAGTACTAGTTAAATGGTGGAAGATTTTTATCTGCTTACACACCGTATGAAAGAAGAGCTTCACTTTTAGTCTAGCATCTTCCTTTTAACTTTTTGTAATAGGCCAACTTTTTTTTTTAAGTAGTATTTTCATCGTGTCCATATTGTGCTGTTTTTCCAGCACATGTATAAACTATACAGGTTCTGTTATCATTTAATAGTCACCTTATTCAGAGGACATGAGAAGGCTGTGGTGTTAAAATGAGAAGTTAACGTTTCAAATTTAAAAGGCTTTCTTTCCTGCCTTTTCAGTTGCAGTGCTGTCAAATAACACTGTTAATTCTGCTAAATAAGTCTCATCTTGGAAAGAAATTGGAGCTTTTCAGAGATTATGCATTACTCTGATTTTTGTATATGTCCTGTGATGGCATACACCAGCACAGTAGGAAGAAAGCATTCTCTTACAAGTACTAGCAACTTTAATTGCATTCCTTACTACATCTTGCTAAGAGAAGTGTGCTGTCAATAGAAGAAATGATTCCCACATTTGTCTTTTTAGATATTTTGTGTTTGCAATTTAAAGGGAGAAACAAAATTGTTGGTTCAGCTATCTCATTGACAGACTTATTTCTGTTTCTTACTTCATTTTGTAGTTAGGCTTTTTTAAAACATGGTGCATGGAGTGTGGCCTAGAACTATACTCGCCATATGAATTTGATATGCTGTGTTTGTAGGGTCAGATACTTAAGAAAAACTGTCTTAAATAGTTTATTGGAAGTTAGTGGAAATGTAACAAATGCATGAAAGCAATGCTAAATTAGAAACATTTTGAGTTGAAAAACCTAGTGTTAGTCTTCATTATTTTTACCTTGTAGTTTTATTTGGAATATTGACTTTACTGGGAGCAAACAGGCTGAGTGTGTCAAAATCTTGAACTTGATTCTGTTCCAATCAAAAGGTGCTTATAGATTTACTGGTTTGTTTTGGTTTTTTTTGAGTACATTCATGGAGGCTGTTTTTCCCATCTGAGATTAGACAAATTCTTGGTCTGTGTTTAGATGAAAGCTGTATTTTAATGAGTATATAAGGTCAGATTTTTATACTATTTTACTTATATGCCCAAAGCACATTTAAAAATTCCTGCTTCTGAAAAGTGTTTTCTGTGACTTTCTTTTCCCTTTTACAGGAGTCATAATCATTGCTGTTGTTGGTTTTACTTTTCAAGGTACCCAGAAAATGGCATAATAGAAATGGACACCATTAATCTCCGCCCCCGAGCAAGAACCATTCTGAAGTGGAGTGAACTAAAAGTGGGTGATGTGGTGATGGTTAACTACAATGTTGAGACACCAGAAGAAAGAGGATTTTGGTTTGATGCAGAAATTACCTCTTTGAGAGAAATCTCAAGGACTAACAAAGAGGTTCATGCTAAAATTCTGCTGGGGTAAGATTTGTTTGACCAACTCATAAAATCTCTACATATCATCTGAAGTATGTTTGATTTGGGTTTTTTTGTCTAGTGGTGACCACTAGATTCAAATAATGCCATACTTTGATTCCACAGCTGTCTGAATTACAGAACTACAGTGCATAGTTTTTATGGTGTGCAGGCTTACCTGTGAGTCAGAATTTTTACTTTGCTTGAGATTACTGGAGGCAGCCATAAGGTTTTGTGTACTATATGTGATTCAGATTGATCAGTGTGTTTATTTACTTTATACATTTACAGTTAAATCAATATTTAATATATGTTCAATTCTATTGAAAGCTGAAAAACTGATTTCAGTAATTTTTTAAATAATTGAGAACCCCTAGGTCAGGTCTCACTTAGTATCTGTCATCTCTGACAATTTAAACAAGTGTCTGACCTGGCTAATTAAATTTTTTTTAAAGAGTAGAATATTTATGAGGCGTTATAGCTTCTTATAAGTCAAATGTGGACCTGTAGGATGCCAGAANTCTTGAACTTGATTCTGTTCCAATCAAAAGGTGCTTATAGATTTACTGGTTTGTTTTGGTTTTTTTTGAGTACATTCATGGAGGCTGTTTTTCCCATCTGAGATTAGACAAATTCTTGGTCTGTGTTTAGATGAAAGCTGTATTTTAATGAGTATATAAGGTCAGATTTTTATACTATTTTACTTATATGCCCAAAGCACATTTAAAAATTCCTGCTTCTGAAAAGTGTTTTCTGTGACTTTCTTTTCCCTTTTACAGGAGTCATAATCATTGCTGTTGTTGGTTTTACTTTTCAAGGTACCCAGAAAATGGCATAATAGAAATGGACACCATTAATCTCCGCCCCCGAGCAAGAACCATTCTGAAGTGGAGTGAGCTAAAAGTGGGTGATGTGGTGATGGTTAACTACAATGTTGAGACACCAGAAGAAAGAGGATTTTGGTTTGATGCAGAAATTACCTCTTTGAGAGAAATCTCAAGGACTAACAAAGAGGTTCATGCTAAAATTCTGCTGGGGTAAGATTTGTTTGACCAACTCATAAAATCTCTACATATCATCTGAAGTATGTTTGATTTGGGTTTTTTTGTCTAGTGGTGACCACTAGATTCAAATAATGCCATACTTTGATTCCACAGCTGTCTGAATTACAGAACTACAGTGCATAGTTTTTATGGTGTGCAGGCTTACCTGTGAGTCAGAATTTTTACTTTGCTTGAGATTACTGGAGGCAGCCATAAGGTTTTGTGTACTATATGTGATTCAGATTGATCAGTGTGTTTATTTACTTTATACATTTACAGTTAAATCAATATTTAATATATGTTCAATTCTATTGAAAGCTGAAAAACTGATTTCAGTAATTTTTTAAATAATTGAGAACCCCTAGGTCAGGTCTCACTTAGTATCTGTCATCTCTGACAATTTAAACAAGTGTCTGACCTGGCTAATTAAATTTTTTTTAAAGAGTAGAATATTTATGAGGCGTTATAGCTTCTTATAAGTCAAATGTGGACCTGTAGGATGCCAGAATTGCAAGTTTTCATGTGACTGAACTTATCTGAATATCTTTGCATTGCTTTCCTATTTAATTTCAAAACTTGTGTATAGTTCTTTAGGAACAGTGTTTTCTGCAGATTTCCTAATTGCCTTCTTCAGGATGAACAGATGACCAGTCTTTACTGGCAATCTCTTGAGAAATTTACTGTAGTGTTTCTCCTCCTTCTCATTAACTTCCTCATTCTGTTAGTACTATCCTATGCTGGCACAAAAGAACTAAAAGCAAATGGATTCAGTCTACTGTCTCCATTCTTAGAGAAGAGGCAAGTGTGTGGGTACTTACATGTTAGGATTGAAACTGATTTTAAAATTAAATTTCAGCTAAAGTGAACTTTCTTCTTGCTGAAGAAATCATTGTTTTGGTGTTGGCATGTCCCACATTTACTTGTGTCATTGTTCTGGGAATTTTCCTTGGAATGAATTGGACTATTAACATACAGTGTAGTTTTCTTTACAAGAAAGGAGCACTGTTGTATCTGTAGGAAGACTTAGTGTAGGACATGGTTAATTGGAAGATACACATAGAAGTCTCTGTGAAACAGGTCTAGTGCAGTATTTGTGAAAAAAGGCAATCTTACCTAGTACTGAGAAACGGGAGAGACATTGACTGGGTAAATTGTGCCAGTAAATGAAAATCTGTTTGGGGTTTGGTTTTTAATTTCAGAGTTACAGGAGTTTTATCAGACAATCTCAGTGCATTATGGCCATCTTGTATTAAGCAGGGCAGACACATGGACTTGTTTTATAGTCAAAGCAAAAAAACTCCAAACTTGAAATATAAAGCTAGAAAAAATTGAGTAGATATTTTGAATTATTAACTGGAGGAGAGAAGATATTAAGAAATGGAGGCCAGTCTAGAGAGATGTAGGATTTCATTGTAATACATTTAGTGCTAGTGGTATTTGGTGAGTTAGGGATGGATTTCATGACCTTCTATAAATAGAGCTGTCCACATAGCTGTTTTTATGAAGTTCAAATATCTATTGATAACATTACTTAAAACTGTTGTCTACATGGATTCTTCTAGAGTTTTCCCCATTTAGTAAAAATAGGATTATCAAAGAATGTTTTATATTGCCAAAAGCAAGCACCTGGTGACTATTAAAAATTCTGGTTTGGATTCGATAGGGTGGTCTTTCTAAAATCTAAATAAACTGATAGTTGTGCTTCAAACTGGAAGGTGGTAACTTGAAATACCATCAGTACTGTAGCAGGTACAATGGGGTTCTCCATGGTATTTACACTTACTATCCTCTGAAAGGAGTTGGAGGACAAAGACAGTTCACAAATGCCTCATTATAAGGTGATGAATTTAAGTCCATTTTCAAACTGAATGATATTTCAGGGAATTTTTGTTCCTAATTAAGAATTCAGGCTTCTTTTACATGTTAATAGACTGTATATGCAGTACTCAGCTAGTTGCAGAAAGTAAGGGGGCCTGAGCCCTGCCATTTCTTAATTAATCAAGGAATAATTCTGTATCACCTGGGCTACCCAGGTTCTCTCAGTTAGCAGTAAAAGTACAAGATAAATCTCCTAGTATTCATAAACTTGTGTAAGGAACATGCTGCAACAATAATCACTTTGTTTCAGGTATGTGGCTTTGCAAAGTATAAACTAGTCTATGTGTTTCAGTGTTTATTAATATATTAATATACTAATATAAAAGAAATAATATGAAATAAATTAGTTTAGAATTATAATTGTTATTTTTATCTAGAACAATACAAATAATATATTTATATTCTATAATTTATTATTGATATTTGATTATTAGTTCTTGACATAATGTTAACACTAATTATTTGTCTCAAATAAAGGTGAAATCTATTTTGAATTTTTAATGATTATACATTAGTGATTAATTGATTGTATGTTAATGACTAATTATTTGTGTACTACTTATGAGCAACCACAGAAGGCAGTAAAGGGAGACAAAGCTTTTAGGGTTGCTTCAGATACGTTCATTGCCTGGACTTTTTTCCTTTTGTGGTATTACGTCTAAGAAACTTTGTATAAACCAATTTTGTATGCAATATTTGAATGTTTGATTTGTTGATCTTGGTTGCTTTTCACAATCACAGGAAATAACAGGACTGTGTGATATTTGTGGTAATGCTTTGAAGCTGGTAGAACATGTGATGAATACTTCTTTTTTACTGTACCTTTTGACACGTGTGTTTGTTAAATGTGACTTTCACTCATGTTTTAGTCATAACCCGAAGGAAAAAGCCTGTACAGTCTTTCATCATTAGTTCATCTTTTGGAACACAGATATGAATTAGAGAATATTATCAAAGAGGAGAATGAGACTTAACAGGGGAAATAAAGACATCATTATGCAGAAGAATTGATCACATATTAATAATTCTCATTTGTAATGTATTTTCATAGCAGCTGAAATTTGTAATTAAAGCATGTCTACAACCTATCCAAACAGGATTTACTGTGTTTCAGATGGAAATACTATAGGGAAGCAGCAGTGCTTTGACCATGGAAAATGACTATAGGTTCATCATGACTGTGTGCATGCCTACAGTTCAGAACCTCTGAATGTGAGACTGTCATCTCAGAGTATCTATGTTTATGGTACCTCTGAACTGATTTTAAATGGCAAGGTGCACCTCTGGTTTGTGGCATCCTCTGTTTTTCATTTTAGGGAAAATCTTCTATTTCATAATAATAGCAGTTGTTTGTAATCCAGAGTAATATGACTTGTCATTTTTTTGAGGCTAACTGTTCTGAATTTAACATTGGAGATAGCAAGCATGTTCAAATTCATCACACCAAATTAAACCAAGGTATATAAATGATGGTCTGCATTTTCTCCTTGCTAGAATTGAAGTAAGAGAGAAAATCAGCTCTTAGGTTTTCTTCAGTCAGCCCTTGAAAGTTGTTTTGAATTAACACAACTGTTTCACACCGAGATAGATTCTGATTGGGCAAGAATCCTGCTGGGACTTTTCATGGTGATTCTGTAGAGGTGATGCCTAGAACTTCTTAAGCATTTCTTTGTACTGCTTTCCCTAGACTCTAAAGCTAGAGTTGGCTCTTTTTGTGATGTGCAGCCTTAGGTAATAATCTCACAACTCTAAACAGGAATGAGTCTTAACAACAAGAAGAATATTTTGGGTACCACTGAATTACCCTGTTGGACAAAAGAACTCATGTTTGCTGCATTTGGGAGTGAGAATAATTATCTGTTTGAACTTAAAAAGTGAAGTTTATTGGAAATAAAACTGTTTATTTTTGAATTCCACATTAGGTTTTTGATCTTGCTTCAGTTGTGATTTCAGTTTTGAGGAAAAGTCAAGAATTAAAAGATGGAGTGGGCATGAGGACAGATTATTGAAGAGACTTTTGAGTAGCATAAAGTGCCTTCTATTAACGATTCAGGTGTACAGGACAACTGCCCAGGAGGTACTGGGACACCCTGTCAGCTTCTGGGTTCTAGAGGAAGGCTACTGCACTGGTGTTGGAGAAAGGTTGATGTCCAGGATATATTGTTTCCATCAAACATGAGATGGAAAAGCAGTATCCGATTGAGAATAGGTCATGAAAAGAACATGAACAGACTGAATCCTTTAAGCACTCGCTGTGGTAATTGCCCTCTTTGCCAAGCTCATAGATAAAGTACCTTGGTTCAGCACATTTAACATCAAACCCATAGTATCAATACAGGCTGAGGGATGAACAGATTGAGAGCAGCCCTGCTGAGAAGCACTTGATGGTACTAGTAGGTGGAGGCTGGACATGACCCAGAATTGTGCCCATGCAGCCCAGAAAGCCAGCTGTATCCTGGGCTGCATCCAAAGAAGTGCGGCCATCAGGTCGAGGGAGGTGATTCTCCCTCTCTGCTCTGGTGAGACTCCACCTGGAGTGCTGCATCCAGCTCTGGGATTCCCAGCATGGAGAGAACACAGACCTGTTGGAGAGAGTCGAGAGGAGGCTACTAAGATGATTTGAGGGATGAAGCACTTTAGTGAGAAAAGGCTGAGAGAATTGGGATTGTTCAGCCTGGAGAAGACAATGCTTTAGGGTGACCTGATTGCAGCTTTCCAGTACCTGAGGGGAGCCTACAAGAAAGATGGAGAGAGACTTTGTGCAAGAGCGTTTAGTGACAGGACAATGAGAAATGGTTTCAAACTGAAGGAGAGTAGGTTTAGATTGGATGTTAGAAAAAAAAAATCTATAGTTTGAGTGGAGAGGCACTAGAACAACTTGTCAGAAGAAGCTATGGAGGCCCCATCTCTGAAAGTGTTCAAGGCAAGGTTGGATGGGGCCCTGAGCAACCTGTTCTAGTGGAAGGCATCCCTGCCCATGGCAGGGAGTTGGAACTAGGTGATGTTTAAGGTCCTTTCCAACCCAATTATTCTATGAACTAAGTGAGTACATTTTGAAAAGTATTTCACTGACTTGTTATTATAGATATCCTTTTCATGTTTCTTATTTCTTCTTTCCCTTTGGACAAAAGCTTTAATTTTACACACTCCCTGAATTTTCATGATGGACAGGTTCTACATAGATTATAGTGATTCCTCCATGCGCTTTATTTCATTGGATGCTTCCTTTTCCTGCCTTAAGGAGATCAAATCTTCTGGAGGTTCCACTGAGCAGAGAGGAGTTGAAAGATTACTGTTTTAAGATTGCTTGTCCGTAATTATTTTTCTTATATGGAAGAAATATTTTATTTGATACTTCTCTCTTCCTGATTCTTAAAAAGAGAACATGAAAAATATTTGATTTGTCCTTTGTGCCATTTCCCCCCACACTGCCTGTTCTAAACTGGCATAATGGAGAGACTGATACTTGATTATTTCAGTTTGCTTTCCCAAAGTGGAGGGAAAGTATACTAGGTGCTGTAATTCATCTTTAGTCTTTTGGACTGTGAATGTACAATTCTTTTGTCTTGAAATTTTAAAATTTGAGTTGCAAATGAGCTCTGTCTTACAAAGAGAGATTTATCTCCCAAGCTAAGTAGCCTGGTTACATGAGATCTTAGTCCTGCTGGTGAAAGGGTAAGACTTCGGAGGACAAATCTCTGCAAAGAAAAGGAGCAGACAAATCTGGTGGGTTAAAATCTGGTTAATTGCACAGCTTGTGCCAACAGATATTTGACTTTTAATACCACTTTGATTTTTGTCCCTGACAACTGGAGAAAGGCATATACTGCATCCATTTTAAAAGAAGGCCAGTCAGCCTTATTTCAGTGTTTGGAAAAAAAGAGACAGTTCTCTTGGAAGTGCTGGACAAGTAGAGATTATTTGGAATAGCCAGAGTAGAATTTTTTCCAAGGGAAAATCATGCCTTACAAGCTTGTCTGCCTTTTGTGAAAAACTTACTATCTCTGTGGCCAAGGGGAGAGCAAAAGTTGCAATTTACTTCAACATGTGAAATGTCTTTTGTCTGTGTCCCATAATATCCTGCCCAGTCTGGCAGTTCCTTTTGTAATCTGAGTGGGTAGGCAACTGAATGGGTTTAGAAAGAAGAAAATACTGAGTGATGGGGCTCAGGGTGATAGTGGTTAGTAAGTTGCACACTACCTGGAAAATGATAACGAGCAGGGAATTGCAGGGATGTATCCTGGGACCTGTACTGTTCAGTATCTTAAGCAACTGTGACAGTGGCAATACAGAGCACTCTTGACAAATTTGCACACGCACAAAATTGATGGAAATTCAAGGGTAGTGCAAGTCAGAGGCACCTGATCAGTCAGTAGGAATCGATGACAGGAGACTCAAGAAAGTCAAAGCAGATAATTGCAGAGTTTTCTTGCACCTGGGAAGGCAGACCCTCTTATAGCAGTACTGGTAGGGAAGTAGCTAGGATGGGAAGGATCTGGAGGTCTCGGTAAACAGTAAGGTGAACATGAGGCAGCATGTAATGAAGACCACGGTATTCAGGTTGTACAAAAAGGGGGAAAATTAAAAGATTGGGAAAAGTTATTTATTCTCCTTCAGTAAGCACTATTTAAACTTCATCAAGAATACCAGATTCCACCCACCCACTCACAAACACACTCCTCCTTACGTCAGCACACAAAAGAGATATACATAAACTGCACTGAATTTCAGTAGAGGGGCAGAAAATTAGTTCTTTGCATTGCATTTGAAAGCTTAACTTTTCAATTACATGTTATGTGTTAAAGCATTAATTGCTTTAACAAAACAAACAAAAAAGCCAAGTGTTAAAATTTAAAATGCTTTGGGTTTCATAAGCGTTTAATAATTATTCTAAGATAAAAGTATATTTTGAAGTTGAAGAATGGGTTAACTTGCATCTTGAGGATTTTGTTTGGTTTCCCAGAATATAAAGTGTATCTTCAGTATTTGTAACACTGTCTGTTCTCTAATAAACGTGCAGTTTCGAACCACAGAGTCTTTTGACTTGCTTTCTAGAGCGGTAATATTTAGAACTGTTTTGAACCTTAATTTCTCCCACTGAGGAAAGTAATTCCAAACAGGAGGAACAGAAGAAACAAATTTAAGTGCAAAAACGCAAACAGTGGGTGATTGGATGATGAACACAATATTAGGAAAAGCATTATGGAAATAAAAAAAAAGGAGTAGTGTTCAAATATGTGTATACATTTAAGGGGAGCATTGAGGATGGAAAGAAGCTCCTGAAATTGTTCAAGCAGAATCAGCTAGAGCAGATTGCCTAGAACTATGCCCAGTTGAGTTTTGAATATCTTTGTGGCTGGAGACTCAACAACCTCTCTGAACAATCACCGTAAATGGAAAATTCACTCTGGCTGCACAAAATACATGTTTCAGGTGTTTGTACCTCTTATTCTGGAAGGGGGCACTATTCAGAGGAGTCTAGCTCCCTGCTAATACACATGGTAAGAGCCATCCGGACACAAGCTTTCTATGCTCCAGAGTAAACACTCCTGTATTAAAGATGTTACAGCCCATTAATAATTTTCGTGTCTATTTTGTAGAACCACTCCTGTAATCCCATGACTGCATTCTCTGGGGAGCCTAGACTTGGCCTAACTGCTGCTGAGTTGTGAGGAGCATTTGCCTTCCCTCTACCTGCCTGCAATGCTGCTTTTAAAGTAGTATGGGAGGCTGTGGGCCGCCTTTGCTTGCTAGGGCACATAGCTGGTTAATGGTTGTTGTTTATATGTTCCTCAGGGTTTTTTTCTACTAAGCTGCTCTCCAGTCAGTTGGTACTTGGCATGGGATGCTCCCTATGAGCAGGACTTCTCATTTCTCTTTGTTAAACATATTGAAATTCCTTTCTGTCCCACTCTCCAAGTTACTCTAAAGGGTGGCAGAGGCAACTGATATTCACTTTCCCAGGGGCTGAGTTGAGGCTGACCAGTCTGTAAGCAGATCTTCTTTCCTGATGATAGCAATGACATTTGCTCTCTTCTAGTTCTCAGGAGGGTATCCCAATTCTTATCACCTTTCAAAGATAGGACTAAGAGTAGACTTATCCAAACATCAGGCAGCTTCCTCAAGTGCTCACAACTGTGGCCTGTTAGAGCTGATAGACTTCTCTATGTCCTGTGTAAGTGCTCCATAATGTAATCCTCTGCTGGGGCTAATTTTTCCTTCCTTTGGACATTCCTTCTCGTCTCAGTGGCCTTGGATTCCTGAACACTGGTCTTAGAAGTAAACATTTCAGGCAAAGATAGGGTCAAGTACCTTGGCTTTTTCTGTGTTTATTGTCATCAAGGGCCTTTCTGTATTTAGCCTACGTTTTTTCTAGTTTTCCTTCTTTGTTTTGATTTATTGCCCTTCACATCTCTTGCCAGATTCAAATCAAGGCAGATCTTGGCTTTCCCAACCCTATGCCTAGAAAAAAACAGGAACTCCATACCTTCCTCTGCCCTGGGTCAGCTGTCCTGACTTCCACCTCTTACACTTTTCCTTTTTATATCTCAGATTGGTGTGGGGGCTCCTTAATCATCTCTGCGGGCTTTCTGCTGCCTTTGATTTCCTATTTATGGTGATAGACCATTTTTGAGCTTGGAGGGGGTGATCCTTAAAGATCAACTAGCTTTTACTGGGCCTTTCTCAACAGGGTATCTTGTAGGATTATTCCAAGCAGATCTCTGAAGAGATTATGTTCTCTTGTGAAATCCAGGCTTATCTTGTTACCCTTCTCCTTCCTCCAGGGATTCTGAGCTCCAGCAACTCATTATCATTGCAACCCAACTGCCCCAACTTTAATGTCCCATGACCAGTTCTTAATAGTTTGTAAGTATGGGGTCTAGCAGTTAACTTCTCCATGATCACCTGTGTCAGGAAGTTATCACTGCACTCCAGAAACTCCCCAGGCTGTTTGTGTTCTGCTTTGTTGACCTTCCAGCAGGTACTATGGTGCTTCAAGTTCCCTGTGAGAAGTAAACTTGAAACTTCCAGTTATCTGAAGAAGGCCTCATGTACTTATTCCCTGTCACATGCACCTACTACAGCATCATCCGTGTTGTTCTGCTAATCTTGACCTGTAAGCTCTTGACTGGTTTCTGAATTGCTCTCACCTAAGGGGTCACTTCTCCTAGTCTTTCTAGTTTTTCCTTCCTGAAGAGGCCTTATCCATTTGTCACAGTGCTCTGGTCACATGAGCTATCACACCATGTCTCCATGATCCCTGTGTTGTCATGAATCTGTATTAATTACATAGACCTCTGTAATCCCTTTTGTTTGTTGTCCATACATTCATGTATAGGTATTTCAGGAAGGCATCAAAGTGTGCTGTCCTCACTTGTTTGTTGAGGAAACATATAGAGAAGCAGACTGAGCTTAGACCATGCCCTGTGGTGCCAAGGACTGCTCATGGAGCTTTTTTTTTTTCATATATGAAGCCTTTTGGGTACCATCTTTTGGGTCTTCAACCAGCTCTTTTTACCTGGTTCTTCATGGACATTCAGGTGTCAACATCTGTGGGTCTGGACTTGGATTTGTAAGCCGTAGACACGTGCGGAGCATTTGTGATAGTGCCTCAATCCTGAGTTCAGGAAAGGAGCAGTTGGGGTGATGGCAATCACCACGGAGCAGGGCATTCCTGCAGCACCACGGACAGGGATGCCCTCCAGAGGCTCCACCACAGCCGTGTGTGTGGTGGCATGGGGCAGGGTCTTACTTGGAGTCACAAGGCTCTGACACTCTTGCTGGCTGTTCTCTCAGGCCAGTGTTGTCCCCAGCTAGTGTCTCAAAGGTTCACTTCCATTCGACATCCCAGGTTAAGGAAAAAAGGGTAGTTCCAGCATGCAAGGCACTGCTCTCAGAATCTGGCATTGTGAACTATAGTATATTGTTTTGTAAATGCATCATGCATCATGCCTACTACTGACATTAAAAGAAGTAATATCCTGCCTGGCTTCTGCGTGTATCTGCAGTATGAATTTGTGGGTTTGGAAGTTAGCAGTGTGTGTGTTTTGGTCTTAAAGGCCTTAAAACTTTGTATTGGATTATGACATTTTTGATGGTAAGATCTTCAATGTATCCTAGAAGGTTTTTTTGGTTTGGTTTTTTTTTTGTTATTTGAATATTAGTGTTGTATATCTTGAGAAGGTAATAATAATTGCATAGTTTAGAAGTTTATATGTGCCTTTGTCTTTACAGTGGCTTGTGTAATAAAAGAAAAGTTAAATTAAAAGCACAGCTAATACTGTCCCATTTTGTAAATGCACTTTTTTTTCATGAAAAAACGAATGTGAAATATTCTGAAAAAGTCTTGACAATATTGTCTGCTTCTTTGCTTGTGTGCAATAAAAAGAACCTCTATGTAATTGTGTAACATAGCACAATTTGGTCAAATTATCAGTGTAATATGCTGTCTTCTTGTGGGAAGATTTTATAAGTCACTTTGAAACAAACCTGTTTAAAATCGAATCTCTAGTAATTTTTGAGGGTCATAATCGCTTTATGGGTATGTTTTAGCCTTGTTTTGTTCTTGTGGACAATTGGTGTTTGCAGTTTGTTGAAACTACAGTTTAGCCTAAGTTATAGTTAGTGTTTAAATGTAAAGCAACCAGTAGTAATTTTCACATTGCAGTATTTTATATCAGACTGAGGTAGTCTCCTATTAACCTCTTTTGAAATATGCTTGCTGTTACATGCATTCGCTTTAATTCCAAAATACTCTTTTGACTGACAGTAACTTTGAGTGAATGTGATGAAGTGAGCATCACAACATAGATCTCTTTTTTTCTATAGAGACCATTTGTTGCATTAACACATATTTGATTCTCTAGCCTAATGTTTTTAACAGATTCGTTATTTAATAGTTTTATGAGGTTGATAAACAATGGTTTGTGAGCTCAGTTCAGGAACATAGTCTCTCTAGTTTCAAAGTCAAAGAAAAATGTTTTTAAAAAGCAGTCCTCACTCTACAAAGTGTATATTGAGGATGTCAAGATACAGCTTCATGCAGCTGTTAAATGTGAAGGCACAAAGTGTAAAGGCACAATGCAGTGTTGTTGGTTGATACATACACTAGACATGGACTCCAGTAGCTCAGCTGCTTCTAAGGAGATGGTAATTAAAGTTCTAGCAAACATTTCAAATGCTAGTATTGAAAAGATTGTGAATTTTTTGAAGAATAACAATGCAAAGCTGGTGTGTTCCAACAAATGTCACAACTGCATATTTGGAACTACAGAGGAAGATCAACTACCATTGTGAAAAATGATGGCTACTAATCAATGCTTTTTATGTGTGTGACCAAAAATGTGAAATGTTTTTCCTCCAAAACCACAGGGGAAAAAAAGAGTCAATATAAATACAGGTGTCTGTAAACAGTAAACAGCTGTTTGTACACTTGAAAGAGTTATGGTGAATCAAGACACTAACAGAGTCCTTTCAACCCCAGTTCAATGGACACCTAAATACTGCAGTGCTCAGGGCCAGCTAAAAGTGTTTTGTTGCCTGTGGATTTTTCCCTGGCTTAGTTTTTTTCTGCCTTAGTTAGGTCATTGTGCCAGAGTTCAAGAAGTGGGAATCAGCACAAGGCAAGTGGTGAGAGCAAATGAAGAGGTAGAGCAGACAGCCACAGATACCAGACTGAAGCCTGATGGAGATGATCTGTTGTTGAAGTTGAATATGAGTTATTGAATATGAATCTAATATATTGTTTCCCTACCTGTCCATAGTTTGATTTTGTTTTGCAGCCTAGACCTTTTTATGGGGATATACCACCTGACTGACTTTCTTCAAGAGGATTTTCAAGTCACTTCTGTGATTGCTTGTTACTGATACCTAGTGTTATTTTATTATACTGAAAATTCTGGTTTAGTTCTAATTTAGGTACTAAATTGAAAGTGTTAGGAGAACAGGCAGTTGAAGAAACCACAGTATCATCTTAAGGAGGGAGGAAAAAGGAGTGCTTTACAACTGTCAGTGTCTTTATGGCCATTTCTTCCTACATACGTGTACATGAATTAGAATTTGTGTAGATACAAAGATATTTTAGTAAGAGGAGGTGAAAGCCTTTATATTTAATAGTCTCTAATTCTTCTTTAGAAGTCTTTTGGCATTACAATATTTTCTAATCCTTCTCCAGAAGTCCTTTGGCATTACTGTTGCAGAGTTTTGGTGTATTTGTTACTGTTAATTACTGAGTTATGTTGAGCAGATTTTGCACTGAAATGTGACATTAGCAGGACATCTTAGAGTACAAAATTCAGTATGGTAGTGTATGCAGCTTTCCAGAGTTGAGTTTTAGGTTTCCAAAATAGTAATAAGTCATAGAAGGGCTTTTGAAATTTTCTGTTGTTTTTCTTGCTTGTGAATTCCAAGTATAATTGTGTCTTGTAAGTCACATTTCTGGTTCATTTCTGACACTAAATGTTTATAATAACATTTGATATGCTGTATTCCAGAGGATACAATTTTCATCTGGTCTCCAGTGTTCAGCCAAAGGAACATTTTGAGATTTTAGAAGTGGAATTAAGCCATTATGGATGGTTGTCAATAAGGACATATGTAGCTGCCAGTCAGTCTGAGGGTAATGGAGTAGTCTTTTCTTTAAGCAAGCCTTACATATGTGCTGTATTTTTCTTAGGCGTTACAGTACTAGATTGATTTTTCTGTGTGAATTTAAATGAAAAGTCCTATCAGAGGTGAAAAAAATGTTACCTCTATTTCTCTTATTGCTTAGGATTTGTAAAATACAGAATCTAGGTCTGAGGAACTAAGTTGAATGTACTTTTTATTCTTTTTGTTTTTCAGAGGCCCAGAAGACATAATAAATGATTGTAAAATCCTTTTTATAGAGGAAATGTACAAGATTGAAAAGCCGGGAGCTTATCCATTGACATTTGGGGATGGAGATTTCAAAAGTATGTGGTTTTTAAATTATTTTAGTATAAGGACAAATTGAGTGATATTGCTTTTAAAAAATAGAAGTATTAGCATGCAGCATTAGTAATAATAATTGGTTTTTGTTTGGGAAAGTAATAACATAGAATCCTTTTTAGATTTCTGTTCTAAAAGTATAGTTACTGTAAAGTGACTCAGTTACTTAGCACATTCAGAAACTAGTAACAGTTTAGTGCTACCAGTCACACGCAGCAAAAAAGGGAAACAACTGATAATGTTCTAAATGAACAGTACCAAATGAATTTGTAGTCTTAGTTAAGTTCCTAGAAGGGTGTTCAGGTCACCAAAATTGCTGTTGTAATTGACATGTCATTTGAACTTTTAATAAATTAATAAATGCCAAAGGTAGAATCAGTCTGTAGTGATGCCCTTTCATTCTGTCATTATGTCACAGTTATGCTGAGAAAAAAAAAGGAATTTTTGCCAAAGCTGCTTGTACCATGAACAAAAAGGGATAATTAATGTTTGGATAAGTTAGTCTGACATGATCTTCTAAAAATATAACTATGCTGGACCTCCTTATCCTCCCCACAACCACAGAAAGGAGTTAGTGGCAGTGTCTCTAAAAAGCAGTATGACATTTTATCCTAAGTTTGAAAACATTAAAATTGAGAGTGGTAAGTGTTGGTGATAGTAACAATGAGAGACTGCAGGTCTACTAGTAGATTATAGATATCATTACACTCCTGACTCCAAGGTGATTATTCAAAACATTTTTAGGTGGCTCTCAGTGCACAAGACCTAGTCTGCATAATGTTTATTTGCTGTCATCTAAAAAAAAATCTCTGTTTTTCAGAGGAGCAAATAGCATTATTAGTTTTATTTAGTTCTTCTCACAGCTGCTGTGAAGTGAATTTTTTAAAATTCTGTGTTGTGGAAATGAGTGATTACTGTATTGCTGACTGCATAATTGTCTACAATGGTGCCTTTTGATTTGACATGAGTATTTATTTATCATAGAATCAGTTAGGTTGCAAAAGACCCATAACACCATTGAGTCCAATGTTAACCCAGCACTGCCAAGTCCACCACTAAACCATGTCCCTGAGTGCCAAATCACATTTTTTGAACACTTTCAGGGATGGCAATTCCACCCCCTCCCTGGGCAGCCTGCTCCAATTCTTGATCACCCTTTCTGTTAAGCAGTTTTCCTAAAGTTCTAAAACTCCCCTAGCACAACTTGGGGCCATTTCTTTTTGTCCTGTTCACTGACCTACGCCTTGCTACAACCTCCTTTCAAGTAGTTGCAATAAATAGAGCAATAAGGTCTCAGATCCCCTGAGCCTCCTTTCCTCCAGGCTAGACAACCCCAGCTCCCTCAGCTGCTCCTCATAGGATTTGGGTTCCAGACCTTCTCTGGTCTTGCTACAGCACCAAAATGTCCTTCTTGGAGTGAGAGGGCCAAAACTCAACTTGGGATTTGAGGGGTGGCCTCCACAATCAGTGTACTTTGTACACTGATCCACTGATTGTCACAATTATTGTTTCGAAGTCAAGATCTTCATTGTCACTTGCAACTCTTTCCCTCCTATTTTGACAGCTGTTTCCTCTTTGCTTAAACTACTGACATATTGACATCTATGTAGAGATTTGCACCTCTGTATATATTTTATTTCATTTTATTCCTGGTCCCAATTTTATTAATTTCAGGATATTTTTTATAAACCTCCACAAATAAATGTCATTCATAATCTTAAAAAACGTAACCCTGACGAATTAATTGATCTGGAAATTCCATCTTAGTTCTTGAACTGTTCTTTTTCCTGAGCAGTTTTTCTCAGTTTTTTTCTCATCATACAAGTTGGCTCATGTGATTCTGATTTTTTGGCCAGGTTGGCTGTCTTGCATTTATTCACATATGCACAGCAGCAGTTGAGGTGTGTGCCATAACCACCAGTATACTCTTTCCTTCCGGACTGTCCTTATGACACAATTTGTACTGTACATTAAAAAAAGTTTAAATATGTATGCATATACACATGTATCTATAGACATGCAGCTCCCTTCACTTTTATACTACGGGAAGATACAGATTTTTATTGCAATAACAGCAGATGAAATTAAAATAATTAACTGGCCCTAAATACTCTATGAGATTGTTGTAAACACAATCAGAAAATGCACTGACTGTATTTTTGTCCATATTAAGCTACTGTCTATGTATTTTCCAAAAGATAGACTGCCTACTGTGGGAATAATCTTTATCAGATAGAAAATGTAGGTTGTGTTTGCAGAAAAACTTATTCCTTGATCATGGACACATATTAATTAGGTTTTGTATGTGTAAAGAGATGTCAATGTACGTATAGGTCAATATACATTTAGTAGTTACAATTAGAAATTTTCTAATTGCTTAATGGAAGTTAAAATTCCACAGCTAAGGAAAAGATTAAGGCTAAATCTGTCAGAAAATTATATTAGAAACATAGAAAGCTAAGAAAACACATACTTGTAAATACATTGCAAGTATTTAGATGCAAAATGTACATAAGACCTAGATATCAACATATATTACTTCCATCATAAACCAAATTTGTGCTATGAACTTGTGATAACTCTTCCTGAAAAAAAAATGTTTTGCATATTTCATATTACAAATAATATGAAATATGCAACTGAACTCCTCATTGTTGGTTGAGGTGAATAGACCTGTCTTCATGTAACCAATGGTGCAGCTATAATTATTGCAATGACTTACAATGTGGTTAAATCAAATGTGAAAAATTAAAATCATGTCATGAAAATGACGTTTTGTAGTTTGTATATTGAAGAAAGTTGAGAATTTCAGATACTGTTTAACTGAACTAAAATATATAGATATTTTTTTCTGTTTTCCTATTTAAAAACCAACCAACCAAACAAAAAAGTATTGCTAACCTTTGAGCTTAGAAACTGGTTGTAGCTGAAAGCACTAAATTACATGGGCCTAAACATTGTGTGGTGCTGAGAGATACAGAAAAATAGGCACTTCCATTTTGTCTGGTTTTTATTGGATGAGGTAGACTAGTGGGTTTCCTTAGGGAGTGCTCAGTCACCACTTTTAAGATTTTTCAAAGGAGATAATAGCTATCTGGGATTTCTTCAGTTTGACTTGACTTAAATTGGTGTTGACATCTAGGACAGATCGCACGTTTATCCTAGCTGTGCTGGAAAATCCTCAGATTTGGTCATCAGACTCTTAAAATTTTTCCTTACTTTTCAAATTAACCTGGGGAGAGAAATCGTAAACTAACAGAGGATTACTTCCATTTGGATAGCATGTAGATAAGTCTTCTAGGCTAGACTTTAGTAGAATGAATACACTCAGAGTTCTACACCCAGAGGGTGGCTGGGCATTGGCACAGGCTTTCCAGGGAAGTGGTCACAGCACCAAGCCTGACAGAGTTCCAGAAGTGTGTGGTAATATTCTCAGGCCCATGGTGTGATTCTTGGGACTGTCCTGTGTAGGGTCAGCAGTTTGACTTCAGTCATCCTTGTGGGTTCCTTCCAACTTGTGATATTCTAGAACTCTGTGATTTTATGCTAAGACTGTTGTGAGGGACCAAATCAAAGTCCTTAAAGACAGGTAAATGGCATCTGTAGTTCTTCCCTTTACCACTGATACATTCTGTCCATTGTAGAGGACCTCTGTACCAGCCAGGCACTATTTGCCCTGGGTGAAGCCATGCTGGTTGCCTTTAACCACCTCCCTGTCTTCCACATGCTTTGACATGTCTTCCAGGAGTCTCTGTTCTATGATCTTACTGGGCACAGAGGTGAGGCTGACTGGTCTTTTGCTCTTTTTGCTCTTCTGACTTTTTGCTCTTTTCCGAAAAGGGTGAAATATTCCTTTTCCTCCAGTCACTGGGGATTTACCCTGACTGCCATGGCTTTTCAGGTATGATGAAGAGTGGCTTAGCAACTACATGAACCAATTCTTCCAGGATCCTGAGATCCATCTCATTGGGTCTCATGGTCGTGTGCACATTGAGGAGCATTCAAGCTGATCTTGAACCTGATCTGCTCTTACACTGGGAGGGACTTCAATTCCTCAGTTCCTTTCTTGAGATTCAGGGCCTTGAGAGATGTGAGTAGTGATTACTAGTGAACACTGAGGCACAGAAATTGCTGCGCATGTCAGCAGCCATGTTGGTTGTCACTAGTTCTGTCTCATTTTTGTGGGCAGAGAGGGGGATTTTTATTTTCTTTATTCTTCCTTTTCTGCCTGGAGAAGCCATTCTTATTATTCTTTGCATCCATTGCCAAATTCAGCTCCAGCTGTAACTTAGCTCTCCCAATCCTGTCCCTACGCAGCCAGGCAGGACCCCTAGATTCTTCCCAAATTACATGCCCCTGGTTCCGCTACCTGTGCTTTTCCTTGTATTTTAGTTTGGCCAGGTGGTCCTTAGTGGGCCACGCTGGTCTCCTGCCTTCCCTGTCTGAATGCTCACAGATGGGAATTGAGAGCTCTTGGGCTTCAAGAACAGCATCCTCAAAGATCTGCCAGTTTTATTCTGCTCTTTCTTCACTCAGGGCAGTTTCCCAGGCGGCTCCATCCGCTGTTTTCTTAAATAACTGAAAATTCAGGCTCCTAAAATTCAAGAGTGCTATTCAGGCTTTAGTCTTTATTTGTCCTGAATCCCTTGCGATTGTGAATTCCACCAGGGCGTGATCACTTCAGCCCCAGCTGCCTCAGATCTTGACCTCTCCAGTGAGTTAATCTGTGACAGTAAGCAACAGGTACAGTAACACTTCTCCTCTGTGAGCTGGCTGTCTGTCACCTGGGTTAAGAAATTATCCTTCATGCTCTCCAAGAGTCTCCTGGACTACTTATGTCTTGCCAGGCTGCTTTTCCAGCAGATGTCAGGGCTACTGAAGTCCCCAAGGTGGATCAGAACCTGCCCCGGTGATGCGTCCTCTAGTTGCAGAAAGAAGGTTTTTCAACAGGCTCCTCTCGATTGGGTGGTTAGTAATAAACACAAACCACTTACCCTCTTATTTTCAACCACAGGCTCTTGACCTGTTCATTGCTGTTTTTCAAAGACAGGTCTGTGCAATCAGTCCATAGAGAGCAAATCTCCTTCCTTGCCTGTCCCTTCTGAACAGTTTATAGCTGTTACTTGGAGTGCTTCCATCATGTGATTTGTCCCACTACCTTTCAGTGACTGTGATTAGATCATACTTTCCAGCTGCACAGTCACTTCAAATTCCTCCTGTTTGTTACCCATGCTACGTGTGTTGGTGTATAGACATTTAAGTTGGGCTATCAACCGTGTCAGTTTTTTAGAGGAAAAACCCCTGATTCCTTTGAGGCACTTCATAGGATGTTTTCCTGTTGGTTTTTAATACATCAGCAGCCCCTGACTCTTCTTTGTTAATCAAAACTTCACCTCCTTTTCTGTCTAGGTCTAGATGGCTCTGTCTTTGAAGATAAAAATGTTCTTCAAGGTCCTCCAGAAAGACTGCAGATACAGCACAATACTTGGCATTCCTGTCCCTCTTTCTTATTAGACTTTCAGTCTGGAGTTTTTCTCCACAGAGACTTTACACTGATACCTGAAAACCATGTGGATCAATTTTTCTGTAAAGTCTATTCAGTTGGGAGGGCATGTTGTTCTTCAGTAGGAAGGGGCTTGGATTTTTGCAAAAGTTTAGTCATTAATTTCCTTTCCACTTAGGAAAAGCATTAAGGCATCCAGAACTCCTCTGGATACATCAAAGATCTGCCTCATCTTTCTATTAAAAAATCAACCACTAAAAGAAATATTTACTTTTATTGCTTATGTTATCCAAGAAACTAACTTACAAGGAACTGATTAGGTGTACAGCTTCAAAAGGCAGCAAAGCTCCATCTGTAGGGACGATGTGCAGGTGACATGTTTGAAACAGGAAAAATTAAAGAGAAGCAGATGCTTAGTCATTTTCTTTATTGCTTGTTTATACAGCAGAAGAAATTCCAGTAGCCAAGATAGCCAAATAACTCATTGTAAGAAAAAAAGCCTTTTCAAGAGGGCAGTGTTCCTGTTCCGAAATAATTTTTCCTGTAGATACAGTAATGCACTTTTCTGAGATACATGGAATTTGACATTTCTTTGTTTTTGACAGGAAAAAGTGGCCCTGAATGCAAGCACTGTAGGGCCGATCCAGATAAGGAGTGCCGGTTTTGTTCGTGTTACCTGTGTGGTGGCAAACAGGATGCTCACATGCAACTCCTGTGTGATGAATGTAATATGGCTTATCATATATACTGCTTGAACCCTCCCTTAAGCAAGATACCAGAAGATGAGGACTGGTAAATATACAAGGATGATTTACTTATCTATATTGACATTCTGTATATGGTACCTTTCTATTATTTGCACCTCATGAGAGGCAATACTGAAGACATTTTTAAATTCTGCGGTGTTTTCATCCATCTACTTCATATAAGACTTATGTCTTCTGTCAGGATTATTTCTTTTATATCATTCACAATGGATTAGTGACCATTGACCATTATGACCATTACGGAGTTTCAAAACTGGTATGTTCATTATGATTATTGTGATCTTCTGTGACACTACCTGGTCTGATTGTATTTATCAGCAGTTGTTGTTCCTCAGCATTTTCAATTTTTTTTCAAGCTTCACTGCTTGAGCAATTCTCTTATGCTCACCGTTCTCTTTCCCTTCATCCTCTGTCCTGGTGACTGCCCCCGTGCTCTTTGTTGCCTCTACTACATTCGTCTTCCATACTTCGGAAGAATCAACACATTGCTACTCTTCATTTCTTATGTCCCTGGTTCTGCAAGCAGGAAAACAAGTTAACTGGCATTGTTAAATCATAGTATTTGTATTTTGCAGTGAATATGCATGGGCCCATTAGCTACCCACTAAGATATCTGGGGCTTTGTACTAATTTTTTTGTCTTTATTAGCTGTCTACAATTTACATGGTTTTTATTTATTACCTGCCTGTGACTTACATGAGATGCTAATCCTTTATAAATGAGTAATAAATAGGTCTTTAGTCTAATAAAGTTTTCCATTACGTAGACTTCATTAAATATCTAAGATGTCTATGAATACATTATATATTATATCTCTGGACCTTGTAGTGCAATTTTATGTAAACATCTGTGTATGTCCTTTGAAAGTTTTAATATTCTCTGTAAATTAGTAACTCAATCTCCTACACCCTAGTGGGTTCCATAGTGTTTGTTGGTAAGTGCCTGATGACCTATGTGTTTTCTGGGACATTTTTTTTCTGAACTACTTTTATATTCATATGTGACTTAGTGATTGAGACCTTTAACACTGGTAAGTGTTTCTCAGTGTGTGTATTTGGCCACAGGGACACTGTCGTTAGAAGGTGATAATTTTTCATGAAATTTCTGCACTGGAAAGAGTTGTATTTACTGCTTTTGGAGGAAATGCTGGCTTGAGACATTATCTAAAAATATTTTCAGTGTCCACTAGAAATATGTATGGGTCATTGGAATTAAAAAACAGCATTTATTTGAATATTGTCTATGTGCCTTCCACTTCTCACATATGCAAAATAATTACAGTGTTTATTCAGCACAAGTGGTACTATTGACTGCAGTCCATAAGCAGTATTCAATTACACCTGGTATTTGGGTATAACATCAGAAGTTCTTTTTTGACTTCCTTCATTCAGAATATTCAGTGAGACCATCTGTCTGGAGGCGCACATCTGCTCAGTCCATCCATTCTTCAGTTGCCCCTTACTCAGACCCAGCTTTATTCCGGTACTCCGGCAACAGTAAAGGTCATCTGTTTTCCAATACTAATTCCAGGAAAGTTCCTCATAAAAGATATATGCTTTGATTCAGTTACCCCCTCCCACAAAACCCCCAAATCCTTTGTTCTATCCTGAAAACAATTTATTCTCTCTAGTTTATTCTACAGCCTCAAATACACAGAAGGTTTGATAATCATGTCAAGATTCTGACACTAAAATGTCACCAGCCAACAGTGTCTTTTTGGCTTATATAGTGTGCTGAGATTATCTTGACCTGGTGGGTTGTTTTAAATGATTTTGTTTTTCAGATTAGGTATTAATGTTCTGTTGTTCACTGGCACCCATTCTTTTTCAAAAGCTTCTCCTCAAGCACATGTTATCCTATATCTGTTTCAGAGGGCTACAGAGAAAGTTTGAAGAGTAGAAGTTTTTTTAAAGTGTAGCCATTAATGCTGAGATGCCCATACCCCCTTCAAATTATATCACTAAGACTGCACGTCCTAAGTCCCTGTGACTGGTTTCCTCCCAGAAGGTTCAGTCTCCCTGAAACCTGTTCTCCACACTGAACAGCCCCAACTCTCTTAGCCTCTCATTACAGCAGAGGTGCTACAACCCTCTTATCAACCTGGTGGCCTTCCTCTGGACTCTTTCCAGTACGTCCACCCACATATTTCTTGTGTTGGGGGCCCCAGAGATGAACACAATACTCCAAATGGGAACTTCCAAGAGCAGAATTTAGGGGGAGAATCACCTCTCTCAACCTACTGGCCATGCTGCTTTTGATGCAGCCCAGGATAGGGTTGGCTTTCTGACCTGTAAGTGCACAGTGGCGAATCATGTTGACATTCACAAACACCCCCGAGTCCTCCCCAGGGTTAGTCTTTGTCCATTCTCCAAATGATGAATTTCCACAAGTTTATTCCATATAATTAAAATGTCCTGAAAAGTGGCAGTGAAGCTTTTTAGCTTGTTTGTGTTTGCTGTGTAACTAACAACAGGAGTCTTAATATACATGTAAGTTGATAGCTGCACCTGTGGATGAAGTCACTGGGTTAAGAAGTACAGTTGTGGAGCTGGCTTGTGAGAGCTAATTTTGGGATACTTAGTGAAACCAGCCCTGTGCAGTCTTTATGCTTGGTCATTATGTAGAAGTCCATTTGCACTGGGCAAAGCAGCATCTCTTACCAAAGAGGAAGTCTGCACTCTTCCTTCTTCTTGCATACTAGCAAAAAGTCCTGGCTATCTGATTCTTAAGAGTTTGGTTTAGAAGTGGAATTATTGCCATTTAGTATTTTTAGAGTGTAAAATCTGACAAACTTTCTGCAGGGACTAAGCCTGTAGTTTGGGAAAGGGTAAGTTTGTCTTGCAAGAACTAAGTCACTAGATGTGAAGCAGTGTTTAATATTCCATACACAATTCAGTGTAAAAGATACTAAGGTTACTCTATTAAGAATCAGGCAATGCCATAGTTAGTAGAATTTGAATTTGCATTAGGTCATGTTTGTTCTTTTAATTGACCATTGCATGCTCTTTTTCCTTAAACAACTGTAATCTTCAAAGTTTTAGTGCTAGACAATTTCAACATCTTACATTAATATATTTTTTAATATATTTTTAACATAAATTGCGTAGTCTACAACTTCATTGTTTTAATGGTTCAACACCTTACTGAGACAATGAAATCTATTCCTGTATACATTAATCATTAATTCTTCTATTCATATCCACATACCAAATGGAAGTAATAAATCCAAAACAGCAGCAGCAGCAGTAGTAGTAGTTATCTGAACTATGTTATTAATATTAGTGTACATCAGGCTTTCTTCTTTAGTAGCATGTGGGCCAAACCCAGCCTATGGAAGCCAGAAACATGGACAATTGCCTTTGCATTGACATTCCTGGAGTGGGATAAAAATGCTATTGGAAATAACAGAAAGACCAGTGTACTCCGTTCTCTGTCTGCTGTAGTCACTGCATACTGGTATCTCCTACTTTCCTGTCAGAATGGCTTTGTGTTAGTTGGACTGAGTCTCAGTATTATATTCTAAGTGGCTTCAGTGTTTGGAGTGAATATGTGGAGGTGTGTTTCTACACACATTATGTCATAGCTTGGCTCTGTGTGACATTCAGTTATCTGCAGTGACATTTGTTGCACTACCAGCAAAAAATAAGGGTAGAGTGGGCAGGATATAGAAACAGATCACGAGTACTGGTTAGTAGCCTTCTCCAACCTCAGCTCTCTTCTCCTTGACATGGTACAATAAAAGAGGACAGAATGAAGGGAGAATGGAGGAGACATGGGGACCTCTCATATATTATGTGAGAAAGAATATGTAAATGTTCTGCCCCTAGCACCGTACCTTTAAAGATAGTGAAACGCCCTTTCTTTTTAAGTTTACAGTATTTGTTCATGTTGGGTTCATTTTTTAAGCCACAGCTTCAGCTGCTTAAGACTGGTGTATGCTTGCTAGCTTGAAATATTCAGTCAAGATGAACAAATTGACACTATTTTGGCTACAAGAAGTGCGTTGCCATTATTATGAAGTTAATTGAGAATTTACTAAAACCTTTTTTTAGGTATTGTCCTTCCTGCAAAAATGATTCTAATGAAGTTATAAAGGCTGGAGAAAAGCTCAAACAGAGTAAAAAGAAAGCAAAGATGCCATCTGCCAGTACTGAAAGCCAGAGAGACTGGGGCAAGGTAGAGTGTGTTTTAGAAATAGCTGTTACTCTGATTGTTCATGTATGTGCTACATCTATAATTCTGGTTTTATATGCACTACACAAAATTCAGTACTGGGTTGCACAGACAAGAAGACAATGTTTAATCCTGCCCACTGTCTATTGGCAGTTAAAGTGGTGGTGGAAGAATTATTAAAGTGACTAGAGGTAAAAATAAAAAAAAGAGAACTCCCAATCCCCATCCCAAACCTATAACCACATATTACTTATTTAACATTCCTTTTAACAATTGTTAATATATTTAGAAGTATGTGTTGGTTATAACAGACAGATTGCTTGATCTCTGCATTGAATTTGCAAATAGTCTTCAAAATTATAATACTAATTTATTTTGTCTGATGTATTTTTAGGGTATGGCCTGTGTTGGTCGCACAAAGGAATGCACTATTGTTCCTTCAAATCATTATGGGCCTATACCTGGTGTTCCCGTTGGGACAACCTGGAAGTTCAGAGTTCAGGTATGCTGTTTTGATATTAGTTGAAGTAAATAGGAATAATAATAAATGGATTGGGCACTAAAATAAATTGCCATTTTCACCAGTACTAAGTAAAGCAAATACAATACAATTCTAACATTGGAAGTGATGCCAATAGTAGTGAAGGTTGGAGTATACTGATTGTACTATACAAGTTAATAAAAAGTCTATTGTAATTAGAGTAAATATGTCTCACATGTTAAAAATCTAAGTGGGATACTTAGTGAGTGATGTAAGTGTTTTCTGAAGTGTACTTCTTATGAACTGATTATCCCATGTAGGAGGTGTAGACAATAGATTTTGACAATACTATGTGGTATCACTGTGAATTGATATTCCTACTCTCTCTTGGTGTTTTTGGTCGTATGTGTAATGGATGTCCAAATCTGCTTTTAGGCTGATGAACAGCGTAAACCAATGTAAGCCTGTACTGCTACTGAAATCCGCTGTCTATTCAGCCTTTAGTGTTTCTTGCACTGTCTCATCCTCTGTTTCAAATAGTCCTTAGGCTCTGTGTTAAACCCAATTGGTAAAAAACTGGCAGAAAAATAATCCCATCTGGGGTAGCCGGGGTCTAATTTTCTCAGTCCGTTTCACATTTTGGTTATGTAAGCACAGCGCCAATACTTAACAGGGCAGGAGAAAGCAACGCAGGGAGAATGGGACAGCTTCATTATGTGCCAGTACTGACTTCTTTGTGATTTCAAAGCGTCTGGCAAACTACAAACTTGCTCCGTTTTTCCCAGTCTGATCTGATAACACTGATTTTTGGGTTATATTTCCTTTTTTTACTGATGTTTTTAGCCAGGCAAATACATACTTCTTTATTTTCAAAATCAGTTAGTTCTTTGTCTCCTGCTTGTGCAAATGATTGTAATTTAATGTTTTTCATTATATTTGAAAGAATAGAAACCGGATTTTTTAAACTGCTTGAGGAGGGGCAGGCCAAGAATCAAAAGCCTTTTCAGATTTTCTTTATGAACTTTTCATCACTTGATTTCTTTTTGTTAGCTTCCAGATTAAGTGAAGTCTAATAAATAGGAGATGTTTCTAAAATCACTTAGGCAAGCTCCAAATGTCAAAATCAATTTTTATTTTCCCTGCTTCAATTATAATTGAAATTACTAGTTCACTTTTTTGTTAGGAATTATATTGGTAACACAAAAGCTAATACTTTTCAGATATTTCTAGTGCTGATAGGAAAAAGGAACAGAATTAGAGTGCTGCCTTTGTCAGAAATCCAGCAAAGAATACTAATTTTTATATATATGTGTGGACTAGATATCAAAAGGCAATTACCATTTCTACGTAATTATTTAATTCTGGGTACCAATGCAATACTTTGTCCTTTTTTTTTTTTAAAGATTGAAATGTTTTCTACATAGGAAGTTAAATTGCACTTTTATTTCTCATATGACTAGGCTTTTTATGAAGAATGAGTTTGTCTCAGCAAATCTATGAGAATTTAGAGCCTGTAGTTTCTTTATTTCTGATTTGCATATAGTTTTTTTATGACACAAACTCTCTTTTCCCTAGAAGGAAATTGACTAAGTATTGCTTCTGGAGAGAGCATCTGAAGAGCATCTTTGACATGAATTTCTTACCAGAGTTCATCTTTGGGGTGAATCACCTACCAGAAACCTAAATTTAATTGATAAAACTTGGAAATAAAAGAAGGGAGGGAGGAATGAATTAAAGGATGTTTGATACAACAGGAAAGAGGAGCACAATAGCAGGGCCTTTTTATTCAGCATACTCATAAGTGATCTGAAAAAATTGGCAAATAGCTGATAAAGTTAAGTGAGAGTGCTAAGTTGTTGTGGATAGTAAACATGGGGCTGGGAACAGTTCTAAGTATATAATTTTTAATGGGCTTTCAGCTAGTTATTCTTCTTGTTATTTAGGAAAGATATTCTAATAGCTAAGTTTGAAAATATGTCATTTTAATACCCAATGAAAATTATAAAAAAATAAGTACTAAATTATTGTGACAGGAATTGTCAGAAAAATAAAATATATTATGAAAAGAGTCAGGGTGATTAGAGGAATGGAATGGTTTTCATTCATCTGGAAAATGATGAAAATTTCATGGGGTGTAGATGACTACAAAATGATGTATTGTACAAAAAAACTGAGACCAATATATATACTTTTGTAATGTCAAATTTTGTAAAGTGGTCATCAAAAAAATGTTGGCTGCCCACTTCAAAGTGACAGAAAGTACTACTAGTTCCTCTGAGAAGTGGTACTACTGTGAACTCTTTTATCTCTTGGATACAGTGAATCAAAAGGTTTTAAACAGTTTAGGAAGTCAGAATCACAGACATTGGGATGCTGAGAAATTGTGCAAGCAAGTATCAGTGTGTCCTTGCATAGTTTTCATACTGTGCACAGCCCTAGTCTGTTGTCAAAAAGTGCATTTTTGACCAGCTGGATCTTTGATGTATTGTATTATGAAATTTCAAAACTGTAGCAGAAGAATGTAGACTTTCATGGAAGTTGCTTAGAAGTGTAGGCTGGGAAAAGGAGTGCAGGAGTGTGGGAGGCAGAATCAGAAAAACAGGCAAAATCAAGGTCTGAAAGAAGATATGAAGGTAGGAAGAAGCATCGTAATTGGTTTTATGCTGGGAACCTTCATTCTAACATACATTTTTGGCATCACATACTGAGAAAATACATAATTTAATATGTAGCCTCTTTTTTATTTGTAAAGGTTTTGTTTTTGTTGGTTTTGGTTTTTTTTTAATATTGTTAAGTAGTTTGAAAAAATTATTAAATAAATCGTTGTGGGAGAGATTTCCAGGAGACTTTAATAATGTCGACAGCTGCAGCTTTCAGGTGGTTGGGTCGCTGGTTGCTTGAACGTTCATTGCCAGAGAGTTATCCTGGTAGGAGAACTAGTCTATGATCCAGATGTTGCAGTGGCTTTTTCTGTGTCCTTGGGCAGTGTGATAATATTCCTCCACACTAGTCACATTTACAGGGTGTTATTCTAATAGTCCCTGACATAATGATCTTTACACAGGTCACTGGGATCTTTCTAAGTTAAAAATTGCAAAATGTTACCAAACTTGCAGACCTCCTTCTACTTTGGATTGTTCTAAATGACTGTGCAAGTGGAGAATAGCAGTGAGTGTAGTCTTAGGTACTGCTTATGAAAAGAATGATGGAGATTTTTCCCAAAGAAGAAAGCGTACCTGCACATCTTGCAGTGTCATAATTGTCCTACGTCATCCTGTTTTTTTGGGTTTTCTGACTTTTAGCTTTTCTTCCCTGAAAATAAGTGGAATTCTCACCTTTAATGACAGGCAGTCTGACACTAACTGTTCACACAAACACCTCTGTACAAAATTTTAAGCAGAAAGTTGATTGTTAAAAGTGGTTGTAGGTGGCTGGTTGTTTTAAAAAAATGCTAGAAACTGGCTTTTTTCTGTTGCCAGGTGAGTGAAGCAGGTGTTCACAGGCCCCATGTTGGTGGAATCCATGGACGCAGTAATGATGGAGCTTACTCACTTGTACTAGCTGGAGGGTTCGAAGATGAAGTGGTATGTCATTTATGCAAGCAAAGGTTTTGCTGTTCTAATGCATCAAATGTATCTATGTTTGTAAATGTAGAGTTATATTTTTTGTGTATCTTAAAACTAATCTTTAGGCAAATAGGACTGTGAAAAAAATACTACTACTGATAAGAACTTCAATAGTTCTTAATGTTTTGGAAAGAAATACCTTAGCAAAACTTTCTTAAAGAATGCTTATGCTTATACTTAACACTCAAGCAAAATATGTCAATTACAGATGGATTTTACATTGTTTAGGGTAGTTATATTTCAGTATACTTTCAGAGTCTGAATTTAGCATAATTTAAAATCTAATGTAATGATGTGCAAATAATATGTTTTGTGCTCTGCTTTGGTCATGATTTTATTACAGTCAAGACAGATGCCTCTTCCTTTGAGATTGTCATGTTCCTAAATAAATAATACACTTACTCTAATGAAGCAAGAATAAAGACATATGTTATTTGATTCTATCAAGTTCTGAAAGTTCTTGGTTCATACTGATGAGTACTTTCAGAACTTCTTAAGGAAGTCTCAGAATCTTGTACTATGATCCCTAAAGGCACTGGAAAAAAATTCTACTTTGATATTAACATCTAAGTACACCAAAAAAAGCAATTATGCTGCTAAACAAAATAGTAAATGCTTTCAATTTTCATCCTGTGATACTGAACAAGATTTATTTATGAATAGATTACTGTTTTCTGTAATTAAATAATGTTTACACAAGGGTTGTGCCGTCCTGCAGTTCTGCTCCATCCAGTGGAATTTTGATTCGTGCATGAGGTGAAGGGTAATGCAGTAAGCAATCTTTTTTTAAAACACACATAGTTGTTAATCACAAGGAGAAGGGCACTGAAGAGAAAAACAAAAATATATGAATGATATAGCATCAGAATATAACATATTATTTGCCAACAGCATCTACCAGCTGCTGCTGCAGAGTATTTCCTCTGAAGTAGTCTGTGTCTCTAGTTGAACAAGTGACATGAGGAGGCACTTGGTGTTTGGATACGATATCTACCCCAGCCCAAGCTCTAGGACACTGAGAAAGAACACTGTGGTTGTGTCTGCTATGCTGGGATGCTGCAGGCTCCTTTTTAATTTTTTTTTGGTGGTGATACTGATGTTCCCTTATTTCTGCTGCTGTAATTACTCAATTAAAAATATTTAATAAACTTAACTGGATCCTTTGCATATCTTTTCACTTCAACTAAGTGATATCATGGCCATGTGTTTTTGTGAACACCTAAGTATTTTTATATTCTAGCTGACATAAATAATTTTTAAGAGGTATACGTATTTCTCCCCAAAACCCCAAAATTGTTGGGGAGAAATATTGCAGAAGATACCCTAAAAATTTCTATGAATGTCAGTTTTTTTCAAAATTTCAAAGAAAGAATATGAGGCATATTTTTTTCCCCCAGGTACACTATTGAAATTAGTTTTTCTTCTTTTTTCATTTACATGATTTTATTTTCCAATTTGCTTCCATTTTCCGTGTTGGTTTTTTCTTCTTTTAAAGGTCAAGATTAAACTCCTATGAGAATATCCACAGAAAAATCAAATTCTAAAGCACTGTATCTAATTCCACAAATAAGTTTTAAATAAAAGTTCAGGTAAACACTTTTGCTCACATCTATGAACCTTATTGTATGAGTGCAAAAACAGAGAGATGACTTACTGGAATTTCAATGCTATGACAAAGGTACTTGTATAATTTTTTAAAAATTTGAAAAATAAATACATTTTGGAAGAGTATGTAT
Organism: Sclerurus mexicanus; assembly: GCA_013396755.1. Taxonomy (NCBI): domain Eukaryota; kingdom Metazoa; phylum Chordata; class Aves; order Passeriformes; family Furnariidae; genus Sclerurus; species Sclerurus mexicanus. The sequence goes on along the minus strand of VWZF01000129.1, from coordinate 199,736 downwards.
ATACATACATAAATAAACATATATTTTTAGTATTTGGATGTATTGGAGTGCTCAGTAACAAGTTCTGCCAGTTCTGTCAGATCTGCCCTCAAGATTGAGAAGGGGTACAGTCATAGCTTATGAAATGAGCGTTGGGTGAACTGGTTTTGCACATAAAGTTTATTCTCATTCCTAATTGCATACATATTAATCTCTCTTTAAACTTGAATTCTAGTGACAAGTTACAGGGCTTACCTATAGTCAGTTTCTGAGTCTTGAATATATTAATATTGCTGATCTCCTGATATTACTTTGATAATAATCATAATAGGAACATTAGTTGAAGAAATTGGGAAGTCTTTTCGTAATTTAAAAGCTAAGATTTCAAACCAGACTGGCACTTGAAAAACAGATGCTGGACATTAGCAGTGATTGTGCATTCACAGTGTTCATGATAAAAGTATTTTGACTTGTCATTTCATCAAATCAGGTAGCTGAAAAAATCTAACTTTTGTGTTGAAAACTTGCCCTCTTGTGTCTTTTTTTTATGTATCAGGACTGAAGCTGCTGTTTATTTTAAAACGTTTGAAAGTTCATGTTTCTGCTGGGTTGAGGTAGTGTTGTAAAGATGGTCAATTAATTGTATGGTGTGCTTAGTTTACTCCAAAAAAAGATTGTTTCTTCTTTAAATGTTGTTGCATATAGGATCATATGAGAGAGAAATCTCTGGACTGAGATTCAGAATCTCTTGGAGAATAATACCTACTGTGATAATTCGCATCTTATTATAATGGATTCTGAGAGTACCAAAGAGAATTACTGTAATGACTCAAAAGGGATCCCAGGCAATATACACATTGTTTAGGTCCACTGATATTTTATACCAAACCTACTCAGTGCCTGGAATGTAGCACTCTCAAATCACTTCAGGAATTGAATGTCAAATAGAAAGTGCAAGCGTTTCCATGCCTTGCGCTAACTAGGATTATAGTAGACTAATTAAATTAGTCATACAGATTGTAGGATTTTTTTGCCCTCAGAAAAACAATCAATTTATGATCTCCAACCAAGAGTCAAGATAACTGTAGTTAAAAAATGTTATCTCTAAGAACTGTTGTATGTCCCAAGTAATCTCCCACTACAGAAAAGTATCTTTGACCTGATGAGGCTTTCTGTCTGTTGTATATTTGGTGAATCTGGTTTGAAGTCAGAACAGATTTGAATTATTCCAGACTGGGTAGCCTGAATGGTTCACATATTAATGTTTGGTTTAAAAGTCTGGTAATCCACCATTCTGGCACTGAACATGGAAAAGAGTAAGAAAGACCTCAGAAAGTGATTCACTTGCAGTAGTTATCTAGTATTTTCAGTTTTTAAAGTGTTGCCCTACTTTCATCACCAGTTAGCCACTTTCTGCTTTTTTCTGCTTTGAAGCTGTCTTTCTTACTGTTCAGACGTGTAGACTGGTGAACACTAATATGGTCAAATGTTTTCCTTATGGTGGAATGTGCTATGATGCTGCCACATTCTTGCTGTCAGAGGTAGTTGCGGGCAAGACNCTGAACTTAATATAAGGGGGGTTTACTGTTTCATAAATGAAATTTGTAGTTGTCCTTCCTTTTCAGTTGACACCTTTTACTGCAGTGCTAAATGATGAAATTATCAAAAATAACTCAGACAGTGGTCAGATAGACCAATTCTGTCAGCACTTATGTGCATACAGGCTTGTGAGACTTTAATGGACATGAATGATGACATCATTAAGTTTCAGATATCCCAACTACTAGGGAAAGAAAATGCTTCAAATGTAATTGCATGATAATTAATATTTGACTTGGATTTGATAGCACTAAGCCTTTTGAAATGAAGTTTTTTTATTTTGCTTTGTCATATTAATCAAACTCTTAGCTTTTATTCATCACATTTTATGTGGAGTGAAACTGATGAATCAAGGGGTTGATGAAGTGATGATATTTGGGGGTTTCTTGTATCAAAAAAGCCAATAAGACTTTTTTCTTTGTTCAGACTGAAGGTTAACACTCATCTAGAAAATCTTATTTGTGTTTATTATAACCTATTACAATAAATGCAGTTTTATGGGGTCTGTTGGGACCAAACTTTGAAATCTGAGCATAATAACAGAGGTGTTAATGGAAAGAGAAAATAATTGAGAGGTATCGTGAAATAGCTAATATTCCAGTAACTTGAAGTAGCTAATAATCCTGTCACTTGCTGCATAAAAGCAACTCATAGAAGTAATGTGATCAAACTATTCAGTGGAATTCAAAATCTTGCTTTCTTCATTCTACATTATTTCTTTGTTAGACTTGCAACTGATTACATAACAGAATTGGATAGTGGGGTATGATATAATACAACTGACTGTTTATGCTCTGTGTCTGAGGCTGATTGGCTCATAGTATTAGAGCTTCAGGCTCGTATTCACTCATGCCTCAGTATGAGATACTACGTCAATGCTACTGTGGCTGAAGTTCACTTGCTCTATAATGTGATCAAACTTTACAAACAGGACAGTTAAGAAATAACTTTATGGACACAACATAAGAAAAAGAGACATACAGAAGGCATTAAAAGAAGACAGAATAACAAAGCCCTTACTAGCTGTTGAAAGACAGTTTTGGTGCAAGGAAGTGGAATTAAGCTGTGGAAAGCAGAAGAGAAATAGCAGAATTATGTATTTTAAGGTAAGAAAATGGGGAGAAGGTAGGAAGAAGGGAAGATAATACTGTTTTGATAGGCTATTTTGTTTGTTAAAGAATATAGAGACATCAATAATTTCTTGTGCCAAATGTTTTCTTTAACAGTTGAACTATTGTCTTCAGATCTGCTTTCTGACCCTCTTGAGAAAAAAATATCTTTACTTGTCTCGTACAGGCTCTCAGTTGAACATCATTATAAGTGGTAGGAAGCTTCTGTCTTGTTTATAGATAGACTTCAAAGCTATTGAGAAATTGTTTTAATGAGTCATTACTCTCAAAAGATCACAAATAATAAGCTGTGAATACTCCTGTCATACTCTGCTTTCAAAGCAGAATACCATAAGCCAAATGGAAGGAAGTTATGTAGGTCTCCCATTACATCTCCAGTCTACCAGTGTCCCTGTTTCACTTCTGCTTGTCACAGGCTTTCATATCCACATTTATTTAACTCTAAGGACACTGGGTCTGTGCATCACTTACTCTTGCCATTTTTGATTTACATTCTGTACAATCACTTATGAGTTCTCTTGAGCTTTCTTCCTCTTCTGTTTAAGAGTCTGTCTTATCAGAGATTCAAATTCCCCATTTCTCTTCATCCAGCCTAGATCAGTGCCAAGATCTCTGTCATTTTTCTCCAATTCTAGAAACTGTGTATTTGTTCCCTGAAATTTTTTTTTTTTTTAATGAATCTGATGGGAAATAAGGGAGTGTTGTTCTTCTGCAAAATAAACCAGAAGTGAGTCTTCCTTATGTTGGAGGATGTTAAAAGATGTCATCATCTTGTAATTTATCCTGTAACATTGGTGCTCTGTAATTGTTCCATTTATTCTTCATCTTTCTTCCCCTGGATTTCCAGTTGTTTATTTATACACAGATCACTTGGATAATTAAAGAGAAGCAACTATAAACTATGAAGTGTGGAATATGTTCAAGTGGTGAGCGTGTATGCATAGGCCTTCTGTACATACTATCTCTTCAAGCCCAATGTTTTCTGTACCACCCAAAGGACCACTCAGTCTTTCTCTGAAGATTTGGAAAGCTTATTGTTTTTAGGCCATTTACATCTAACTCATTTTTCACAGAAGTGTGTGCCAGTAGGTAATTAAAAATAGCATTGCATATATGCATTCTTGCCTGAGTTTTTTTGGCTTAAGTCTATAGTGATTTGTCCTTGATTTATGTTTGCTGTTTTGCCAAAAAATAAAAGTCTGTTCCATACTTTCTTCTCATGAAGATTTATCAACAACCTGATTGATAAACAAAACAGTTTGTCAAGAACTTGTTCTGTCTTGTAAATAATTTCCCCTGTCTTGCTTGCATAGGTAGTGTTTCTGTCTTTCCTGGATTTTTTTGCATTCTTATGTTGCATTAGAGTGTGGCTCAAAATTATATTCTCTGAAGAGGGAAAAAGTCACCTACCCATTTCAATTTACTTCTCTTTGTGCATCAAAAAACTGCCTTAGGTCTTCCTCACTCTGCCACACCATAGACATGTGTTCATTTCTTTTGTGGTCACAAAACTCAAGTAATTCTGGATTCATGACTTTCCAAAATATATTTCTCTGTTTTGCTGTCCCAAGCTTCTTACTCATTGTCAAAATGCAATTTGCTTGAATGGCTGTGATACATCAAATCCATTCTTGTTCATATTATTATCATGATCCTCTTTGTGTGATCTGTGCATTGTTTGCCTCTACAATAACTGAAAAATGAAACATATTCTCTGATTATTTCCAATTCTTTGATACCTTATTTTATATGGTTTATTTTACAGAGTTTCTTAATAAATAATTCTTGTCTTGTTGGTCTTTTGAAGTTGTTTCATATATTGTCCTCATACAACATCATCCTATTTCTATTATTTTTTTAGAGATTTAGTTAGGGGAGTAAGTAGACTACTTTAAGAAAGGACATACCAGAATTTATACATGTCTTTCTTTGGTTTAGAGTATACTTTTAAAATTATAGCACTTGCTTTTTCAATTATGTTCAGAGAATTGCAGCTGGATTTCTGTTAAGTTTTCCCTAGACAGAATAAAATGAACATAATTTCTATAATTTGTCTATGTCCTTGTTCAGCCAGCATTTATGTTTCTGACTTTCTCTTTTTCTGCTGTTGTCAGTCATGAAATATATGTAACAGTCTTGCACTGGATCTTAAATAATCTCAGACTTTTAATAGTGGTAAGAAATTAACTGAATTTTACTACTGCATACATGTTCAGATTTTTGCTATAAAAAATCATATCAACAATATTTTCCTAGTAAGTATTTATCTTCTAAAACTGCTATGTGCTTTTTGCAAAATATACATCTTCAAACAAATAACATATTAACTAAATATATAGTGTATATATATATATATTTGTAGAAAAACATAAATTTGCCAAGAATAATATGGGTTTCTGTGACAGATTTCTTACAGAAAGTAGGAATAATGGCTTGAGTTATGTTTATTTAGATTTTGACTGGTTTTGCAGTTCATGATAAAAGATTTTACCAACCTTCCTTCAATTTCACGAACATTCTACATAGGAACTATAGTACATAATTACATCATCTTACAAAATACAAATCTAAATTAGTTTAGACTCTTACTGGGGTTGCTATTTCATAAAAGCACCTGCCTTGTGAAGCAGCACTGTATGTACTTATTATCACTTAGCCCCTTGCATAAGCTGACGTGATTGAAGTGATCTGTCCAAGGTATTTATTATGTATTTTGCAAACATGATATTCTTGTAAACACAATGAAAGCTCTAGAGCAAGTAAAAACTTGCTAGAATATGTTCCCTTACTCAGATTTTTTTTTTTTTTAACTAGAATAGCTTTTTAAAAAATGCAAAAGGTGAGGGTTTATTTAATAGGAATTTTTTTTGTGAATATGTTACATATAGACCAGTGGCTTTGTGCTGGTGCAGCTGCTGTAGGACAGTTACACTGAAATTCAAAACATATCTTTCCATGCCTTGGATTATAGTTTGTCTGAGTAAATAGAACAAATAAAGTCACATCTTTTTAAAACTGAGATACTTTACTTTAGAGTGTTAAACTGAAGGATAATCTTCTTGCACAGGATCGAGGTGATGAATTCACTTACACTGGGAGTGGAGGTAGAGATCTTTCTGGCAATAAAAGGATTGGAGAACATTCATTTGACCAGACATTAACACACATGAATAGGTAAGTTTTTAAAATAAACTTTAAAAGTATTCCAAAACAAAGGGTTTTAGTGCTCTAATTTAAAACTAACATTTTGCTGTGTGTATTCATACCTCTCCATGCTTCATTTGTAAACAGCAATGCCTCTTGCTACGAAGAGGCATTTTATCAAGCATTATGTTTTGTTGATTTAAAGAAACATGGCATGTCAGTGAAATTGCTATATTGCTGCTGAAGCTTATGTCTCTGGTTGATATTGTTCTACAGCCACCTTCAGAGGATTCTCTTTTAATTTAATGAGAAGTTTGTCGAAACTCTTGAGCGGAAGCTTTCTATTCTGGATGAGGGGTTTTTTGAAGTTTTTTCTTCAGTGAGTAAATCAATTATAAATTTAAGAAGGAAGAAAGCCTGTTCATTTTCCCATTATAAAATAAATATTTTCTATTTTGCTATCTCTTTCTTCCATTATATTTTTCTATGAACAGCAAAGAATTAGTGTTGCTTTATCAAGAACAAGTGCTTGAAAAAGAAAATACATATCCAAAAGATTCATTAGACATCTGCTTGAAATGTTTTTCCATCCTCTAAAAGCCTACGTGAACAAAGAGTTCTCCATGTTTTTCTAAGAGCATAATCTATTACACAACTGACCTCTGAACACTTGTGGGGTGCTAAGAGTCACTGAGACCTTTTCTTTGCCAGGTTTCCTTTTAGATGTGTTCTGCTGCTCTCAAGCAGAGTGGAGAGGGATTCTTTCAAGCTTTTGCTGGTTCTTAGAGGACAGAGAGGAAAAGCCTGACTTGGCTGCTGAGGGAGGGAGGGAGGAAAGGAGAGAGGGAGAGAAGGCGGGGACATGAGGTGAACAGAGAACAAGGAGGGAAGGAAGGTGGAAGTAGGTTTAAGCAATAGCTTTACAAGCATATTTAGTGAATAGAGCAAGTTTTTTTTGGGAAACAGAATTAAAATTGAACTCCTTAGTGTCAGTATTTCTTTGCTCTTAGCAAATGAGAAAACTTTGCAGGTATTAGTGCACATGGACTATATAACAAGGTGCTGCTCTCATTTACTGATTTAGATACAAGTTGTCAAACACTTTGATACTGGAAATTATGATTCCGTATTGTTGAATCAGTGTTGGTTTTGTTTTTCCAGATATTTGTCCTTTTTTAAGTTTGGTTTTTATAGGAAAAACACTTTTAATGTCGGTGTACTGTGCTTGTCTCTTACTGTTCTCTGCAATGTGGGTTCCATACTTGTACTATATCTGCTTATAAACCATATTATTTCTCGTGTTCTGAGATCCATCATTTGGGTTGAGGCTGATTCTGAAGGGTATTCAATCCCTTCAAATCAGGCTATGGTATTAGCAATACCGTTCTCCATGGCAGATTGGTCTAGTAGGTATTCATACTGTCTTGTTCCAGGTTTCCAGAACAGGGTCTTCATGCATAAAGGAGTTTGCTTGTCCTTGAGTTAGCTACTATGATTCTCAGTCTTACTCTGAGTCATTGCATGTTTTATGTGAGAGATTTATGGTACTTAGAGCTTTTTTAAATGGTTACTCTGGAGTACAAGTGTTTTTTATCATATTTCTTACTTTTATATACACACTTAACAAGCCTTAAAATCTGTTGATGGGGTATAGCAGTAGAGAAAGTTCACCTTTTGTTAAAATTTTCATTTCCTCGATGCTATTTAGGAAGGAAATATTTTTAAAAGTGAAGAACATTAAGTTTAAAAGGATTGGTTTGTTTCATCTAGCAATTTCAGATGAGTTTTCATCTGGGACCTTGACGACAAAATGTTTTGAGTTCCCATCTTTTCTTCTTATTATGCGTTGTAGTGTGGATCTCATTACTTCCATCAGTTCTGCAGTTGAGAAAGAATATACTGGGAAGTTCTATACTGCTTGATAAAGCATAATTAGACAAGGGAAATGCATATGACTTATTTATGTTAACTCTCAAAACTCTGTTGTGTGAAGCAATCTAGTAAGAAGATTTTAAATGTCTTTCTAGGGCATTGGCCCTTAACTGTGATGCCCCACTGGATGACAAAAATGGAGCAGAGTCAAAGAATTGGAGAGCTGGCAAGCCAGTCAGGGTGGTGCGCAGTTCAAAAGGACGGCGAATCAGCAAATATGCCCCAGAGGAAGGCAACAGATATGATGGTATTTACAAGGTATTCTGATTCCTACTACATAAAATTTTTCTTCAGCTGTTCTAAATAGTCTCATATACATCAGACTGCAAATTCTTCATTATTACTTGAAAGAAGTAGTTCTTTTTTCTTCACTATAGTTTTTTAGCTTTAGCATATTCTGCAGAGAACCAAAATGCAATTATTCAGAGCAGTGATAATAGAACATAATCTGTAATAGCATATGTAAAGTTGAATATGTAAGCTACTTTATATTCATCCCTGGAAATCAGAATATTTCATTATTTTCTCACTCCTTCCAACTATATCCTAGCCCTCTGTGTGTTTACTGACTTCTTAGTTTCTGAAATAAAAGAGTGCCTTTTAAGAGCACTGTATTTATCAAATACACAAAAATTTCACACCTGAGGATAGAGCTGCTGTGTAATAGTAACATATAAATCAGTCTTCTCATTTCTTCTGTAACAATTAAAGTATGATAATAGGCATGTGTTTGGCTTTTGATGAAATAATGGCAGTAATTTTGTATTTTTCTTTAGGTGGTGAAATATTGGCCAGAAATTGGAAAATGTGGATTTTTAGTGTGGCGCTATCTTCTGAGGAGAGACGATGTTGAGCCTGCACCTTGGACTTCAGAGGGAATGGAGCGGTCAAAAAAACTGGGTCTGAGTGTCCAGGTTTGTACTGGGACTCACAGAGATTTTATTCTTAGTTTCAGTAAATAAATTCCAGAAATAGAAATCAGCTAAATTAAAGCCTCATTTTTTCTTGTACTTCAATGTGTTAGGTTTTGATACTAAAACCCACTACAAACTATCTGCAGACTGAAAGAATCCTGTAACAGTGACATACCAGAAGGAACAGGGGATGAAGCTTTCTGCCTTAGCACCAAATTGCTTTGCATATATGGATTGGAAAATCAGAATTTGAATCCACTTTTGTGATCCCTAGGCTGGAACAAATTTTGACAAGTGTCTTGAGTCTGTCTGAGGGAACCAAAAAACATGTGCATCTTTATGTATTTTCCTCTTCATGTAACTGTTTGTATACGTAGTGTATTTTGGGCACAGAAGTAAGCTGACACATGACGATTTGGCCATTGCAGAATCAGTGAAAGATGAAAAAAATTAACATCTATTTTTGGCAAGGCAATGGTATATCTTAGAGCACACTATCATCTTCAGCTTTGCCTAACTGATTTGTATAGTTGTAGGAGCACAGATACAGATATTGGGTTCTGTTTAACGTAGTTGAATCTGGATTAGGTTCTTTGACTTGAGTATACTTTCTAAATGATAGACACTAATTTAAATGTTTTCTCTGTCATATAGGGTTTTAGTATTATTTGGTAATTATTCACTCTGTAGTCATAGGACTTTAAAGTCTTTTAGCAATTCATATTTTTGTATTTCGTTGTTCCTGTTTGCCAATAGTTTTTGTTTTAAACCTGTGCTTTTTAATTTTAGTATCCAGAAGGTTATTTGGAAGCCATGGCTAGTAAGGAGAAGAAAGATAAAGTTAAAAAGCAAGTTGTGAAACAGGAACCAACCAGCCAAAGTAACGGAAATCAGAAAAGGACAATTGATGATGGTATTTCTTTTTACATTTTTAGCATTCATCAGCAAAATCTATCATGTTATAACTACTAAACCATGAAATATTTGTGGAAGTGTGAAGTTGTTTGCAATACTAATGTAAATGGATAAGCACACACTCTCTAATTAGAGTAGTAGTGTAGGTGTCTTATCTTTTTTACTACTCTTAATGAGTTTTTTTCTGTTAAGCTCTGTAGAAAAATGAACATTCTTCTCTGCAACTGTGCTGCTGTCCAAACAATGCTGAACAGTATGAACTGGAGTAGAAATTTGCTGCATTCCCTGAATGTAATCCACATTAATCCATGTTTCCTTCTAGAAACAGTTTTGTCTTCCCCTTTTGTTAGTTCAGACTGACTCTTTGTTGTTACTTCCCTGGTGGTCATCATCTTGAGCAGGTGTAGAGGAACCTGCGAATACACCCAAAGCCATGAGGATGGGAGATGGAGGAAAAGGAGAAGCTTTCCAGCTGACCCAGGAGCAGCAATGGCTGATTAGAGAAGACTGTATGAACCAGAAACTGTGGGATGAAGTACTTGCTTCTCTTAAGGAAGGACCAGTATGTTTGTTGCATGCATAATTTTAAATGTTTGCCTTTTACTTACATTAATAGGAGAAATCTTGAGTCTCCCTTAAAACCTAATTCGCTGGTTGAACTTTTGCGAAATACAGATGGTGTCTAACATAACTTTTATTTGTAAGGCTTATATTTCAAGAAAACAAGCCTTGCTTGTGCCATTTGCTATTTATGGATCGGTTTATGCCTCCATAACAGAGATCTTTACTTGCTCAAAAAATATTTTGAAGTAGCTTTTTATTTCTTTCCATTTTTGAAGAGAGCATGTTTTCTCTGAAATCATATATGTATTTTTATGATATGCTGATATCAGAAATGAGACATGAAGAAGGATGATTCTAGTCACTACTTTTTGTTTAGGCAGAAAATAGTTTTATGACATGTTTCCCAGAGAAGTTGTGGGTGTCCCATCCCTGGGTGTATGCAAGGCCAGGCTGAGTGAGACCCTGAGCAACCTGGTCAACTGGAGGGATTGGAATAGATGTTGTTTAATGTCCCTTCCAACCCAAACCATTCTATGATTATATGATTCTTTAATTTGTACAAGAGCAGGGGAATTAGGCCATTAAAGACCTGGTTCCTGATTACTTTCAGAAATCTGTGCTAATAAAGGACTTAAGAACTTCTGGAAGTTCATCAATTTTTTGCAATAAGTGGCATTTACAAGAACTGTAATAGAGTTTGTCTCTTTTATTCCTTTGCCCCACATTAGAATTTTCTGAAGAAACTGGAACAATCCTTTATGTGTGTCTGCTGCCAGGAGCTGGTTTACCAGCCGGTGACAACAGAGTGCCTCCACAACGTCTGTAAAGTAAGAACAAATTCTGCCTTGCTCTGGGCTGTTTTCTTGGCTCTGAGACACCAGTCACCAAAGCCATATGCTTTTTAGAAAAACAGCCATAATTGCCTAACATTCTGAGCAAAAACATGCAAGAAGTTTCCATTCAGTGTTTGCTATGTAGACTTAATTTTATGTAATAAAGAGGCTGTTTCATATAGTTCTTCCTGATAGATGTAATGAGTGAGGTTTACCATTACTGTCATGCCTTTGTGATCAGTACACTAGATCAGTACACTAGAGTGGAGTACACTAGAAGTTGGTTTGGTTTTATCTGTATTTTAATTTTACATAGTTAAGGAATAAAACCAGATTTTATAATTGTATAACTCTCTTACAAAAAGTTCTGAACGGATGCAGGGTAAATACAGGAAAATTATTTGGACTTATTCAGAGAAAGTTATGTTATCTTGTTATTCTTGGCATTGTTTATGTTTGGTGGAAGTGCCAGAGAAGTCAATTCATGACTTATGTCTCTTAAAATCTTGGTCAGATGGATATAATGTAAGGAGTTTGGAATCAAATTTCTACTAAAGTTAATTTTTGTAGCACTGGTGTGTAGAGAATCATTTGCTGAATTATGCTTATTTGAACAGTGCCTGTCATACCTAGTATTTCTGCCTGAAGCCTAAAAGGACTCAGACTGTTACCATCCTAGTACAGTATTTGATAATGCAGTTTTGCCGTTCAAGAGCATATGTATCACTCCAGTAAAAATCACGGTGTTGTTATGCATGGCCTACACACAGAGAATGATTATGTCTCCTTAAGAAAACATAAGTAGTATTTAGGATTATGGAAATCGGAAAACCATGAAAAAATAAAGAATAGAAAGCTGCATGGCAACAAACCCAGAAAGCACAATATTGGAAGATGTTAGTAAATATTTGTGAATACAATATAACACCCAACTAAACTTTTAAGGAATAGTTTGATAGTAAGCTGCTACTGCTGTTTGGGCACAGCCTGATAAATTTCTGATACTCAGCTCACATGCTCGGGCTATCAGCAGTCAGCAGTAACATAGTAAGGATGACAGCACAGATACTGATGTGTTAGAGATTGGATTATTCTACATATATCTGCAAGGCTTAACTGAAACTATTCTGATAAGGTATTTGGAGATTGTTACATAAACAGTATACGTGGTTGAAATGAAGGTCTGGAGAACAAGAGCAATCTGTGAAGCAAGCTACAAGGAAACTGAAAATTGGCTGTGATTCACAGGAAGGCACTAGTGGAAATGAAAGGGAAAGCTCAGTCATGATTTGTTTTAATTCCTCCCAAGATCAGTGTTTCACTTCCCAGCACAGAGAATAGTTCCTTTGCTAGGACATTTTACTTACAGAGAGAGTCAGGCATCAGAGGGCTTGGCAATGACTTCCTTTTTTCTGGTAGTACAGCAGATTTTGGTTTATAGTGATACCTTGGTATTTGCTGGTTAAGGTGTTGGTCTAAAACAAAGTTCTCACAATTTACTTCTCTGTATGTCTCAGAGTTGTTTACAGCGCTCCTTCAGATCTGAAGTCTTCACCTGCCCTGCCTGCCGCTATGACCTGGGAAAAGGCTACACCATGGTTCCCAACAAGATCCTGCAGACACTACTGGACCAGTTCTTCCCTGGTTACAGCAAAGGGCGATGATGTGCTCAGATCCCGTACTTCTCTCAGTGACTTTATAGACAGTAAAGGAGAATAAACATGGGAAATTCAACAGTGGACCAGCCAGCTTGATGGGACTCAATATATTGTCACATTTTGAAGCAGCTAACCCTCTTCCCCTCATAGCCATCTTTTTGGTGTTGTGAGAACTCTAATTCTCAGCTGTCTTTTAACATCAAGGGTAGTTTTGGCCAGTTAAAAAGTAGTTTTTAAAGAAAAAAAAAAAAAAGAAAAAGGAAAGCATCAGCTCTTACTGGCCTGGCTGATGCTTAGTTTATGATTTGTTTTTTGTAACTACCTCAGGACAGAGGAAAATAAATTCTGTTAAACAATGTTGGGGATCAAAAAATGTTAGTGATGTTTTAGCTACACACTGCCTCCTAAATATTAGTTGTGCCTGGTCCATGTGGTTTGATTTACAAAAAAAAAAAAGAAAACCCAATAAAAAAACCCAAACCAAAAGAAAAACCCACAAAAAACCAGGAAAAAGAATCAGCACTTAAGCCATTTGGATTAAATAACAGCAAATTCTGTGGTGTGCATAATCCCTTTTTTTGTCTTTTTCTTCTATTATGCTGTATTTTTTTGCAAGAACAGGCTGATTTTTAGTCTATTTTTGTGAGCTTCATTGTGCTTTTCTTGTATCTTATGCAAGTTGACTACTAATGACTAATGAGAACAATATGAATGCATTGTTGCTGCATTAGTGTAAAGTGATCTGTGTTTTTTGCACTTAAAGGAGGGTATTCAAGACACTCTAGTTGTGTAAAAAATAGTTCATATAAAAATGCCACTTCTGTATTAGTTAAAACTGTATGCTTTTCGTAGGTCTTGTATCAGTGGCAATACATCTACACGGCATTAAAGGCAGTGCTAGCTTGGAGAGGGTTCAAATCGCTTCATATTGTGATCTGAAATTTTATATACAATATATCCCCCCCAAAAAATATACCTTATTAAATATTTTATGATTCAGAAAAGTTGCTAATTTTGCTTTTACTGTTATCCACTTAATTAAGTCAGAAGGTTTCCACAGAATTTATTTTTCAGCTTACTAATGCTTTCTTTAGATGGCCTTCTTATTTTTCAGATGCGAGGCTTTATATTCCTCAACTCATTTCTGAATGAACAGAACACTTACTTAAAAACACCACAGAAAACAAAAACCAAAAAAACCCCAACCAAAACCAATCTGACATTGATATCTATGGACTCATCATACTCTGTAGCAGTGGGAGCTTGTTCAGGCAGAGCTGGAGGGAGCCCTCCGTGCTCCCCTTGCTGCCAGAGCAAGCTGGGAGCTGTGGAAGCCCCGCACAGGGATAAGACAGACTCCCACCACAGGCACTGAGGTTGCACTGACAGCTTGTAACCACAGCAGCACTACGGGTAGCTCAGTGTTCTCTGGGGAAAACAGATGTAATTTTACCTTTGTAACAGCCACCTCATCTGTGCAGTAAGAATGTCAGACTTGCGGCTTTTCACGTTTTAGTTGAGTGTTGGGAAATGTTTTAATGCTTTGTTTTCCATTTCATAGTTTTTACCAATTAACGGGTAAGTTTGTCAGTTTGAGATCAGCAGTGGGAAGTTATCTGCTTAATAGAGAAATATATAAACCAATTTTTAATATATCTTTCCAGTGACAGACATAATTGAGCAACACGAAACTGCCTTTGAAAATATTGAAATAGCTTGGCAAGACTGTGGAGTTAGACTGGCAAGAGAAAGACTGTCCTTTCCTCACATAACAAGTTTGCAGTGGTTTTTTTATGATCTTGTATGTCCTTAGTGCTATATCAGTAGCTACTGAAAGACATTATTTTCAATAGTAAGATTTAGAGTATGAAATTCTGATTTTCTTCACAATGTATTGAGGTGGTTTAGGATGTAGGTGCAACTTTTCACATCAAAACTGGTATCTGGCCTAACCTTTCCTTAATGAAAGCCTTTCCTGTCTCCTGTCTTCTGCAGTCTCTTTGGGTAATTAAAGTCATGAGGTAGGTAATGGAAAAATTGCAGTCCCAAAACTTTCACTGTAAAGGACACAAAGGTACAGTACTTAAAACAGTGCTCTGAACTTTAGCCTCATTTGTGTCACTTCAGAGTGTCACTTCCCAAGCATGAATGCACGTGGACCTTTGAGAAGAGGTTGAGTAGTGGCTGGTTCTAAGGTAGATGGTTGTAAGGTGCAAAACTGTGTGGGCCTTTCTCTGGTCCGAGTGTTACCCCAGCACTTGTTCCCTTATTCACCAAAACTGTGCTTTCTGTTACCCAAGATCTGAGTCATACTAAGCAGTTCACAGTGTGTTAAAAAAGGTCTTTCAGGCCTTCTCCAGAATAAGAGAGGATTAGATGAAACTACAAAGAAAAATAGCTGTGATACAGAAAAAGATTGTTACTTCTTGGTAAAATGGACCATTCTAGCTCATTGGAAAAATCGGAGATTTATTTAAATATTAATCTCTGACAGTATTTTCCTTTGTGTAAGAGCTGTTACTACTGCAGAAATCCTCACAAATCAGAACTTAAGCTTCATACTTTCATACTGCTCTGCTGGACAAATCCATCTGAAAAGTTTATACGCAAAACACAACAACACTTAAAATTCTGACCAATTTTATTAGACTACTAACACTTATAGGTAAAAAAATCAGTATGAAATATTAACACTAGCAATACTAGTGGTAATATGTGAAGTAAATTAAAAATCTACTTCATAATTTTTTTAGAAAATATAAACAATCCTGCAGTTAATGTTCATTAGTATTGCCTTAAGTATTTGCATCTTTTCTACTTTTTTAACCATATCTCTCACGCCACTTTGCAAATTGGGTGTTAATTGTTAAAACTTCAGCACAAAACAGACAAAATGTTGAATCCAGGAAAGTTCAACATCAGCTGCTGTGGAACAATCACATTCTGTTTACATCCAACATACTGATTGTATTTACATTTTAACGGAGCAGTGATTCAATTAACAAACATGGTGATTAACCAAAATATACACAGTATACATATCCCCAGGAAATCAGGAAAAGGTCATCCTGATGGAGTCAGAAGTGCAGGAGCTGGAAGCAGTCTTAGGAAGATGCTCTCTTCTGTTCAGAAAAGGGAGATTCATAGGCTTCCATTGGTGGGCAGGTACAAACCAGATGTTGATCTCCATATATGTCATCAATGCGAGCAATTGTGGGCCAAAACTTGCTTTCAGGCTTCACAAATGGCTAAGAGAGATAAAAAAACCCAAGCATCTTAATTTTTCTACCAAGCAAATCTACAAAATTATAATAGACATTAGAAGTTTTAAGAATTACAAATGCTGGAAAAGTGGATTTTTTTTAAATGAAGTCATCTTCAAGTCTATCTGCAGTCCCTGAAAGTTAACAAGCATATATAATAGAGGTGGCAGTCAAAAGCATGTTTAGATTTTTGAAAAAAAAGTATAACCATGTCCTCTAGAAATGCTTGCAAAGAAGCAGTTTTCACATAATAAAAGAAGACTTCATTATCGTTTGAATAACTGGCTTACAGATAGGAACCAAGGAAAAGTGGGGTCATCTTGTCACACCCTTATCCAGGTTCTTTTGCACAGAGCTTTGAATGTCAGCACATGGTACTCTGTTCAGGGAGCCCTTGGTGCAGTATGTCAGAACTGAACAGGCTGTTTCCAACAGGAATAAATGCCCAATGTTGAAGTCCTAAGGTTTAGAAATCCAAATTTGCACTTGATGTGTAGAGACCTTTTCTTTTTTTTTTTTGAGATCTGTTTTCCTTGTCTTTAAAACCAAAACAAATGGAACTGCAGTAGAGCAACAGTTAAAAATGCTCTCAAGTTTTTATTCTTACCAGATTCCTTCATCTCCAAGTGACCGAAAAACTACACAGCACAAAGCATATTTATATATTACAACACCACTACCTTCTCATTATTTACTCACCAGTGGGAATGCTGCCACTTCTCTGGAATAGGGACGATCCCACTTGGAAGAAGTGACGCAGTTCAGAGTATGTGGTGACATCTACAAGGAAAAAGACACATTTAGGACATGAAATCACTGAATATATGTGTGAACCCTCCTTTAAATTCACATTACTACATACAAATTATTACTGCCTGGAGAGTCTCTTGAGAACAGTTTATCTAGGAGAGAAGAAGCAGGTTTAAACCAGGAGGCAAGTTGGTATTTGGATTTTTTTTCAGTTTGCCTGAAGATACTACCCAAGGTTTGAATATATTTCCAGCTTTTCATTACGTCCCCTCCGTAATTAGAAGTCAATAGAGCATTACAAGACTTGAACAGAACTTGGGCCAACAGCAATTCAGTGGTGCCACTGCTCTAATTATTAATTCAATCTTTATTTTATTCTTAAAGTTAAGGTCTTTCCACTTCCCATCTTAAGATAAATAAACATCTTTCCTTCATTACTTTGAGTTGGCCTTAAATATAGATTATGTGCTTGCGGAAATAACTTTCTCTGCTCTGTCAGCAAAGGCCAGACTTCTGACTTGAAATAGTCAAAATTCAAATTTTGAAAAATTGAAAGTTTCTAGAAAGTCTCGTGTTCACTGTTGCACACACTTATTTTTGAGAGCACTGAAAGACCAGGAAGCAGACTTATGTAGTCTCAAGGGTTAAGCTGATGCTGGTAACTTGCTCTACATGCCATCTTACCTTTAGTGGGTTAATTTGGGGGTCCATTCTACCCTCCTCTATTTCAGCAATTTCTTGCCGAATATTGATCATTGCATCACAGAATCTGTCCAGCTCTGCTTTGTCTTCAGACTCTGTTGGTTCAATCATAAGTGTCCCTGCCACTGGCCAGGACATGGTTGGAGCATGAAAACCTGATGACAACAGAATAAATCAGCCACTGACAATAGGTTATGAGATAATAAATATATGCATTAGCTATTAACTGACTCACAAATTGAGCCCTTTCTATACAAGAGTCATAAGTAGCTGCTACAACTCAGTTGATGCAAGTCTCTCTCTGAGCCCTTAAAGATGAGGAGGCCTAAAATGATTGTGACAGATTCATCATTCATAAGCACAGAACTAGATTGTTTCTGCCTCCCTTTAGAAGAGATTTAGAAAATTTTCACTTACACTGCTACTTTAAAAAATAGACATTTGACTTACCATAATCCTGAAGTCTCTTAGCAAGATCTACAGCTTCAATGTTTGCTGTTTTTTTGAAAGGTCTGGTATCCAAAATGAATTCATGGGCTACGTAACCTGTAAATGAAAAATTATATGCTGTGTTTACTTACTAGGAGAACAATGCCATCTACAAGCATTGTGTTATGGTTGGTTTTGTGGAGAACATGGCAAAAAGACAAACTCAGAAACATCCACTTGGGCAAAAACTCAAACCTGAGAAATTACCAGGTAAGAGATAGACAATTCAGTATGTGAAGACTGGCCCTTTTGGTTCTATGTCACATTAAGAAGAGGTCTAATTTCCAAGACCAGAACCAGGACTGAGTGGTCAAAGTATCTCCTACAATTTACAAGTACTCTGAAAAATAATTGGATTTGTCAATCACCCAGCACCATTTGGCTATTAGGCTATCTTGCATTAATCAAGATAATCAGTTTTATCTTATGCTAGAGCAAAGCTTAAATCTAATGTTATAGAGGAGCTAAGGACATAAGTTACCTAAATTTATATCCATGATTTTGGATAACCTGGTTCCATTCATTGCTGAATCCTTCAAAATTTGCAAATTCCATTCACTTCTGAGAAGAAATAGTATATTCTATTAAAGTGCAACCTGCAGGTTTAGTTGAGGTGTATGCCATTACATTTAAGACATATTTTAAAGAGCACACCTATTGTACTCAAATGTTCTTTGATGCTGTTCAGCTTAAGCAAGCAAAATAACATTCTCTGATAGTTACTCTACTGTAACAGATAATTTTTTCACCTCTTATTCATTACTTCTGTCCTCCTGCAAGACGGGAGAGCCATAACAGGGAACGAGAATGTAGCTAAAGTACCTTGCATTGCCAAGGGGATTCTATCCCTTCTCAGGAAAGTGAACAAGGAGCTGAAATGAGGGAAATTTGGTGGGAATTTTTTTTCAGAGAAACTATGTAAGAGAAAGTACAGGTCCAAAAATTGCTTCCAGTTCTTAAATTGTAGTGGCATTAGTTATGGGAGATTTGAAGGTCTCAATTTGGTTGCTTCTGCTTTTTCTACTGTTTATTAATCTGCTATTAGACTTAAAGGAGAACAATCTGATGGTTTACTCCGTCAGTTCATCTAATTACGAACAGGCATTTTTCCTTCTACTTCCAAGGATCTCAGTTTCATTGCATTATGTCCACAGAAGTGTGGCAGGTTCTCCACTTGCAAAAAACATCGAGAGAAGTTTGAGATGCAGCTGTCCCATAGCATTCAAAAATAACCATCCTGCAAGCCAACTTCTACATGAGGCAAAAAAGGTCAGCTTCGTAGAAGAAAAAAAGTTGTCGAATACTTGCCTCTTGCTCCTCTGAAAAGGATTTTGTAGTGCTTCTCTAGTCTCTTTGCCATGTAGTTTGCATTTAGGATAGCAATCTCAGAAGCATGCTTCAGACCCTTTGCTCCCATTGTCTGAAAGACGAATAACATTAAGAAATAGATCTAAAACCACTCCCCAGCAAGCTAAATGTGCTCTTGCACTGACAAGCAGGACAGACAACAGCACTTCGATGCATCTGGCTAGTTTTAAAGCAGTCACTCTGCAATTACACTTTTCCACAAGACACTCACTGGGTATTAACTGAGACCACCTTTGGCATGCGTAGCTTATGAGAGTGCTTACTATGTAAAAGGTTTAACTTGACATCCATAAGTGAATGACCCAAACCTTTCCTCAAACTGTGAAGATTTGAAGTGAATAGAAAAAAAGCGAGAACTCAAGAATGTCATAAAGCACAGGCTGCCTGACACCATCCTAGGGAAAGAGTGATCAGAGAGTTGTCCAAAAATCTGTGTAGGTTGTCTGTACAGGTTATCCCAGCAACCCAAACTCTGCTTGCTGGTGTCATGTCACAGATGATACTGTGCATTAAGAAAGACCAGAGCCAAATGAACACTGATGCACTTACTCCTCTGATAAACCACTGCAAAAGGACAGTGCTGGGATTGAGATGTAGTTGAATTTCTTAACACTGCACTTAGATGATAACTTGATAAAGGATAAAGCCAAAATAGCCTTCAAGGTAGCCTCTTTAGATGGGACGGCATAAATGGAAGGCATTTTGCATTGTGAAGAAACAGCTTCCCTTAAAAATTTACTAGTTTAAATAATCTGTAAATAGAACCAGCTTGCAGTCAACAAGTGATTTTTACCCTCAGCTGAAAAGCAACCAGGGAAGTTGCATCAGATCATATTTGCTCATTTTGAATTCCAGGAGAGCTGGTTTCCTAAGCAGAGGAAGTTTCCATGGTTAGAGTATCAAACTGGCAACACAGTACTCTGAAGGACACTGCCCCTACATTCACTGTTCCACAACTCTTTCTGTCACTGAAAGCTTTAAATGTTGCTAAGAGTCCCAGCACACCCTTCTCTCAGACAGAATTTGAATCTACACTCACCTCTCTTGGCTAGATACTTCCATATGTGCAACCAAATATTTTCTGTCCTACCACTAAATTGCAAGGGATTAAAAAATTACAGAGATCGTGATTAAGCTGTCTCACACCCAAAGCCAGAACCAAGTTTAGTTTTCAGATTCAGTAAAATCCTCTGGAATTCAAGATATCAGAATGTTAAATGTTACACATGTGTTGAGTATAACAATACTGCAGCATACAACTAGAAATATTCTCGGAAGAACAGTAAGTATCAAGTAGCTTTTAAACATGAAAACTTCGATGTCAGAGAAAGTGGAAGGGCAAGCTGGATCACAGTTTTTTGCCTGGTGTCCACTTGTCTCAGAGATTACTACAGACAGAGCTAAAAGAGTTAACCACAGATACAGCAGTTGTCCTAATGCCCTTTCCAATGGCAACAGATGACAATAGGCAGTTCCATTGTCCTACTCGAAAATGAGGAGGTTTGATGGAGGTAAATAATCTCTGACTGTGCTGTAGTCACTTGCATTTCAATCTGTGCAAACATCTTATGATGAGTTCAGAGTGGTCATTAGACTTGAAATAGATGCAGAACCTCAGCTGAAACACCTTATAAAAGTCTACACACCTTGATATACACCCAGGAAATTGGCAGTATAGCACTGGAACCCCAAGGTGCAGCACTGACAGTACCCAAAGGACATGCATCCTTATCCGACTGTATTTTGATGACAGGGTGAGTAGGCAAGTAGGGAGCCAAATGTTTCTTCCTAAAAGAAAAATATTGATTTTAGAACTTAAATCTATATTCCTGTGTTACCATATCTGGACATCTCAGTAGTAGTTTCTCTTCACTTTGCTTCCAAACAATCCTCCAGAAAGTCAGGTCTATGTCTTCTTCAACAGAAAGTTAATTAACATAACGGGTGCCAACAGAGGATGGCACTCAGTTTTCAACCTATCACATGATATTCATGAAGCTATTCAAATAAAACTTATTTTCTTGAAAAGTAAGATTATTTTCTTTTAAGGAAATATGAATGCTCTACAGAATAGATTCACACAGCTCATGTACCACTTTGCATTCTGGACTACATACAGTATCAGCCCTCAAAGTCCACAGATCATCTCTGCATTTACTCAGAAAACTGATTGCTGAGTGAGCTCTACCCTGCACACTAAAAGGCCAACATGGAAGTCCGCATTTAGGAACATGGATGAATGTCACCATTCATGAGATCAGCACTTGACTTTGGTGGAGAAGGATAAAAGTTTACAAACAACAGTACACCATTCACAGATCTGTACTGAAGTGAACTGCCAACCAAGATTCAAAAAGGGATATATAATTTTTTTAAGGAAAGGCAATTCAGATAGAGATACCCACACTCCAATTGGTCCCATTCCAGGTCCTCCTCCTCCATGTGGAATGCAAAAGGTTTTGTGAAGATTTAAGTGAGAGACATCAGAGCCGTAATCTCCAGGACGACACAGACCCACCTGTGGAGGCAATACTCTTTCAAAACCTTCTTCATGGGGCAGTTAAGACCTATTAATGCACTCAAGGAAAATATATCGAAAAAGTACATGTTTTTACGTTTTTCTTTATCGTGATGCGTCATAAAACAAGAACTTGATGAAAACAAATTTTTGTTTTAGGAATTCTTAATTACATCTCTATAGAATTACTTTGATAAATGTTAAGCAGATTAAGCCAATTTTGATGAACAACTCATAAATCTTACAACACATTGCAGGGCCAATCAAATAAAAGAGAATTACTTTTGCCATCTAATTTTTATTACTGTTCTTGCAAACCTCACCTCCCCCCTCAAGCACTGTGCCGCCTTGTAAGGAAGCTGTGTTACGGTCTGAACTGAGTACTGCTGTACTAGTTTTATTCCAAGGACTCCCAGTTGTAATAAATCTGCCTAGGAGATTCTTACCTGAGCATTCATATTTGCTCCATCTAAGTAAACTTGGCCTCCATGTTTGTGAATGAGGTCACACACATCTCCAATCTCCTCTTCAAACACACCATTGGTAGAAGGGTATGTGATCATGATGGCTGCCAAGTTCTCTTTGTGCTTGTCCACCTGGCGGCAGGGAGCAGCAGAGAAAAGAAGGTCACTGAGGCTCCTAAAGCTTCTCAAGATTTTAACAAAAAACTACAACTAAAGTCATCAGGTGTTTTACAAGTGGGAAGCAATTCTATCAGCAGATAATCAAAGTCATCTACAGTCAGCAAAGGATACTGGGTCCTTCCTTCAGCAATACCTATGGAAAAAGTGTGTTTTCTCAATAAATCAGAATCTTAAATTAGGGAAGAAGGCATGTGTATATATATATATATATATATATTTATATTTATATATATTTGGGGACCTTCAGACAAGCCAGGTGAAGTATTTGGCCTGTGAGGTAATGTGATATAATGACCAACCCCGCTACTTACAGCAATACAAATTAAAAGGCACCATATAGCTAGTGTCTGAATGAGAAAAAACAAAGAAACAAACAAAAAACCAAACAAAAAAAACCTTATCCTTTCCAAGCATGTAAACATTATTATTGTTCTATTTTCTGCCAAAGAAAAATGTGATTCAGCTGGCCTTGAAAATAAAGAAATACTCACCATTGCTTTTAAATGGGAAATATCAATGCTCCCATTTTTATCCACTTCAATTGGCTGAATCTTCATCCCTGCCATTTGTGCACTTGCTGGATTTGTACCATGGGCAGATTTAGGAATAAGGCAAACCTTAGAAGGGGAAAAAAAAAAAGCAGAGGCTAAAGTATAACTAGTTCAAAAATTCTTGAAACAAAATGGTCTGCATTTAACTACATCTCATTATCAGAGTTTCCAAAAGGATTGCTTAGGGAATGTTTACTGGCAAATTGCCTCTTGTACTGAATGATGCAACTCAATTTTTTTTTGATCCATTCAGGTATTAGCATCTAAATACTCATTAGCAAAGTAAAGTTTCATTTGCTGCATAATCATATTTAGGGCTGCAGTTCCAGAATACTATCTCAGATACTCACATTTAGAATCCTTTTGTCTCACTTCACCTTTGTTTAAAAGACTTTTCTTTTTTTTTAAGTAAGCAGTCTCCATATATACAACGACTTGAAAAGAAAAACTGTTTAATTCCAGATTTCCACAACTTCAACTGACTTCCAAAGCATTTTCTTGCATATTCTATTCAAACCAAAAATTTACACTGAAACATTTTGACTTTAGATGTGAAGTTTCAGAGAGCTACTTAGAGGCTCTATACTGTTAATTTAAAAAGGAAACAAGAGAAGTACTTTTACCTAAACAAATGTAGCCTCTTGTTAGTGATAGGAAAATGGATGTCAGGATCTTTCCAGACATTTGCTAGGAATTCCATGCCTTCTAAAGACAATAAATATATCTTCTCTAAAAAAACTTCAAATCCTTTGCTTCTATTCAATGAGGATATTGAAACATTTTTCTATTATGATTCTCTTGGAAGGATTTAACTGAGTTTATTAAATTACCCAAACTTAGCTTTGTTAAATAACTGTGAGGCACTTTGTTTTCATGAGAAACTGCACAATGACTTGTGGAACTTGTTCCATACATATGCTGAGACAAATATTAATTACCACAAAACACAGGAAACACAGGAGTCCCCGCTCCAGTGCTGGGAAGTGCTGTGACACATCTGTAGTCGTTTTAGCTGCACAGCAGAAATGTAAAGCGAGTTTAGCCAGCCAGCCAGTCTTGCTGGGTACAGACATTATTGACCAGGCACCAAGGAGAGATCACAGCTGTCGGTTCACGTCCATGCTTTTGTCCCACAAGAGGGCACTAAATCCAAACGAGGCCAGCTGCAAGAAGCTTGAACTGCTGGTTTAGCAAGTTCCTCCAGCACAGGAGAAAAGGTCACTACAGTTGAAAGGTCAACATCTTGTGGGCTTTCTCCTTTTCTTTTTTCTTTTCTTTTCTTTTCTTTTCTTTTCTTTTCTTTTCTTTTCTTTTCTTTTCTTTTCTTTTCTTTTCTTTTCTTTTCTTTTCTTTTCTTTTCTTTTCTTTTCTTTTCTTTTNTTTAAATCTGATGCCTGATAGTATTACTTAGCTTCCTCTTAATTCTACTTTTGTGAGGCATTCTTTTTTCACCTCAGGGTGAAATTTGGTGTTGCAGCAGCACAGTTCCATTGGTGCAAGAAAAATGTACTCAGTGTAAATAGGCCTTCATATGTTGATGTGAAGATAAAATGGCATGGGTTTTTTTTCTCTCCTCTCCTCTCCTCTCCTCTCCTCTTCCTTTTTTTCCCCCAAGAATATATTGATTTTACTGTAACATTTTAAATTTGTAAAGTGTGAGTAACTGCAAGAGCCCCTAGACTCTCTCTGCTGTGCAGTCAACCTCTGGGTATTTCGGTGCACAGAGGGATCACAGACACTCACAGAAGCCGAAGGATGTGTCACAGAATAGGAGAAACAGCAAAGCATACATGGACAATTGGAAGACAACTGTCCAAGGAGTAAAATTTTAACCTAATTTCACTTCCCATTGAGTAAAACTACTCACAAAACAAAGCTTGTAGTTGTAAAGAGTGGCTGATTTCCAAGAAGTTTGAGGTAATCTGGGACTTTTGGGACTCCAAATGAGTCCCAAAACCAAGGATAAAATCAGGTCCAGAAAATATGGATGTTACTGCACTAAGGACTTTTTTCCTACTGTTCAAAGCCAACTCTCTGAGTGTGTGAAAGAAGAAGATCTAACCTATCTCAGATTTCCAAAAAGTTTTTCAGGTGGTCTCAAAAAACATTCCAAAACTAATTTCCAGTGGGGTAAATCAGAAGGTTCATGTGGGTAAATATTTATGAAAACATGGGAAAGAAATGAAAAGATACAGTTAGTTTTTACTGTAAAGAAATGTCATCCTCATAGAATATTATAAATATCTGTGCTGGTTCTGTAGCATTTAATATTACTCATAATTGGGTTTATAATAGAGACACACAGTGAAATGTCAAATATCCTGTTGTTAAAAAAACGCCCCAGGCCACTAAAAGAACTGATGGTATAGTTCAGAAAACGACCCACAACATTGAGTAGCAGCATTCAAAACAATACATATACTGGAGCCAGGCTGATCTGGAGTTCTACAAGAGAAAACAAATATTAACAACTCAGAACTGTGATCCTTACTTTTGAACCTATTGCTACTCTAAAGATCTTGCAGTGTTGGTGGGAAAGAAAGCAACTGCATCAAAAACTAGAAAGCAAATCAAGAAAAAATTAAAAGGAACACAGAGGCTCTGAAGATAATCAAAGTTATGAGGTGGCTTTTTTGGAGAAGAATAGACAAATAACTGCAATCCAACTAGGAAGGCAGAAGTGAGGATAAAGATATAATTAAAAAAATCTCAAAATTAACACCATATGTCAACCGTGAACATGGAAGAAGTGTTCAAAATCTTCCAAGAGTGAGAGGGTATTAGATGAAACTGTAACATGTCAGGTTCAAAAAAGTTAGAGAAAGCATTTCTTAAGAAGAATGATACGAGTGGGTGATGAAGCCACAGTTTTCTTGAAGATATTGTAAATATCAGAAGCTTCCTCATAAGATGTCAAGCAATCAGATTTAATCACAGAAAAATGCATAAGCAGTGCCTCTGGATTCCTTTAGATTGGGAAGTTCCCAAACCACAGAAGCTGGGACTGTGTGTTATGTATTGCTTTGTCCTTGTAGTCCTTGCTGTAAATGGAGTCTATCAGTCTGCTCTACACCACTGTGAGATTGGATGGTCACACTGACAGATTTTTGGTCTGGGCTAATCTGGCTGTTCTTTTATTACAAACATGCTATTATCTCTCCAAAATGAAACTTGCTGTCACCAAATTCTTGCATTTAACTTACTTAACTTTCAGTTAAACTTATACCTAAAATCTATGATAAAAACAGCTTTTCTTTCAGATTGTTCAGAAAGCAGCCAAAGGAACCATATTAGTTTCAGATTTTTCAGCTGTAACTGCTTGCCATTAGGTACAAATAAAGAATACTCTTTAAAAAAGAAAATTAGAATTCAAAATTCTATTAACCACAGTGTACTAGTAAGAAGTGATGCCTCTTTGGGGTTAGCTACAGTTGTATCCCCTCTCAGGTTTACAAGAACAAAAAAGACTTTTGTCAGGTTGTAATAGTATACCGGAGAAGTGACTCCCTGAGGTCAAAGTTTCAGGTAGTTCATATAGAAAATAACACAAATGAAGCTTTTAGACTCTAGTGTTACCAGCGAAACATTTTCCTTAGTGAATCAAAACCTATTTGCATGATTCTTCTATAATTTTTATGGCTCTTGTGAGTCACAGTTACCTTCATATATTCTACAGAAATTTATTTGAAACAGTTTAAAGGGACAAGAACTGGATGAAACTTGAGACTTCTAAGAGTAGCTACCAAGGCATACCAGAGGCTCAGCTGCTTCTTCTGTCTGGAGTGTTTATACTGGAAACAACTGATGTTATAAACACTTTTAGATAAAATCAGTTCAGCTGCTTTTGTAGCTGAAAAAGCTGGAGAGGGAGTGTCATATCACCTTGAGAAAGCAAAAACTGTCATTGCTCGTCTTCTTTCAAGGCATGGACGTCTGGGCGAGACCCATCAAACTGAATATGTGAATCACTGTTTCACATTCATGAATAGCCCATGTGATGGCTTCAATGCCCCTTGATCACGAACCCATCTCTTGGATTTGGGTCTCTCACTAAGTGGGCTGATGTTTCATGACTCTACCAAGCTATGACTAACCCAGCCTTAAGTTCCCAGTCCAGATCTACCTGTGTCACTCCAGTTTTGCAGTCTAGTCTACCTGCTTCTTGATGTTCTTCAGTGGTGTTGCCTGGGGGCTTATGAGCATCTGCCTGAAATATACCTTTACAGTAATACTTCCTACATGGTCAGGAATATTTTACCAGAAGGCATCCAGATGGATTTACCTCTGCACTGCCAGTTTGTTCCCAATGAAGCAGTCACCCTCACAGGGCATTTGCCGCTATCCATGAGTCAGTGTTGACATAGAGTACTAGCTCCTTTTTCACCTATCTCTAGGGTCAATTTTTGCTCACTGACTTGACTTGCTTTCTCCTTTGATAGCTTTGACAACTGGTCATATAGAAGTCTAAATTTGTAGCAGTGTGTATGTATTGTATGTATTGTCTTCCACTTTCAATGAGTTCCTATAACACAACAGGATCCACTGGTAAACAGACCATACTGCTTTTCACCTTTTGGTAACTTTTTGTAAGGCATGCGACACCTCCTTGAGTGATGCTCTGAAATGTATGCCTTCTGATGAGTAAATGATCTCTTCCAGGATTCCTGGCCAGCTGGGTTTCACATCCAAGCCTACTGCATGACCAATGCTGCCCACTTACTTTATGCAGTGNCATATCACCTTGAGAAAGCAAAAACTGTCATTGCTCGTCTTCTTTCAAGGCATGGACGTCTGGGCGAGACCCATCAAACTGAATATGTGAATCACTGTTTCACATTCATGAATAGCCCATGTGATGGCTTCAATGCCCCTTGATCACGAACCCATCTCTTGGATTTGGGTCTCTCACTAAGTGGGCTGATGTTTCATGACTCTACCAAGCTATGACTAACCCAGCCTTAAGTTCCCAGTCCAGATCTACCTGTGTCACTCCAGTTTTGCAGTCTAGTCTACCTGCTTCTTGATGTTCTTCAGTGGTGTTGCCTGGGGGCTTATGAGCATCTGCCTGAAATATACCTTTACAGTAATACTTCCTACATGGTCAGGAATATTTTACCAGAAGGCATCCAGATGGATTTACCTCTGCACTGCCAGTTTGTTCCCAATGAAGCAGTCACCCTCACAGGGCATTTGCCGCTATCCATGAGTCAGTGTTGACATAGAGTACTAGCTCCTTTTTCACCTATCTCTAGGGTCAATTTTTGCTCACTGACTTGACTTGCTTTCTCCTTTGATAGCTTTGACAACTGGTCATATAGAAGTCTAAATTTGTAGCAGTGTGTATGTATTGTATGTATTGTCTTCCACTTTCAATGAGTTCCTATAACACAACAGGATCCACTGGTAAACAGACCATACTGCTTTTCACCTTTTGGTAACTTTTTGTANNNNCTTTTGGTAACTTTTTGTAAGGCATGCGACACCTCCTTGAGTGATGCTCTGAAATGTATGCCTTCTGATGAGTAAATGATCTCTTCCAGGATTCCTGGCCAGCTGGGTTTCACATCCAAGCCTACTGCATGACCAATGCTGCCCACTTACTTTATGCAGTGTCCTTTGAACATCCAGTGCAGCACAGGCAATGGTGGTACCAAGAGAAGCTGTGCTGTATGAACAACTTTTGAAGCAGCTCACCCACCTTGTACACTGCTATTATCTCTTTTTCAGTCAGAGCGCAGTGAGCCTTGGATCCTCAATACCTCCAGCTCCAAGACCCTAAAGGCTCTCCAGCGGAAATGCAGAGTACATTTCTCACAGCTTTTCCCAACCAAATGGGCCCAAACTATCTCCTCTTTGATCTGTTCAAAGGCCTGCTCACAGCCCCATTCAAGCTAATTCTTCTTCAGGGCCACTCAGTAGAGGGGGCTCACAAGCTGACTGTAACCTTGCATACACATGCATTCTCCAATAATCCACGATGCCTAGACAAACCTCTGTTCCTTTCTGGGGAAGGGAAAGCTGGTGAGGTCACAGTTACTATCTCATTGATTGCAGACCCAGAGGTGTAACAACAACCATTTTGCTGGTTTAGTTCCAAGAACTGAATCTCCTCTACTTTGATTTTATGGCAAAACCAGCTTTCCAAATGGTCTGAATTATTTTCACCCCTCCTCAGACGCTTTCTAGGGGGCTATGTTGCCCCATCCAACAATGTCTCTCCATGTAATGAAGGTGTTCAAAGACTTCACCCTGTTCCAGGACAGTCTGTATCAGTTAAAGACTCATGGTTTTGTAGAGATGTGCTTCCAGCCCTGGGGCAGTCTGTTCCAGATGTATTGGACACACTACCACAAACTGTGGCCTACACTCTGCTGCCAAAGGGATAAAGAAAAATGCTTTTGCAACATCAGCTGTGGCATACTGCTTGGCTGCCTTTGACTCCCATGTATACAGGAGTTTTAGCTTGTCACACATGGTGGCACTCAGCGATGGCATCACTTCCTTCGGGCCATGATAATCCACTGTTAGCTTCCACCCACTGTCATACTTTTTGCATTAGCCTTACAGGACTATTTAAGGATTATTAAGTCTTCCTTATCCCTCATTGGCTCTCCAGTAGATGAATCAATTTACAGATGGTAACCAGGGCATCTTGGTTGGTGCAATACTGACACTGGTGCACTACCATGGTAGCAACCAGCACCCGCTCTTCATTAATTGATTCATTATTTCCCATGGCTAGCCATGTGTCCAGCACATATAATGGTTGCTTGAGAATTCAAATGCCATAATTACGACCTTCCCTACTTTGTTCTTCTTTCCCTGAGCTTTTATTGTTGAGTATGCCATTATATGGCATAAAATATGCCTTTGGTGGGCTGGGATCAGCTGTGTCTCTCCCAGCCTCTTGCCCACACCCAGCCTCTTTGCTGCAGAAAGAACAGGGTCAGTGCAGGGCAGTGGGATAGAGAGAAAGCCTTGACACTGTGAAAGCACTATTCACCAGTAGCCAAGAGATCCCAGTGTTATGAACAGTGCTTTAACCACATAGCACAGCACCATATGGGCTGCTATGGAGAAAGCTAAGTCCATCCCTGCCAGACATAGTACAATCACCCTTTCAGGGAGTAGTACCCTTTCTCATTCTCACTGTCTGTAAAAACTTTTAAGGCGGTACCCAGAATTCATGAGGGAAGCAGGAAATACTAAAAGCTTCTCACAGGTGAGGATACACAACCTAGTTTCTCTCTAGGTGACTCCCAGCTGCTGAATCAACTTTCCTTTCTCCACTTGCCACCCAAAGCTCTTCCCCAGAAAAGTGTTGACACTTACGGTTCTATGATGTTCTCCTTTGGCATTTAAATAAGCCTTGATTGCAGCCAAGCCTGCGTACTCTCCTTGGGCTCCACTGCAAGAGGAACACAAACACTGTTACAGAGCACACAAACCAGAAAGTGCCAGCTCTCTGCCAAAGCTTCAAAACTGTTCAGCCCTAGTCCTTACTAATGACTTTACGCAAGTGTCAGGAAAATAAAAGAAGCACATCCCCTAGATTAAATTACAAATGGGCATGCCTTAACAACCGGATGTAAATGAAAAGAGTAGATGGTAATTTATGTGCTTACAATATGATGTTAAATCCTTTCAATGACTGAGTTGATCCACATTCTCCACCTAGCAGGAGACTATGTGCTTGATTACATAGAGCCAAACTAATACTGAAATGCATAGCAAAAGGTACACAATGAAACATATAAAGTCCTTCAGAGACATCCTAAGTGTAGAGTAATTTCTTGCTGCTCATTTTGTATTAAAGTTGCTAATGGACATAAACAGACTGCAGTAGTACTCATTCAATGCTGCTGTATTTATTTGAGTATGCAGATCCTAGGCATTCTTTATTCAAACCTAATGCATCAAATACCAGTTTCAACAATTACACAGTTGGAAGTTCATGCAGTTTATTCCTATTTCACATCTTTATTTTTAGCTCATAGGAGAATATCAATATGAATAACACCATCATTTTACACAAGCCATGGTGGAGAACATTCATAGAGGGGAAAACATAAGAAGAAATATTAAAAAAATTAAAAAGACCACATCATTAAACTCTCAGAAGAGATGAGACAATGTAAGGTGTCACAGTTTTTAAAAAAAACCAAACTATTTGCTTTCATAATCTTGCATTCAAGGCAAATTTAGTTTTAGAAACTTCTTCCATTTTTGGCTAGCACATTTTCTTTGGAGTTAGGTTTTTGGAATCATGCTTAGGTGCTAACGTTCAGAAACAAGATTCCTACCTATTTGGTTGGAAGGAGATTTTGTCATAGCCAGTAATCTCACATAGGTCCTTCTCTAAATCCTTGAAAAGCTGCTGATACCCTTGAGCTTGATCCAGGGGCACAAAAGGGTGGATGTTGGCAAATTCTCTCCATGAAATAGGCTACAAAAACAAACAAAGTGCTGTAATAAAATATTCTGCAGACAACTGTTTCCTTGTTAAAATCTATAAAGGGAAGAAGTTGCCTTGTGGTCACATAAAAATCAAATACCAATCTGGGTGGGACCACTGATCTGCTGGAGGATTGGAAGCCTCTACAGAGGGATCTGGACAGGCTGGATTGATGAGCCATGGCCAATGGTATGAGGTTCAACAAGGTTTAATGCTACCTGATTTAATGTTAACATTTTAGCTTTTTATTGTGGTAATTGGATTACATATTAAGATCTGGGTTATTATAAAGAGATTACTCCCAAATCTTAGATACAGCTTATAGAACTCATTTGCCTCTCTCTGTCTCTGTCTCTGTCTCTGTCTCTGTCTCTGTCTCTGTCTGTCTGTCTGTCTCTCTCTCTCTCTTCTTTTTCCTTCTCAACAGAGCACCAGGTCCATACTGATGTTTGAGCCATGGGGTGTTGCAGAAACCTAGAAGATACAGTGGCTAATGAGTACATCCCAAACACCAACAGGCAGACAGCTGTTGTTCTAACCAAGGATTGCTGGTAGGAGCACACTGTGTAAACCAGTAAGAAAGTACCAGAGGAGCACAGCTGGAGAAGGGGGCCATATGGAGGTACAACAGCACTTTTCTGGGATAAAAGTCCTTGTTCTGGCTTCTGGAGACAGGCACAACACCATACAGCACAAGCAAGGAATGAGGTTGAGATGAGGGCAGAGACGGTCAACCAAAGGTTGATCCAGTAGCGGCAGGGCATCAAGACCACCCAAGACCTCCAA
Organism: Sclerurus mexicanus; assembly: GCA_013396755.1. NCBI lineage: Eukaryota > Metazoa > Chordata > Aves > Passeriformes > Furnariidae > Sclerurus > Sclerurus mexicanus. The sequence continues at coordinate 167,542 of VWZF01000129.1, read as the reverse complement.
AGCCCTATGACCCATTTCCAGAAAGGTCTAGAAGATCAGACTGTGCACGATAACTAATTTCCAAAGACAGCAAGAAACTTATCTCCAGGGTGGGAAAACTTACCTCTAAAAAGTACCCCCACAAAGCCTGAGTGCACATGTGCCTCAGGATCCTGGGACATCCCATCAGCTGGATCAGCACTGGGGTGGATCTTTCTTTGGGTGATCTTTCTTTGCACCTTTCTTCCACTTCTTCTCTCTCCCTCTCTCTAATTTCCCTCCCTCTCTTTTCTTCAGCCTACCCCTTACTCAAAACACATCACCCTGGGCTTATGCTAGAATATAAGAGACTAACACACCAACTTCCATACTAAGTGTATGATTTAAGTATCTAAGTTTTTGCTGATCCCCTGAGTTTTGCCATTCCTTTTTGACTATGAGAATCTGCAAATCTTGGGTGCTCCCTTGCCATTAAAGGTGGGATGCCACATTTTTATTGGCATATCTGTCCCCTTGGGTCACAACAACCCCAAACAACACTACAGGCTCACGGCTGAGTGGCAGGAAAGCTGCCTGGAGGAAAAAGACTTGGGGCTGCTGGTCAACAGCGGCTGAACCTGAGCCAGCAGTGTGCCCAGGTGGGCAAAAAGGCCAATGGCATCCTGACCTGTGCAACATCAGCAACAGTGTGGCCAGCAGGACCAAGGAAGTGATCTTCCTCACTACTCAGCACTGGTGAAGCCACACCCTAAATCCTGTGTCCAGTTATGGACCCCTCATAACAAGAGAGAAACTGAGGTCCTGGAGCATGCCCAGTGAAGGACAACAAAGCTGGTGAAGGGTCTGGAGCACTTATGAAGTCTTATGAGTCTGAAGTCTTTTGAGGATAAGCTGAAGGAGGTGGGGGTGTTTAGCCTGGAGAAAAGGAGGCTTGAGGGGACTTTACTGCCCCTTACAATGACCTGAAAGGAGGTGGTGAGGTGGGGGTTGAACTCTTTTCCCAGGTAACAACTGAGAGAACAAGAACTTAAGATTGGTTATTAGGAAAAATTTCTTCACAGAAAGGATTAACAAGCATTTGAACAGACTCCCCAGGGAACTGTCAGAGTCAGCATCCCTGGAAGAACTCACAAGATATGTAAATACAGTGACTAGGGACATGGTTTAGTGATGGACTTGACAGTGCCAGGTACCAGTAAAACTTTTTTTAACATTCAGAATACACTTAAAAATCCTTAGTTTCCCCTATTACATTGCCTACCCTTATGTAGACCTGTGGGATCACAAGGTAACCAGAGAGGAGTTGTGTGGAATACTAAATAACATTTTGTTGCTATTAATTTTAATTAGAGGAAATAAACAAGACAGAAAACAGTGAAAGGAGAGAGAAAAGGTAGTGACATAAAGGGAACAAAGAAAACCTAGTGAAAGATCAAAGTGAGAAGACAATAGGGAGAGAGCAGAGGAAGTTAATTCAGAGTCAAAAAGTCATTTGGTACTCAAAGAGCCTGGCTAAAGCTCTGCTTCATTTGCTATCAGCCAGAAAAACGAAGGTATCTGGGTAACTCTTCATCTGCGGAAAAGGGGCGCTATCCTAACAAACTGAAAAAGAAGCATGAATCTTTCTATGTTTCTGAGGATTTGACTGAAAGATCTGTAAAGCAAACAGAATTAGGTACTGCAGCACTACATGGGGATACAGGACTGTGATATCTCATTCCAAAAATTATTTTAATTATTTTTTTCAAAATGGAATATTTAAATCCACTCTTTAAATCCTACTGTTGCTGCACTCCTACTTGTGCTTTTCAGAATCTTTTCCCAGCAGAAATGGAAGAGGATTACTAGCTACTCCTGAAACCGCCTCCTCAGCTGGAGAACTAGATTAAGAGCAGCCTATACTTCTCTACAATGACACTGGCTAGATAGCTCACTCATGTAGGTCTCAATGACACAGTATTATTGTTACTTACTGTAAGTTCAGCTGAGCTATTGAGCTTCATTGTGCAGGACCCCTAAAAATACAAACACGCTTATCAGTATTTATTAAAATACATAAAGATGTATGTGTCTATTTTTCTCTCTTTTTGGTAAATACCTACCAAAGGAATCATGCTGTGAACAAGGGAAATATCTTTGTTTTCTAATCTTTTCATGTACCGCACGATATTTGTCTCAGAGTGATAGCTGGAGAATACAAAATATAGTGATAAGGCAAGCAGATTAGCTATACCAGCTGCTAACACAGGGAAAAACATAAATAAAGAAGTAAAACTGAGGATAGTTACTAATATATACCAGGTACTTCTTTCTAAACTAGCACTTTAAAATTGTTAATAGCAACATGGATTAAAAATACCTATTATAATCTCAGAAATCTATCAGTAAATATGGAATATGAGGTCTCTAGTAAGTCTGCTGATACTAAGTCCTCAAATAATAGCTTGTACAATATAGCAGATTAACAGAAAAACACATTCCCCATGTGACCATGAGTATTGCTCTGCTCATTTAAAATGAGAAAGATATCTAAAAATGCTAGTAAATACATTCTTCTGTGTAATGAGCAACTATATGACCCCAGTACAAAACTGTCCTCAACTGACTCCAGTACTACTTTTGAAAGGAGACATTTTCAGATTCCATAAAAATACGAAATATACAGCAGTTTCACAAACCTGTTGAAAACCTGGTGTGTTAAGAATTTGGAAGTCCTCTTAAATGGGGTGGTAAGGATGCCTTTGGTTTCCTCACCCATACTCTCCGCAATTAGTTCCTTCCACACAAAGAAACAGGGAGTTAAATACTTTTATGGAAATTCCTTTTTTCACAGTTAATTTCCATCAGAACTAGCCTATATTACCAGTTTGCCTTAAGATTTATTCAGCTTTTGAGGTAAAACCCTCCAATTTCACTAGCCTACATACTTGTATGTATGCAGCATGACAACAACATTATATTAAAACTAGGTGCAGTGTCACAATCAGAAAATAGCACTACATAAATCCTTATCTAACACTCCTTCTTTCTTTAAGAGAGAATCTGAAATACTCGGTATTTAACAAATGGTTGTCATATAGACATCCAGTGTCCCAAGAGCCGTTTTTCTTTTCATTAAAATTCTGAAACATTCAGATAAATTAAATTGTATGATCTATCATGTACTTACAGAAGAAGACTCGCAACCAAAAATCCATAATATGTCGTCTAGGTCTTTCTCATTTACAGTTTCATCAAGTGATACTCCAAGCTATGGATAAAAGCAACAGTAATTACCCAAAGCTGTTAATTCCAGAGGCACAATACATTTGTTCTGGTCAAGAAAAATATTTCAGAAACACAGAAGTTAAAAAAAAGGAAAAAAAAATCAATCTAGGCAACAATATATAAATGTCACTTCATTTTATGTAATAGATATATAAATTTATTTTATTTACTTAACAATTCACAATTCCTTCCTTTACTCAGTTAAACCATCCAAGCCAGATGCTTCATAAGCTTTGAGACTTGTGATCTCCTTTTTAATTCTTCTAAGTGTTTTCCACTTAAAAGGAAAATTGCCCATTTTGCTACGACACCCCTTTCCCCCATCCCAATTTACAGAATATAATACACTTTGCCAAAAGTCCTTAGTGCCTATCAAAATGTGGTTTAGATTTCAGTCTGTTTATAAACACTGACACAGCACCTGAATTATGGACATAACCTTTTATTTCATCACTAAGTTTTTGAGTCTCTCCAATCTACCCCTTAGTGGCAAATAGATAATCTTTCTTAACAGGCATAAAATGAAAATATAACTATTATTTCTGGAAGTGCATCACTTAAGTTCATTCCTTACATTCTCTTTATAACTGACTGACATACTGGAGCAAATTACAAAATCTTAAATAATTTTGTTCTGTTTAGCACATGTAATGATTAGAAACTGAATGAAGAAAAAGTGATAGTACAAAATTTCTGAATTTATCAAAAGTTTAGAAAGTTGCTTACTCTGCCATCACTATAAATCCGAAAATTTATCTTTCTAAGAGCTGCTCTGTCCAAAACCTCTTTAACTGAGCATCCACATGTGATCGTCAAGGTATCAAAGAACAGATCATGATGTAATTTATGACCAGCTCGCCTGAGACCTATAAAAAACAGTAAGTTAAGTGTATTATGTGCATACTGCATTGCTTGCTCACACAGTAGTTGAATAACACTCTCTCTTAAGTAAATGCTTTTTACATAATAAAGCAAGATATTCCCCTCGTGTAAACAGCAGCATAGTCACCAACTTTTTACTGAAATGTCACGGTGTATGAAATGCAACTAAATCAGATTCGACCTAATTAGTAACGAAGATTGAGTCTAAGTATGATCCTTCTGATACATCGAATCTGTAATATATACAGCAGCAGAGTTGGTATATAAATGCAATAAAGACAAAATCATAAGACTGAAAGGTTATATTATATGAATGGACATTAGCTGTCATAGAGCTTGCCATAACAGACTTTAGAGTCTTAGTGCTTTTCACAGTGGCAAAACGTCTTTCATCTAAACTGGCAAATAAAGCATGAGTATTTGTGACAATAATTCCAAACAGTCCAGTTCTGCATAGCTCCTTCTGACCGCAATGATAGTCACATCAGTGAAAAAAAAACTCTACCAGACCATAGTTCAGATGCAACCATTATTTTCTGCTAGAGATTCTGTGCTTTTGGTTAGCTGTTAAGCTTTGGGATTTCAGCGTTCATAGCAGGTATAATAATCAAACCAATTTAACTAAAATGTTTCTATTGCTTTAATATCATATATTACCTTCTTTTGCTATGTTATTAATACTCCACAGAGTTTTTTGCGGGTAAACTAGGATGGTCCACTAGGTGAAATAGCAGCTAGCAAACAATTTCAACAGTATCAATTCAAGAGTCACTTTGTAGCCTTCTGCTAGTTTCCCAAGGAAACAGAAGTAATGTCTCCATGTTCCTAACAGGCAGATTCCTAATTCTTGGGTGTCATTATCAGAAGAAGCCAAAAACATCACCAGTGAAGTTTGTTTTAAAATGGTCTCTCCAGTTGAGAGAACACACATCAGCTGGCAACACCTCCCCTCCCCGCACCTCCCCTAAGTTTATTTAAGAAGATGTATTATTTAAGAAGGGGTAACAATTTTAGAACAGTTCATGTAAACATTAAATACTCACCTTCAGCCAAGATTAGAGTAGCATTGTGCACCCGTCTTGCAATATGCCTTAATCCGTCAGACCCGTGGTATATACCAAACATGGCTGACATATTAGCCAGAAGAGCCTAGGATCCAAACAGAGTTTAGGACATTATTACAGTTATTGCTACTGTTAGCAGAGATTACTTCATGTTAGTGTAGTGGAATGTTTCTTTAGCACCAGAGACAACCACATATCCTCAGCTGATGTTATAGCTGATTATGTGTTGCCTACAAAATAAAAGGAGGGAAAGGTAAAATACTTCCATGAAACTGTAAGCACTGATTATGAAATCAATGCCCTTTGAAATGTAACTGTACTAGTAGTTAACATGTACTTAAATTTAACTACTATTGTATAGCAATGGTACAAAAAAAAATTATGGCATATCTCATTGATACCAAGAAATTACGCTTGTTTTAATATTACTCTCTCCTCAAAATATGGCACAACACATAAGCAGTGATAGGAGCAAAAAATTTATGATTTTGTCTGGCTGAAGGTCTGTGGAGGCATGTTGAACACAACTACTTCAGATAATTACTAAGTTAATCATAGTGTTTTCCTGTAAATATCTCTCTTTGGTGATGTAACATTTTCACATCAAATCACAGCGACAAAAATATAAGTTGTGACAATTTGAACAACTAGTTGTAGAATTTAAAAGCTTATTTCTTTTGCCTAGAGTGAGAAATTTCAGATCGCTGGAATTCCCTTCTCTTTTATTATGAAATCTGGCTTATTTAAAACAAACACAGTACTACTCAGTGGTGCTCATGCTACAACACAGATGGATTCATGACACTGCAAGAATTCAGAACTACAGCCTTTATTAAAGGAAATATGTATTAATACTCTTGTTTCAAGCAGATCCATTTTTCAAAGGACTCAAAACAAATGCACAATGACCAGAATATTTCCATGCCCTTCATTTTCTCATAAAAACTCTCAAGAGTAAAGCTAACTCAAATTGTTCAACTTTTTCCTTTCTAGCACTGAAAATAAAGCATGACAAATTACCTGTGCTGTGCAGATGTTGCTGGTAGCTTTATCCCTCCTGATATGCTGCTCTCGTGTTTGCAAAGCAAGTCGGTACACTTCCTTTCCATTTGCATCTCTAAGTCACAAATGAAAATGTTGCTTTTGTTACTTTAAAATTGCAGTAATTTATGACATTGGGCTTTAAACACGCTAACCTTAAGGTATTTATTTATGCTCAGAGACAGAAAGGTGCTGAAGAGAATAAAGTGTAAGTCAGGACAGCTGTGACACCAAATAGAAAGACTGAAGTCTCTAGATTTCTGTTTACATCCTGGCTGGTCAGGCAGGCTGCACAGCTTAGGTTATCATCAGTCCATCCAGAAGAACTTCGATGGAGTGGAGAAATGGGCTGACAGAAACCTCATGAAGTTCAGCAAGGGAAGTGCAAAGTTCTGCTCCTGGCAAAGAATCCCTTGCACCAGTAGATGCTGGGGGCTGGCCAGCTGGAAAGCAGCTTGGCAGAAAAACCCCAGGGGTCCCAGGGGACACCAAGCTGAACATGAACCAGCAATCTGCCCATGCAGTAAAGGAAGCAAATAGTATCCCAGGCTTCATTTGGAGGAGTGTTGCCAACAAGGGAGGTGATCCCTGTCCTCTCTTCAGCCCTGGTGAGGCTTCATCTGGAATGCTGTGCCCAGTTCTGTGATCCTTAGTGCAAAAGCACTAAGTACAGAGGTACTGGAGAGAGTCCAGTGAAGGACCACAGAGATGTGCAAAGAAACTGTGCCATCTCTTCTATAAGGAAAAGCTGAGAGAAGAGAAGACTCAGGAAGGACATTACCAATGTACATAAGTAACTGCAGGGAAGGTGCAAAGTGGATGGAACCAGGCTTTTCTCAGCAGTGCCCAGAGACAGGACCAGTGGAAAGGCACACAAACTGAAACACTTGGTGGCTCCCTCTGAACATGAGAAAACGCTCTTTCACTGTAAGGGTGACTAAGCACCGACACAGGTTTCTCAGAGAAACTGAAGTTTCTCTTCCTGGAGATCTTGGAAACATCTGGACACCACTCTGGGCTACTGAGTTTAGGCTGAGTATGTCCCAGCTCAAGCAGGGGGTTGGAGCAGATGGCCTCCAGAGTCCTGTCCAATTTCAATCATTCTGTGATCTTGTCATCAAAATATTGAAAAAATCCATGGCAGAAAGAGGCATTGAGAAAGTATCAGAGCTTTTATCCATTTTAAATTTTTCTTTTCCAACTTTCTTGAGATGCAGGAAGATGATGAAGAAATATTACTATATAAATATTTCTAGGTTTATTGACAACTGTAAATGATACTAGTTATTTTCATTACTGAAGTACTTCTGAATAGCTTCTGTGCCAAACATATGCAGACTTCCCAGTGACAGTTGCTTTGAATGTCAATTACTACTAGTTAGATATCTTGTCAAAATAAAAAATACATCACCAACAACAAGAATTAGAGGCACGAATTTGCACACTATTTCTCTGCTTTGTTCAAGCAGGACTAAAATTTGAACCAGATTAAGTACCTCCTTGATTATTTTGGAGGTTCACTGAATTTTCTACTTCTTTCTGTTAATGTTTTGAAAGACTAGATGTCAGAGAAAAAGGTTCTAACAGTACAGAATAAGTTGAATAAGTTAGCTTGCAAAGCCGCATGCCATCACTCTGGTTTGGGTTATCTTTTCATCCCACATTGCCACAAGCATTATACACAGTTCACAGCTTCATTCCATACAAACACAATTCTTTAAGCTTGCTTCCTCAAAACTGAAGGCAACTTCTATTCTCACTGTTTCCAAGAAAAAAAGGTGTTTGGTACAACACCATGGTCCACTCTTGTTCAGCACAAGGTGGCTGGACAAGACGGTCATCGTAAGGTTTATTATTATAGTTTCTTATGTATTATTAAGATCTCTGAGGGGAGACCTTAGTGCTCTCTACAACTCCCTGAAAGGAGGTTATAGCAAGGTGAGGGTTGGTCTCTTCTCCCAAGTAACAAGTGCCAGGATGAGAGGAAGCAGCCTCAAGTTGTACCAGGGTGGGTTTAGACTGGATATTAGGAAAAAAAAGTTGAAAGAAAGGGTTGAAAAGCATTGGAACAGGCTGCCCAGGGAAGCAATGGTATCACCATCCCTGGAAGTGGTCAAAAAATATGTGGATACGGCAGTAGAGTACACAGTTTAGAGGTGAACATGGTGGTAGGTTGATAGTTTGACTTGATGGGTTTGGAGGTCTTTTCCAACCTTAAAGATTCTATGATTTCAATTTTTGCTGAAGATACGTGATGGAAAAAGGAGCCCTTACCTTGTAACGCCCACCATTCTGCCTGGCATCATTCTCACGAGATTTTCCTTGACAGCAAAGAATGCAGCATGGGGTCCCCCATAGCACAGTGGCACGCCAAACCTCTGGGAGTTACCCAGGACAACATCTACCCCAAACTCTCCAGGAGGCTTCAGAATACAGAGAGCCAGAAGGTCAGTAGCGCAGCAGGTGAGAGTCTGAGAACAGAAGTGCACAGAGCAGTCAGCCTCTTTTCTGAAGTAATGGTGTTTGCATGGGAGCTAAGTTTTTAAATAAAGCTTCAAACAGTTCCACATCACTTGCACAGAGCTGAAGTGCATTGGTTGTAAGGGCTGTAATGACCATCAATTACATGATGCTGAGACGGAATCTTATGTAATACTTACTTTCTATGAATATGGCTGTTTGATGCAGGAGACTGTTTATCAGCGAGACCAATAAAATTTACTTTACCCCATTTTGATGAGCTCTTTCAACAAGTTCAGAGAAGTCTTCGACCTTCCCTTCAGTGTCTGGATACTGAAATAACACTCCACTGACATCCTTTCCACTGAAATCCATCTCATGGGGTAATTTGAGCTCAGTAATAACACCTGTATAACTGGAAACAAAAACATCCAAAAGGCAACATATTCATAACTCTTTTTACCACTACCTTGGACTGATACTTAATTAGATGCTTTCATGGACTTAATATTACTTTTTTCTTTAACATACAGAGAGTTGAACACACTTTGCAGCACTAAACATTGAGAAAGTTTCATGTCATGGTATATAGTACTGAAGAATAATTGCATTTGATATCATCACTGGAAATGTGGAGCACAGCAAAGCAGAGGATGCATAAGATACTTCATGCCAACATTTCGCTGCTTTACTATGTTTAACTTTGAGAACTAAGTCATGTTTCTAGAAGATGGTTACTTCAAAATGTAAACTTAAAATGTATCTAGATTCATTAAAAGAGAAGGTTCTCTATCTAGGGTAATTAATTTTGAAGTAAAAAATAAAAGACCAGACTGAATTCAACAATCAAATGTATCTATTTGTGCAACAAATCACAGTGAAAATTAAATATTTTCTTTTTATCATAACTTAGTCTTTTTTTAAACAGCTTTAATTTCTTTGCAGTTGTATTTGAATGGAAAACTAGAAGCAATGCCAAATAATAACAGATTTCTGCTTCTACTTTGCAAAGAAAGCATAATGCTATAGTCCAAAAATGTTAGGTATATGGGGAAGAGGTACAGAAGAAAAATGATTCAATGTAAGTGAACAGATATGATGGAAAAGGGAGAAAAACATTACTTTGCTCTAGTTTGAACCACTGCTATAGTTTGAGGGTGGCATCGGGCATCTACATAGAACTTCCTTCTTTTGTTGTGTCTGTTGAAAAAAAAAGAAAAAAAAAGGTTTACGTATCAAGAATATATTGTTCCCCATGGAAAAAAAAATGATAAGTGAGTTTTACTAAGTTAAAAGGCAGTTGTAAATATCGGTTATTATAACCAGATTGAGTGTAAGATTGAATGAAGGTTCTGGTGCATTTAAAATAGGAAAGTTCATTTCAAACACTCAAATGAGACTCATACGTGACAGAAATTAAGACTATGAATCAAAACAAGAAGCCACTTTCAGAAGCTGTGGGAATGGCTCCACATGCATGCTCTTTTAAAGGAATACAACTGTAGTCTTTAATACAGATTTTCAGTGTTGTTCTGGATAAATAAACATGAGCCATCAAAGTAGTTAAATGGAGACTAAGAAGACATGGTGTCCCTGGCCACGGCAGTGGGGTTGGAACTAGATGATCTTTAAGACCCCTTCCAACCCAAACCACTCTATGATTCTGTGATAAGAGAACTCCTTAGTTTTCTCTGGTATAGACAATTTTATGTCAGATGAAGGCTTTGAACAAGTGTATAGCTACAAAACACTCTCTGCTGTGTAATCTTCTTTCTGATACACAGTCCTACAGTGTCCTTCAATCATTTCTCGTATTTCATTTGATTTGCAGGTCCCTTTCAAATGCCCCTACAATACACATCCTTGAAAGTAGATTTGGATATACCAGTAACAATTTCACTTTTAGCAACTTAGGAACAATGTTCTTCACTGGTTTCTAAAACTTGTTTTAAACACTTGTGAAAAATAAGGTAATGCACATCTTCAATTTGCATAGGCACATGAGATTCATGCCATAGTCAGATTATGTGATAAAAGGTCCTCTGCACTCCCTCCAGAGAGGCAATGGCAGGTGAGGGGGCCCAAATAACACCCTGTCCCTGCTGCTCCCAGGCCCTTCACAGGGAATAGCCTCCTAATGGAGACATATCTCCACAACTGCAGAGGAGCAAAGAGGCCACAAGGCAGGTGGGAACTCTGATTATTTAATTAATCCAAATAGACACGCTCTCTGGTTGCCACTCCCCACCTCAGGGGCAGATGTTATGGGATGCATGAGAAGAGCATTTTGGGATTGCAAGGGCTTGCCATGAGTTGTGTTGGGGATTCAAGGGAGACCACCAAGGTAGACCATCCCCATTGCTCTCCCCTCCCAAGCCAGCCATTTAATTATAGAAAGTCATCAGGTTGGTGAAACATGACTTCCCCCTGTGACTTGTGATCACCTTCTGGTCTTTCACATGCCTGGAAATGGTTTCCAGGACTAGTACTTGTTCCATCATCACTGAGAAATCGAAGTGAGGCTGCTTGGCTGGTAGTTCCCTCATTTCTGCCTTTCCTGAAGACAGGAGTGACATCTGCAGTCCTCCACTGGTGAGGCACTTCTCCCAGTGGTTAGGAGATAATCAAGAGTGGCCCCCTACCGATACCAGGAGCTCCCTCAGCAGCCAAAGGTGCATAACATCATGACTCTGTGTATGTCCAGCTTGCCTAAGTGTCCTGTAACTTGACCCTTCTCCAACAAGCATAAGTCTTCCTTGCTCTAGACCTCCTCGTGTTCTTTCTCTAGGTCTTTAGGTTTCTTAAGGCCTTAGACATCTGAGTTAAGCATTTACATCAACACTGGGAACTTCTCTGGGAGTTTGGCAACATGGACTACGTGATATAGAGATCTGTTCACAGTGAAAAGGCCACACTCAACTTCAACCCATCCACCTATCCACATCTACACATGGATACATGCCTTCAAATTCCAAAATTACTTCCCACTGTGATTTAACCACATATTCAAACATAGTACCTGTGACATAACTGCATAGCTTCTGCAGCAGCTGTCCCTTCATCCAACAAAGATGCATTAGCTACGTCCATTCCTGTGATATCACACACCATAGTCTGATAATTTAGCAGGCTCTCCAGCCTGCCCTGGGATACCTCAGGTTGGTAGGGAGTATACTGGGTAACCCTGTAAGAAAAAATTTGGAGTTTGGGTCTAAGAAGGTAAGTGTGTAACAGTTCAGTTTTATATTAGCATAGTTCTATGTCATAGGAAAAATAAATAGTAAAGTGTAATTCACTAACATGAAAGTTTCTTAGAAAAAACAGCTTTTTTTTAATTGTTCTGTTGCTAAACTGTAATTTTTAGACAATTGTAGTTTTTTACTGTCCTGGAAACCTGAGCATATTTTATCTTCTGGTGTTGACTTGGCTTTTTACATGAGAATAATTCCATTTCTCCATTTTGAAAAGAGATTATTTTTCAAACAGAGGTTTAAGGGCCTCATGGAGAAGGGATAGGGTAAGCAGGTGCTCAGCATGGAAGAACTGAATCAAGTCACAATATCCAAACAAGAATGCTTTATTCAATCATATCTAGGTATGCCAGGATCTTTCAATACTGTTTCTGGAGCCTTTTACTTGCCAAGGCTTCTCCACTCTTCTGCGAGGAAAGATAATTGGCATTTTATGGAATCAAGCTCAGAATTATGCAACTTCTTGTGAAATGACAGTTTTTGCATGTGTTAGTGGAGAGAAGTGAGACTAATGTAAGTTTTATCTGCTGTCATTTAGCAAACAAAAAAGTAGTGGCAACACAAGCAACTCCTTTCAAAACAAAAGAATCTAAGGGAAATGCTCCATTATAGCAGCCCAGAAAACAAGGCAGCATGAATCCAAGGGTGAAAGGCAAGAACAGAGGTCAAGCTCTACTCTCACTGCTGGAAATTTGGCACTGGATTCCACAGTGGTTCAGGACAGACTTTACATCAGATTGAATTTAGAGTAGCAGCCACAGACAAGTGGTAAATAGGAATACTTGTGGCCTCTGTTTTCTAGCAATGGAAGAAAACAGCAGGTTTTTTCCTTAGAAAGCTAGTAGCAAGTCTAGACTTTTGAAAAATGCTTAGGAGTGAAAGCATAAGACTTAAAGGAAGACTGAAGTATTTGGAAGCTCAAGCCACGTAAAGTCAACAGAAGGTGAACAATGAAGATTTTTAAAGAACAAGGTGGAGAACCTGTGGTATGGAACAAGATGAGAGGAGTAGCAAAACAGCAATGTAAGACAGAAGGTAGAAAAAAGTCCTGAGGCGAATCCAAGAGCTATAAGGATATACTCAGTTTGTGGACTCAAAGTGTAATATATGATGCTAATGTACTTTCTGTCTATTTAAATGATACATCTGCTCAAATTATTCATATATACTATTCAATACAGTAACAGAAAGGATAGCTAGGTATTGAATACATGATATTGACGATTTTCCCCAAAGTTGCAGGTTTTTTCTCCTTTTTAGCCAACTCTAACACTAAACTAATTAGCATCATATGACTGCAGAGATCACAAATGAGACCATGTCCTGGGTTGCATGCAACATTGCTAATCCCAACAGTAATTTATTTTTTTTTTCTCCCCAGCTGCTAAGCCCAGCGTTCAGTTTGTCAGATAAACTTTCAGTCTGGGAGTATTAAGATTTGCTTTCTGAATGGTTCCCCTGCCCACTCAGTTCTCACCAATAAAAAGTTATTCCAAACTCCTTTGCATGAGCAGTGACTTTCCTTGCTTAGCAAAAGAAAGAAACTCCTCTGTACCTGAAGTTAACATTCATGTTCTCTCATTTTACTTCATCTAAGGGCTCTTTTTATATTACAACTTGCAGGAGGAACTAGAACTAGACTAACAAAAGTAAAAACATTGAGTTTAATTGAAATGTAATAGAGAAATCCTACTTCACATAGTTGGCAAAGTACACTATACTACAAAACAATTAACGAAACTTTATGATTTTGATGTTGTGGTTTTGAAAGGTAAACACAGTTGAAGTAAAACCAATCAACTGCAGAAAGATGAAAAAACTCAGTCAAGAAGTCTTGAATTCCAGTAGTGCCACAAATTACAGTGCATGAAGCTTATCAGTTCTACAGGTGAAGACACCCTTTTAACATAAAGACACTTATTTAAACACTTCTATTTTAAGATTTTTTGGCATTTTCTAAACATCTGTATCTTTTAATATGTTCTACCTCTCCACAATGTCTTCAAATAAAGTCCCTGGCTTTAGTGTGCATTTTGACTTCTGCTTGAATCTATACTACATGGTAAGTGACTTTTTAAAGTAATTTAAAAGCGTACTCTTTAAAAGTAATAATTACACGGTATGCAGTAATTTCAGAATGTAATGCATAAGTGCTGAGTGTTACTACCTAGTAAGTTAAATAATTTACACCACAGGTGTGAAGATTGCAGGTATTGTTGCTACAGGTATTTTATTCTTACATATTTAATATCTAGGTGCAAAGAAATCAAAAGAGCAGTACTTTGGAAACCTCTGCATCATGCTCCATTGTATGGTATTAGTGTGACTTCACAGCACTTCTTGACTTCCAAGGTCTGATGGGTATTTTATCCACTTAAGTCCCAAAAATAAATACTACACAGTTGTGACCTATGTGTTAATAGAAAGCCTATATGTAAGCTGATTTCTGAAACAAAATTTTCTTAACATCTTCAGTTATTCTTATATTCACAGCAGAGCAGAGAATTAATTTGGTATGCTACTGTGGAAAGAACTCAGCACATAAAATGTAAAAAAAAATAATGAATGTGTTAGTGGTGGAGTTCAGAGATAACTGGGGGTAAAACTGGAGAAAGATGGGAAGTTATATTCACATTCTAATAGAAGTGGACAGAGAGATATTATACATCATTGTCCAAGTGCTTCAAGAAGTTAAAATTCCAACAGTGTGGAGTATACTCTTAATAGAGTTAGAGATTTGGGAAGACTTCTGTGGTAACTTTATAAAAAACTCAGTGTGGTTAAGTAGTCTCATTTTCAGCTGAAAATGCATTTGGTTCTAAAGTTTCCTCCTGAAATATACCCCTTTGCTTCCTACCTCCTCCTAGCAAGTCCAAGTGTCCTAAGTACTGTGAAGTCATTCACTTTTAACAGACTTCTATGAGCAATCTTTTGTAAACTTATATTGTATATCAATGCAAGCCTTGATCTGACAAATACCAAGCAATGAGAAACTACAAGTTTTGTGAGAGAGACAGCATAGATCAGAAACAACAATCCCGCGATTGCAGCATTTTCCTTGGAGCTGCAAAGTGAAGTGTGTCAGTGTGGAAAATGTTACACACCCAGCAGATGTAAGGAGAGGTCTGATTTCTTAAACAGCTTCTGTAAAGCCTGTGTTGTTGCTTTTGCACACATGCATACACACACCTTTCCCCAACACACATTTCAGCCTTCAGTTTAGCCATCTAAGAGTTTCGCTTTTAGCCATCTGTTTTGACTTTACTGGACACTAAAAGAACAGATATCTGGACAGACTCTCCCAGTTGTTTCATTAACACTATGTCATTAATTAGGATTTAAAAATAAGTAGTTCATTTTGTTCCACTTACTTTTTAACTGTCCTTATCTTTGCTCTATCAACTGATAGTTTCTTTTGCAGTACTGTACTATTTGTTTTGTATATGTTGCAAAAAGTGAGAATCAAGCCAAATAAAGCTTTGTATAGATGTACTGCATAGGTTCCTTGAGTCCAAACAGTGCAACTTTTTCACCAGTTCAAAAATTTTCAGTAGAAATAGAGCAAACAAGTCTAAAATTAAATAGACTTAGAGGTCTACAGATATGTAGATGCAACTAAGGTATGAAAAATATATAACATCTAAGTAACAATGGCTTTTTACACTGAGCAATGTAATCTGTTGCATTTTTTTTTCTTGTTTTGTTTTGGGTTTTTTTAATACATATATAAACTTTAAATACTGCTTTTAATAAAATAACTACCCATTAATAAAGATGACAATTATTATTTTAATACAGTACAAAAAAAAATCTTACTGATAAATTATAAGTGAACTTGTAAACTTAATGAGAAAATGCAGAGTATCAGTGACATCCAATCTGTAGGAAAGTGAGATTACACATTAGATTAGCTTTTCCTGTTGCACCATTTCTGCATTACAGTCCGAAATGTCAGCTAGATGATCAGAACCAAGTGCAATATTCTCAGCCTTTTCATAAATGAGTTATATTATGATAGCTTTAGTACCAGTGCTGTTCACCAGTGAATTACTTGATAAAACAAGAACTCACTTTATGGATAAACATTCAAACCCTTGAAAGTCTCTGGTTAAAAAAAAAAAAAAATCAAGAAAGAAATACCAAGACAATAGCCTTTAGAGTTTTCCAAGTTTCTTACTTCCTCTGAAGAAAACCATGATCAGAGTATTGCATAGTATTTAACCACCTCCACCGAAATTGAATACACCAATGCAAGGAGGAAGCTGTTTTAAATTTCAGCAAAAATTAGACAATAATTACTTTTGTTTAGGAGTTACATCTGTATACTTCCTTAAAGCAAACAAATATTCTTATATTAGTTCATAGTAAATAGGAGCTAGGAAGAGAAGTCACAAAATCAGTAACATTTTACAGAAAAAAAAGTGTATCTTCTAAAGTCAAAAGTATTTTTCTTTCTAGTTTCAACACGAACAACACAGTTTCTACACAGTAGGATAAGCATCATTAGCAAATATAGGAAAACCCTATTTAAAAAAAATAGGTTTGGGATATATTTGTCTATGCTCACTCATAAGACAAACTTCAAATATGTATTTATACATATATATTTAACAAGAAAATGTGGTACATTACCATCCTGCGTTCTCCAACAAATTCCGTGCAATGGGCTGAGGCACTGAGCAGTTGTAATAACCCATGCCTATATAAGATCGCCATATTTTGTTCTTGTTTGCAATATTGTATAGAGTTTCAAGGATTTCATTTTCACCTAATTAAAAGAAATTATGTCAGAATGCTATAGCTACACATAATGCTAACAGTTTTTAGCTGAAATGTCTTGCACCTCAGTGTAAAAAAATGCAACACTGGTGATCCAAGTATGAACAGTAGCAAATCCAAAAATAGTAATTAATAAGGTGGTAATTATTCTGGGAAAGTTTAAATTCTGCCAAAATGATGGGAAATGCAACAACTGAATAACAACAGGATTTCGACCAATGTGGAAAGAATGTGAGAGAAACAGCTGTAGGAGAAAGGCTTACGGAGTCCCTCTTGTGCCAACACAATGTACACTCGACCTGGAAAAGACCCATCTTGCCATGCATTAAAATGTACCTCAGAAGGCACTTTTTATTATCAGCTAAACCTTGCAGAATTAACAATGGATAAAGCATAGCCATCCCCAGCCATGATTTAGTGTTTCTAACAGAGTCATATTTGCACAAACTGGGCTCACACCAATCACCCAGGAGTAATTTCTTTGTATTAAAGAACTTTATTTACTCCCGTTTCCCTAAATAGCTGGCAAAACAGAACAGTTCTTTTAATTCAATCTTAGTAAGCTTCAAAAGTTTCTTAAAGAAAAAAAAAGTTTTAAATAGAGTATTTCTAGCTTAAGACATTCCATATGAGATTAACTTTTAAATGAACTTGACAACATAGTTTGAAGAGATTACAACAGAATGATTTTTAAGTGTTCAGAAGGAAAGCACTTCATCCTTCCACCAGCTATAGTTTACTCTTTGGTCTTGCTTATACATATTTCTCAGCGGTTCAAAAATCACATTGAGTCAACCAATTCCTAGCAGTAAACAAATAATGCTACCCAGCCTCTGCCAAACAGCAATATCTACAAAATATATTAGTAGCTGAGGATGCAGAAGGATGGTCAGTAGACTGTCTCAAGATCATGCAGAGAGATAGGTCTGCCCAACCTAACAGACCTGGGTGGAATTGTACAACAGTGACCCCAGGTAAGGGGAGCAGACCTTTCCTCCTCCCCACACTCTAACCTGAGTTTGCTGTATTAGAGCAGTTACATCAAGTTCTGTTCATTCTGCACATCAACTAGGAAAGCAGACTTTGCAACGTAAGGCTACAAACCATGAAAAGTAGAAAAGCTTGGGCCCTGGGTGACTCAAAACCTATCTTCTCTCTGTAAATTACACTAGCAAGCAGGATCAAGTCAAAACAGTTAATTCTCTGGAATGTGATGGCAAATGATTATCTAAGTTTAGAATTAATTTCTAGTGCAGTCACTAACAAGGCTAATAGAACTTTAGATCTGATTTAAAAACTTGTTTATTCCTTTAACTTAAATTGCTACTATTGCATTCCATCTATAAAGATTAATTATTTCAAAAATCTTGTGGGTTTCAATTAATTTCTTCCACAGTCACATTACACCTTTCACAGTTCTTTTTTTACTGATGTTCAGTTTTCCTTTCAAAGCTCATTCTTTTTCTGCCTTTTACTCAGTGTTACCATTAGACCTAATGTATAAAGACTGATGTGTTAATTTCAGTAAACTGCATTTTCTTTTCAGGAGACTCAAGAGTTATATGCTTATCAGGCTTGAACTCAGCAATCTCCAGGGCAAAATTTCTAAAGTGTAGTGGAAAACTCCACTCCCCCATACCCTTCCCACACAGTTCATACCAGACAGATGCACTTGTTTGTTTAAGTGAGAGCTTTACACTGTAGAGACCTTCCTCTACCACTTGCAAATCGAAAGTTTGATGAAAGACAGTTTGGTTGCAGTTTTAGAGGGACACTTGTACTCTTGCATAACTTAAACATCAATGATTTCTTGAAAATGGTAATGAATTTCCTTGTTTAACTCCAAATGTGTTTGAATGCAGAAGCTGGCTATCATTAACTTGCTCAGTAGCTCAGTGTCACATAAAAAAATGCACTGAGTGCGATCCCGGCAGTAAGCACACACCACAAATTCTGTACAATATGTCAGATGGCCTTTCCTTTGTTCGCCCAACTGGATGTTTCTTCTAGCGTCATTTCTCAGTAACTGCAGGGAACAACTACTACCTGCAGTCACTGAGCTTGTGCTGGAGACCTCTGAAATAAACCTGCTTCCAAACTCATCTAAGGCATAAAGCCAAAAGCCTTGTGAGACTGCAAGCAGCTTAGGTAGTAATTAAGAATAGAACCACAACCCTCCTAGAGTATCTGCACTGAAGACTCTAACACTGAATAGACTTTTAAGGATTACATTTTAATGAGCTACCTGTGAAGACACTTATAGAACTACTTTTAATCAGGGTGATGAAATGCTGGATGAAATGCACACTACTTCCCACTCCTGCTTTACCTCACTTACTCTGCTCCCTTGGTCGTTATGAAGGCAATGGCAGCAGTACAGCTCAAATATTTACCTCCCACATTTGGCATGACTCTTTAAAGAGACCTGAGATGAAGATTTCTTCCCCTATGCCTTACAGTGCCTTGAAGTACTTAATCACAGCATATCTTTAAGAAGTTCATAAGTAACTGTACTCTTGAGTAGGGGAAGTCAATAGTTCCAAATCTATCTATACAGGCTGGCTTACCTATGACCTGAGGTAAGTCCATGTAGATTTCATTAATTCAGTGTTTACTTCATGCTGATAGGGTTCTGAATTCAAATAAAACTGATGTAGGCAAGGGTGAGAGAAATGAACACAAATGCTGAAGTCCAAAGACCAGAGAATAAGGCAATGGAACCCTTCTTATCAGTATCCTCTGCACTGACAAGAGGGAACAGAGCAGATGCAGTCAGGCTCTTTACAGCAGTGTGTGCACAGCAGGAAGGCGAGAGGCTCAGGCTGGAAATAAGGAGAGCTGGGCCCATGAGGGGAGTCCAGCAATGGAGCTGGGTCTCCATCCCTGGGGGCTTCCTGTTCTGTGAAGCCGTGAGCAGCCGGAGCCCACAGTTGAGCCTGCTGTGGGAAGGGGCTGAGGCTGGAGACCGACCCAGGTCCCCACCAGCCTGAAGAGAACCCTGTGTCTGTCAGTAGCCTTATCTTCCATCCATCAAGCCTAGGTTTCATCCATGTATTCCCATCTTTGCTGATAACTTCGTAAATAACTAATGCTAATATAAAGGCAGATGAATGTAAATCACAAGAGTGATCTTATGCATGCGTAAAAATTAATTTTCAATTTCTAAATTAAATTGCTAAGTTTCCATTTTGATCTACAAGAGTGTCTCCAAACTCAGAAAATTATAGACTTTTTCTGCTATATAAAGTATGTAACTTAGAGCATAAATAGTGGAAATGGTGTACTATTCTAAACAATTTATTCATTCTTTAAAATTAAAACATATGAAGACTGATTTCTACAAATTTCAATATATAGGGCTCAAAAAATACAGCTTGGGAGATTCTGGGTTGTGTTACTGATTTTTATTTTTTTTTCATTTTCCCCACCAATAGGTGAAATTAAGAAGCAATATGTAAAATGCATAAAGAAAACAGAAAGAAAAATTTACTATACTTAAATAATTATTGGACTCTGGCCATCACACTCAGCTGTTTGTTTCCAGTTTTCTAAGACAAAATGGTTGAAATGCCCTTATCATGAATGCTTTTTATTGAGTGTACAATAAAAAATTCTTTAAGAACCTTGTTCAGCAAAAAATAAAACTGCCAGCTAAGTCACTGCAGTTGAACTTTACTACCCTCATTAACTCATTAGAAATTATGATCAAATGCAGTACTCAGAATAAACTATTGATCGTGCAATACTCCTATCTTATAACTGGAGAAAATTCACTGAGGGTCCCAGCAGCAGTTCTGTGAGAACACTTCCAGACTGCTACATCTACAGGTAGCAAAGGTAAAATATATCACAAAAATAGTAGAAGGAAGTGAATTATCAGATCATAAAATGATAACACTTATTTCTGCATAGTTTTTGTGGTTAGCACAGTAGAATTACCTTGAACTTTTGAGAGATATGCAAAATAATAATACATTACCAGAGAGAGAGAGAGAGAGAGAGAGAGAGAGAGAGAGAAAGAAAGAAAGAAAGGGAAAAATAAAAGGAGAAGTTTAAGTTATATTATTTAAACTTTACAACACAAAAGGCAGTTGACTATTTGTCTAATACTATTTTATTCACTGTATGTCATGTCTTAAAAAAAAAAAGGTCTAACTTCTGAGATCAAGGAAGCAAAATCTTCAGAACAGCTGATATAAGAAAAGGGGATGAATTTATTTATCTTGCTTTAGGAATTAATTCAATCTTAGTTAAAAAACTAAAATCAATCAAATTATATGGAAGCAAACCAGTTCCAAAGCACTGTCAGACTCATAATAATGCAGTAGGACAGTGCAAGGAAAGTGCCTATTTCAGGTGCTGTGTCCAACCAGCAACTACAAGATATGGGCAGAAAGCCAATAGCATTTGTTGCCCTGCCTCTTACTTCTCCTTTCACTCACTCCACCTGCACTTGCCCAGCATTTGGGCAGCAGAAGTAACCTGAGGATGCCACAAGGAGCAGCCAGCATGCACGGGCTGAGCCAGCAAGATGCCTGCCTTTCTCTGTTCTACCCCCAGAGCCTGCTGGCGCCATGAGGAGCAAAGTGTGAGGAACAAAGTGCCAGTAGTAGTAATGCAGATTGCTGCACTACCTGTGGCAACAATGCAGGGTAACAATACAGGCACTCGAAGCATCCAGTGTGGACTCCAGCAACAAGGACTCCAAAATGACTAAAAGGCTGACTGACATTAGCAGATGATTATAAACTCACCAGAATTAATTTTTAACTGGCATTTTAAATATAAAATCCTTGTTAAAGCAGATTCAACTACATAAAGAGCGTTTAAATTTGAAGATTCAAATAGTCTCTATTACAATGACTGCTTCTGAACAGTATTGCTTCTAGTAACATTTAGACTGGAGATCTAATTGTATTCTTACACAAATTTTAGAAACTATTGTTTATATATTCTGAAATTCAAGAATGTAACTGAGAATATTCTGGGGAAAATATGATGTCAGAGTCAGTAGAAGCATTTTTTAATTAAAACATTTCAAAAATTCAAATCCTGAACTTAAAAGCAGAAATACATAACATATGCACAAAGCCTACCCATTACATAAAGATGGACAGACAGTGCCAGGACAGCAGGGATAACTACAACTGATACAGACACTAGGTTTGTAGGGATAAAATAAAGAGCATTACTCATATAAGATAATCTGTTCTTTTATTTCAAATGGGTCAATCACTACATATGTGCTAAAGCACCTCCAATAACTACAGAAAAGCTTACTGTAACACTGGGAAAAAAGCTCTGTAATACCAGCTGATCACAATTAAGTATCAAACAGATGTCTCGTCTTGTTGTAAATATTGACTGAAGACAAGTTACATGTCAAAATTAGATTTTTCTGCAGATATAGTTGAGGGAAAAATGTAACTATAAAAAATTCCTCTTTCAGAATTAAGTTGAGGTACAGGACTGCAATTTACTGTTAGTGAAAATCAGACATTGTGCTGTTTCACCTTTACTGGCTTTCAGAGGCAGGCTAAGGTGGTTTTACAACACTGTTAATGGGTCATGGCAGTAGACATTTTTAAAATGTCTCTTTTTTTGTCAGAAAATGGATATAGATGGTTCTGTCACATTACATATCAAAGGAAGCATTTCAGTTCAGAAACCTCTTAGCATGACCTACCTTCCTTCTCTCCTTCATCACTTACCATGTGAGTACAAGAAAAAAAAACTGCCAATACATGAATAATTAATGAACTAATTAAGGAACTAAAAAAGCAAAGCTTTAGCACTTACCAGAATAGCTACTTCTTCCATACATAAACAAATCACAGAATCACAGAATTATTTACATTAGAAAAGACCTCCAAGATCATGAGTCCAACCTTTGACAGATCATCACCTTGTCAACTAGACCATATCACAAAGTGCCACATGCAGTTATTTCTTGAACAATTCCAGGAATGGTGACTCCACCTGGCACAACTTGTGGCCACTTCCTCTCATCCTGTCACTAGTTATCCAGGAGAAGAGACTGGCCCCCACCTGGCTACAACCTCCTTTCAGGTAGGTGAAGAAGTGTCCTTAGAACCTCCTTTTCTTCAGGCTAAACAATGCCAGCTCCCCTAGATGCTCCTCATAAGACTTGTGCCCTAGACCAGTCACCAACTTTGTTGTCCTCTGGACATGCTCCAGCACCTCAATGTCCTTCTTGGAATGAGAGGCCCAGAACCAGACACAGGATTTGAGTGTTGAGTACAGGGGATGATCCCTTCCCTAGTCCTGTTGGCCACATTATTGCTGATACAGGCCAGGATGCCACTGATCTTCTTGCCCACCTGGGCACTGCTGGCTCATGTTCAGCTGCTCTCAAACAGCGCCCTCAGGTCCCTTCCCACCAGGCAGCTCTTCAGCCACTCTGTCCCCAGTCTGTAGTACACTGCCTGGGGTTGCTGTGATCCAAGGGCAGGACCTGACATTTCACCTTACTGAACCTCACACCACTGGCCGCAGCCCATCTATCCAGCCTGATCTGCGGAGCCTTCCTACCCTCAGGAAATGTCCAGTTAAGGTTAGAGGCTCCCTCTCAGTATATTATGTCCTTCAGGGAAGTAATGAAGCTTGCTTCTTCCACTGAAGAGTAGCTCTGTTAAAATATCTATGAAAAACAACACATGTACAAAAAGATTGTGCTTTTACTGTAATCAGAGGTTTCATTCATCATCAGCGGAATATCCAATGCCATCTAAAAGAGCTCTTTAACATAAGCTGCATCCACGGGAGCTTTTTTCTTGTTGATTGGTTGGATGGTTGTTTTTTTTTACTGTATTGCATACATCCAGTCGACTGATTTTCAATCTTCTAGATGACTTTTTATGTTACATTATCAATTGAAGGATCTGTAATACAATCTTTCCTATTGACAAAACTGATCAAAATTTGAAGATATACATATACATCAAACATACACATCAAATGTATGCACCTGAGAACAGGTCTGAAGCTATAAAAGTTTTCCAAAAACCCAAAGCGTAATTGCAGAGACCTATGATACTCACCCAGATGTGCTTTTCACAGTGTGTGCATGATTTTCTTGGACTGCACCTTTCATTCTATCTGTAAGCACTGACTTCAATGAGATGTCAGTGTAAGCTCAGCTGTGTTTGTTATTACAAAGGAGTAGCTCTAGCAGAGCCGATTTGTTCAGCTGCTCGATTTATACAGACCAGAGGAAATGTATATGTACACCACTAGGAATTGCTGTATTATAGATTTTATAAATGCTGAAGGTAATTGAGTGGCACATTTTTCATTGCCTTGTCCTGTTCTCTATTTTATGTGTGAATTTGGGGGAGAGTGGGAGCAAAATTGATACAAATAGAGATGTTTAAACTAGAATACAGTTTTCATGACACTTTCCCAATTTTGCTATTTCCCTTTAATACAAGGCATATGATAGAGAAATAATGATGCACCACACTCATATAGGAAAGCCCAACCTGGTGACTGGACAGTGTTCTCTCTAATGGTAGATTAACAGGGAAGCAAGTTTCACACAGACTACAGTGTCCTGGGTACAAGACGTTCAATGTGACATTGCACAACTTTAAGCTGAGGTTTTTAACTTTTCTTTTGCAAGCTCTGGAGTCTTCTGCTACCAATGCAGTGGCAAACCAGTGATAAACAACTACACATTAAATTACAAAAGACAGTTCAGCACACGGGCTGCAGAATAAAAAAAGCAGTAGTGTGCTGAAAAAAGTTTTCTGTACCTCATGCAAGCATCTCTTTTGAAAATTCTCTGTTGCATGCTGTGCAATGTAAGACTCAGCATCACAGTCACATTCTTTCAAAGCTTACTCTAAGGGGACAAGAACAGCATAGCAAGTGGAGCAAAATGCCAGTGAACTAAATACACTGTTATTTAATGAGGTCCTGTTGCACAGTGAGAACTTGCATACAACACAACAGCAACTAATGCACAGCTATGTACAAGACATCCACTTTGAAACTTACACAAATCACAGAGCACTGCATCAGGATTTTGACTTAGGTTGACATCCTTGGTTTAGTTTTCAGCAGTGTATAACTATCTTAATGCCCAACTGTACTGTATCACTTTTATGTGTATCTTGGTGATGTACAATTTCATAAGAGTATCATATTAATTAATACTAAAAATTTTTTTAAAAAGACCAGAAAAAAGGTTTTTAAGACATAATTATTAGAGACCAACTGCATTTAACCCCTCCTACAGACCAAAAAATATAACCTAGAAAGTTCTTTTCTTTGAGGGTCATTGAAAATAACTTGTCAGTCAGGGAGTACTTTGATTAAAATACATTAATCATAGGAAAATATGCCAAGCAATAATTTCAGCAGTTACAAAGACAGAAGAAAGTGATTAAATTCTGCTTCTCTACCCAGCCTCTTCCCATTTCAGTAAGACAGCAAGTTACGAAAAAATAAAATGTCACTGTACTAATGAAACATTTTAGAAGTAGAAACTTTCAGTCCCTGTTGAATGCCTTCTGGATATAATCTGCTTTTTCAGGGTCTACTGTTCCTGGCTGTTCATTGTGGCACTGCCTCTCGTGTGTGATGTCATCTCTGAGTAACCAGATTGAACTGGCCGGGAACCTCACCGGGGCTGCAGGCCTGAAGTTTACACTCAAATTACAGCACACGGATGAGCAATGAGAAAATGCCAGCGAGAGGGATCAAGTTTTCTACAAATCAGCAAAAGTATCTTCACACAAAAATGAAGCTAATACTGATGTAACTGACTTCCCTATCTGAGCTTTGTTAGTTTAAGTGGAATTGTTTAGCAAGGGGGATTTTTAAGCATTTCTTTCACTTATGGGATTTCCAGGATGATATTCACAGATCTTACTCAAGATTGCAGTTATGCAGGTAGAAATTCTGTGCTGTGCTTGCTAACTTTTAAAAGCGTTAATATGTAAAACCTCATCAAATCACATGGAGTTTTCTACAGCAATTTGCTGAATTACTGCAGTGTTACAATCGCTGGACCAAATGCTTTGCATTCCTGCAGTTTGCCCATAACCCTCAAAGAGAGATGCAAAATGCTGGCCACTAATCTACTGTGCATCCATAATACGGAGACAGAATTTTTAACGTTATTAAAATATGCATGTTATTAGTGGGAGGAGGAGGGGGGGAATAACAAAGAAATTCTGCAGACACACAAGAACAAACAAAAGACAGTAGCCCATTTGAAGCTACAGTCCACACTGAGGGGGCGATTTTTTGCCACACTTTTCCCTCTGTGTCAGGCTTTTGGGACAAAGTGAAGTTACCGTACCACCTGAGCTCCAAAACCAGTTTTCGGGCAACCTCTGTCTGCTACACGCGTTTTCCTACTGATTTCCACCAGGAGAGCAACAAATGCAGCTGCCGAGCTGGTCGGCGACAACTGAAGTGCTGGTGATGGTGCTGCTACGCTTACTTAGGACTTATGCTGCAGTTTAGTCCGGCGGGAAGGTCTGCAGCCCACGCGTTTCAGCGGGACACCGGCGGGGCAGGGGGTGCGCCCCCCACGCCCCCACCCGCGGCCGCGGGCGGCCGGAAGGGGCCGCGGAGCACCCCGGGCCGTGCGCGCACTTACAGACGTGGTCATCCATCCTCAGCGGCCTCCGCAGGCGGATGCTGGCCGGGATGGTTTTGTCCATCAGCTCCTCGACGCTCTGCAAAGCGCGGACCGCACGCCGTGGTTAGCCCCCTGCGGGCCGGCACCGCCCGCGCCGGGACCGCGCCGCCCCGCACGGCGCCTACCTGCACCCCGACGGTCCGCAGCATCTCCCGCTTCTCCCGCTCCCTGCGCGCACCCCGCGGGACGCTTCCCCGGCAAACACGGCTTCCGTCCACGAAAGCCGTGCTCGAATCGGAGAAAAAGGTTTCTGCGTTTCTGCAGCAGAGCGTGTTCTTGCTTCCGAGTAGCGAGCTCGAGAAGCAGCTCGTCACTATCCACAGCTGCTAGTGCTCTGTGTCTGTGTGCGCGCTTGTGAACTTTCTTACTTCTGGTGATGTTAGTCTTGGGAAGCAAAGAGATAACTCGTACTCACTTTCCCCCCCTCTTCTTTGAGTTCCGTGTCTCTGAGGATATCAGCATGATTGTCAAGTTGTACCTTTATTTATAAACAGAATCAAGTGTAGCTGCGTTGAGGACATGTATTTGCATCAACATTTATACAGAATAGCAATGAAAGAAAAAAGTATTCCGAAGACATATGTTGATTTCGTCTTAATTGTGCTACAGATGTACTGTCTTCTGAATTCAGTGAGATAACTGATCACTACTGAATATAAAAGTAAGTTTATTTTGCACCAAAGATCACTGACTCATGCAAGCTCTCCACTCCTGTAGTAAACATGGAATTACTTCTCTGATGTAATCTGAATTACCCTAACTACTCTGTTATGCTGGAATAAGCACTCACAATTTATACCAGTGTGTATTTGGAGTAATGGCATAAGTCCTTAGTTTCAGAATAAGAGAGCCCCAAATTAACACACAAAACTGAGATGAAACTCGCTTCAAACTGCAAAACTGTTTGTTGCAAGAGTTTGTGATATAAATCCAATACCAACTTTAACAGATTGCTATTAAAACATATTTTGCTCTTCTCCTCCCTTTCTATATATTGCTTCTTTATGACAGTAACATGAAGGAAATTAAAACTCTCCTATGACTTTTAACTTGAAATAAAATGACTGAAATAGAAATATTTGAGAAAGACATTAAACCCATGATAATAACAAATTAATTCTTGTTATGAATTTGTACCTAAATATATTTATTTTTTTAAAGCAATTCCAAAGCTTTTTGAAACAATTTGCAGATTTTCGCCAAATAGTCTTGAAGAATGTGTCTAGTTAATAAGTGTTCCTAAAAAATTACTGCTTTTCTCTGGCAGATAGTATTAGGATGGTATTTCAAACAAAATAAGCCACCACAGTCAGCTCACTTGGTATGGTAACTCTGATAGAATTGTTTCTTTAATCTGGGGTCAGAGTTTTGTAGTATCCCTGTAGTATTACGGGAAGTGAAGTCTGGAGGGAAGACAGAAGCATCCTAAGCATCCCAAACCATGTATTGTCTATCCACAATTCTTCTTCTTCCAGAACTACACTCAGTTTTAGTTCAACTTCAAAACTATGCTTTGGAGCAGGAAGACTGGAGAGATATGACAGTGAACCATGCAGTAATGTCAAGGCTTGCCCACTTCATCTGGAAAGCACCATATCTGAAGTGGTTTGTTAGTACTTTCTTATTCAGAAACTCAGCACGGACTTCATCTTAGCACGGGCTATGTGAAATCTCTCTGGTAGGGATACAACCCTGGCTTATGTGCTTGATCAGTTAGCCAGTACTTTATCTGCCTCCTGAAAATTGTATTATGGCCTTAACAAGCAAAATAGTGCTCCTGAACAAGAGATGCAATAGAAAATGTAATTTTGATATCAAGTGTGAATAGTGCTTTGATGTCAAATCAACAAAACCTAGCTAATCTTGTAGCTTCAAAAAAATCTATCATTTCAAAGTACATGGCCAACAGCTATTTTTGTTTCGGCACGCACATCAGCAGAAAGAAGGAAGTTTCCTGGAAGAGAGGACTGTATTGCAAAACGGTGTCTTGCTATTATTACAGCTATTTTTGCAAAGCTCAGAGATGTGTATGTCTTGGTCTAATGAGCTGACCGTGTGAGTTGCTATGTAGTTGCTAGGGATGTCAGGTTTTTTAGATAAAGCACAAGATTCTTAAGAGGAGTGCCCTACACTTTTCAAATTAAAGTGGCATAGTATATGCACTCTTTTAAAAAGTACATATAACTGATATTATTTAGCTCTATATGAATTACTTGACTCCAGTCGTAACTTAGTTAAAGACTCCGTTGCAGTTCTAATATTACAGGTTTATGGGTGGTGCTGTAACTATCATTCTGTGCTCTTTTTAAATCATAAAGTATCACAATAAGAAAGTTGTGTTGCATGCTTTCAAGGTTCACTTCAGTTCCTTCCTACAAACCACAGCTGGAAGTCTACACCAGCAAATATGCCTCTGCATCACTGTATCATAGAACATAGAGACTGGGTCAGATTACAGTGTTATCTATAATAATAACCTATTTCTGACACCGGCCAGATACAGCTACCTCAGGAGGAACACAAGACTAGGACAAAAAGGTGTACTGATACCAATCTGCTGGACTTCTACCATTAGTTATCAGCCTAGGATTTCTGCATTAAGTAATCCTCAATATGCTTTTTTTCCCAAATTTATTCATCTGACCACTGAAACCATATAAACTGTTAGTGGAATAAATATAACAGCTTACTATTCAAAAGAAGTCACATTACAATCCTTTCTTCCTCTATCTACTTACTATTCCTTAAAGTAATGAAAAGCGTTCATAATGTTAAAGACATTGCAACAAGTTAAACAAAATGAATCATGCAAGTATCAGTACAGACTTACTCCAACATATGCTGACTTCTGTCCTGATGCAAGATCTGTTCTGTAGAAATTCCTCAACACAAAGAAAGTTTTAGCAGTTTAAATTACAGTCTTCATGGTTGTTCTTGCTTATGGGTTTGTACTGTAAAGCTTGCTGCCTTTTAGTTTGAGACATGTTTATCACAGTTTTTTTTCTCTTCTCATGTATGTTTAATCTGTAACGTGATTCTTTGCTTCAAGTAAGATTTTAAAAGTACTATTGCTGTCATAACATAATGAACAATGAAGCTCCTTGTCCACCAACATTCCTAAGTCCTTCTCCTCAGGGCTGCTTTCAATGCATTCTCTGTCCAGCCTGTACTTGTGTTTTGGATTTCCCTGATCCAGGTGCACGACCTTGTTGAACTTCATGAGGTTCACACAGGTCTACCTCTCTAGCTTGTCCATGCCCCTCTGCATGACATCCCTGTCCACCAGTGTGTTGACCACACCACACAGCTTGGTGTCGTCATCACTGGTCTCTACTTAGACATCATACAGCTGACCACAACTCTTTGAGTGTGACCATCCAGCCAGTTCCTTATCTATCAAGTGGTCCAATCATTGAATCCATATCTCTCCAGTTTAAGAGACAAGGATGCTGGGCAGGACACTGTCACAAAGCTTTGCACAAGTCCAGTTGCTCTTTCCTCATCCAGCAATGCTGTAACCCCATCACAGAAGGCCAACATATTTGTCAGGCAGAATTTGCCCTTAGTGAAACCATGTTGGCTGTCACAAGTCACCTTCTTGTTTTGCATGTGCCCTAGCATAGTTTCCAGGAGGATGTGCTCCATGATTTTGCTGGGCACTGATGTGGAACTGACTGGCCTGTAGTTCCATGGCTATTCTTTATTTTGCTTTTTTATAAAAGGTTATTCTTCCCTTTTTCCAGTTAGCAGAGACTTCACCTGACTGGTGATACTCATTGGATATGCAACTAAGTATCCCTGAATATTAACCTTGAAGCAAAGCCCATCCAACTCAATTTCTGCTGTGAGCACATAGCTGAAAAAAAGCAAGCATCTGGAGGTTTTTATGGCACTATGTGTTAGTGTGTTTTCTTCATTTCTTCTGTCAGGAAGCACCAAAGTCTTGCTCTTCCCTCAAAACAAGTGTTCCAGGAGTAAAAAGTGAGTCTGGGGCAGAGCCCCACAGGGTCTAGTCATAGCAGTGTGAGCCAGGTGCTGGTAGTAGGATCCATTGACAGTCCCAGGCAAAAGATGAACTGGGTTAATTCAGAGTCTTCAGTCAGAAGCAAAAGCAGATGGGACCAGACACAGGACTAACAAACAAAGTTTTATCTTGAATCTGAAGTCCATTCAGCACACAGGGCTAAAGACAGTGGGCAATGGACATTTCAGAGACCCACCCAGGAGAAAAACTAACTACTATGTAAGTTCGAGGTCTATCCAGATAGCAGGGCCACACTAGTCTGGATACCAGTATATGGCAAGAAAGCTGATGGTGTAGGGATGAGGTGATATGGAGTCCCTGGATTCACGAGCAGTGTGTGCGTGTCCTGGGTGAGGCTGGTCAGGGTCAGGAGGTTCTATAGGCACACTTCAGGTCCTGGCTTTCTCCTGTAACAACTGTATGGTTAGGCAGGGACTCTTTGCAGGCTGGCTTTGTCCACAGGCTTTTTAATAATTTAAAAACCCCCTGAATAATCCAGTCCTCCAGCCATAAAAGTCTCTTAATCCTTCAACACAAAGCAAACCTTTTTCATACTTTTCCTTCTTTTGTATTTGGAGTTGGTGACATCCACAAAAGAAATAAAGGGAATTAACTCCAATCATCACTGGTTTGATCTTTATCTGCCACCTTGCTCCCTCATGCTTCCACTAACTGAATTGCCAGACATCTCTGTGACAGGTAGCCAAGCAGGGCAGTTGAGGCCACTTCTCCATGGCAAACCTTTGCTTCCTGAAAAGTGGCAGACTACAATCAATTATGTATTTGGCTTTGGTTTTCTTTTTCCCCTTGTTATCATTGTCAATCCTTACAAATGCCTTCCAATGTCCTCTATAAACTTTCCAAAGGGGAAGGCCAGGAAGGTCTACACTAGACTTGTTACAAGGTCTGAGTTATTTGCTGATGAGTGGGTGATTTTTTGGTCTTTCTTTTTGTCACTCGCTATTGTTTAAGTTGGTTCAAAGGTAAGCTTTATAGACCTGGAATGAAAATTCAGTTACTTACTATAGAATACGTTAAACTTTTTATCATGTTATTTGTGTCCATTGGCTTTTAAATACTGAACAGGGCCATATGATTAGAGCATTGCTTATATAAACAGAAGTGTTATCTATTATGAATACCTACATAATAGATATTGCATTGCAATAATTTCCCTTAGCTAATCTAGTTTTATTAGGCAATAAAAAAGTTATCTCTGGCACAGAGAGAACTGTATACTGCTGACCCTAACAGGTGTATCACGATGATAAGGTACTGAGAGATATTCTTTGGGAAAAAAACATCTGACCTCTCTTATTCTTATCTAAAAGTTAAAGGTATTATGCAACAGAGTATGCAGATTTTGCAAATTCAGGAATTGTAAAAGACTGTGTTTGGTTTGTTGCTTGTTTATTTTTTGGGGGGTTTTTTTGGTGTTTTTTTTTTTTTTCCCCCAGAAGACTAGCTTTTGCTTATGCAAAGGGTTTTGTTATTTTTACAGTAGAAATGGAATTATAACCTTTGTTTTTACTTCAGCTAGTACAACAATACAAACTACTGACATTACAGCATCAGCAAAAACTAAAATTTTCTTTAAAAAAAATTCTCAGATCCCAGGTATCTGTCAAGATTTTCAAACCAACAGATGTTAGCAAAACCAAGCATTACCTTAAAAAACATTGAATAAAAATCCTCCTCCCACTGCAAGATTAGGTCACAGTTCCTCATCTTTCAGCGTTTTTGTCTTTTCCCAAATTTGAACAAGATCCCCTAGGAATAAAAAGCCATTTTCCTCTGCTCTGTTTTAGGAAATGTTTTATGAATTCCTCTTTATAAATCACAGAAGCTTCAATAAGGAAATACCTTTTTCCTCTTTGCAGCCCAAGGCAAAAGATTTGAGAAGAAGAAATCCTGCAATTCATTGGGGGAAATCCCCTTTTAGGGGAGTTTCTGAGTCCTGTGTGCTTAAAGAGGGCTGCTGCTTACAGAGCTGTAATGATTTATGATTTTAAGAGATCACTGAAACCAGTTCTGCAAATGCAGAAAGTAATTCCATCAAAACATACTTTCTGTCAGGTTCTATGTGGCCTATAATGAGTTAAGGTATTTTGTTTGGTCATAGTCTGACTATACCTGCATATACACAGGTTCATCCATATAAATGCAGATGAAGTTTAAGTTTCTGATTGAATCAACACAAGATTTCACTATACCGTGTCCTGCCTAAAAATAGGGGTGATTGTCTTGGGCAAATAAGTTTTACTGGCCTGCTGAGGGATCACATGAGATGAGCATCACAGACAGTATGAGGTAGGAAGCAGGACAGCACAGTGAGTACAAGGGAGTGAAGGAAATGGGACTGCTTCTTCTGACAATCAACCAGTAGCTGTAAAGGTTAGTTCTGCTATCTTCTTGAAGAACATTTACAATTTTGCAAAATTTGGTATTTTGCAAACTCATAACGAACATATCCATGTGATCTCATAAACACAGACCAAGGTTGAATCAGCACTGAAGAATCTGTCTCTGAAATCAAAACTGAATAGATACTTTAATGTTACATAATATCTTAGTTAAAATATAACTTAGAAAAATACTTAGATGTTGCAATGGGTTTAGTTGTGGTATTAGAGATCTTTTTGCTGTTCCTGTCTGAAAAAAGTGAAAATAAAAACTACCAAACATGGCTAAAACATAAGCTCTTAAAAAGGACTGGTTCACACACACTTACTAGAGACTTCTTAGGACTCAGCCATACCTCCTCTAAACATCCCAGTTACAGTAAGCATGCTTTACCTTGGACTGACATGACCTGGCCATGACTTGCCATTCACTTACGTTCCATGAATCCTTCAGGGATTGCACATGATTTGTACAGTCATTCTACAGCTCTAGCTAAAGAGGCATGTGTTAATGTTGATTCACTGCAGTGGATGCATTAACATACCTCGCCTCTCTACAGGACTTTAAAATGACAATGAACCTCGATTAATTCAGAAATTTATTGTTTAGTGTAACACAGTGAGGCAAAATCTTGACTCAGGTAGAGAATGAACAACTCTCAGACTTTGGGGAGCAACTGGAATGGCAGACTGCAACAAACAGATGAAAAATGCAGCTTGAGATATCTACTTGACAGATTGATAGGAAATGCTGGTCACTCTCAGTATGGTTTATGTGGAAAAAGGGTGATGGAACAAGCAATTGGTGAGAGTAGAGATGAAGACTGACCAGTAGCAAAGAGTAAGACAAAAGAACTGAGGGGGAGTTAGGAATAACAGTGAGTGTAGCACTGAAAACTAAGTAAAATAACTACCTATTTGCTAAATAAGGCATGTGTCTTAGGGAGAAAACAGTGACTAAATATTCTAAAAATATATTCTAATGCATATATCTAGAGACTAAACTTGCAAATGGAATCCTAAATCTTTATTTCATGATTTTCAGTGTTGCATTTTGTTTGGATGTAAATATAGCCAATAGGACATTATCTGTAATTAAAATGGTGTGGCAACTTACAGTGATGGAGGAAGCTGAGAAATCTCAGATGCTTCTGACAATTCCTTTGCAGTTTTTAGCATAATGGTGATAAAGAAAGGACACATTATCTCATATATTTTTCTCATTGCAGACATTCTCCTAAAGGATGCATGTAAAAATATTAACGAATAGATGAAGAGAAGCAAGAGCAAGTTGAAATTTCCATAGTACTAGCTTCTGAAAATTATATAGTTTCATATTACATATGTTCTTATAGAACTCTATACCTGAGACCCATGGATTTATCTGAAATGCTTATCTTCCAATGGACACTGAGTTAATAAAGGCCAGTCTGTTAGTTTACTACTGTTGTGATGAGAACATTAGAGACCACCATCTTCTAACAGTGCTAATATATTAGCCTGCCTAAGTGCAAATATTTAAAATGTATCTTCTCCGTGCTTACGTTTACCAATTGCAAAATGGTATTATGCAACTCTGTCTTTGCTAATCTTTTAAAAAAGCTGAAATAAATAACAAGAGCAACTCACCTTTACTTTTTACTTGATTAAGGTTTCCATGAATCGGAAACAGGGCCTCTGAAAATTTTGCAGCAGGTAAGAGCACAATCACACTTCCTTATCTGAATAACAGCTGCTTTGTAAAAGAGTGTGCCACCACAGTAACCTCTGCCATGTGATCATAAGGAGCTTCCAGAAACTAAAAACATGGCTCTCCTTACTGTTTCAACAGACGACTTGCCCTCTGTTGTTCAACATCAACTTTAGAACATAACTAAAAGACAGAAATATGTCTTTCCAAAAGAAACTGTTTAGGCTCGTTGGTAGGTAGTTCACTAGGCAAGGAGTACCGCTTAATACAGTCTGCACCTTCTTGCCTAAGTAATTTTTGATCAAAGTAAGCAATACGCACTGCTAAATGGGACTGAATACCCAGAATCTTTTAAAGTAATAAAATGCACTAGTGACATTGAAATAAAAATAATTGACTAATTTTGCTTTCCTGGTCATGTCTCATTAACCCATTCAATCACATGTGACATAACCAAAGAATTAATCCCAGGTCACCCATTAAATAGAAGCAGACTATAAAACCTGAAAAATTATTACCTTACATTTTAAATTTATGACCAGTTCTAAGGAATATGTGTTATGTTTCTCTAAGAACTTTTGTTTATAAACTAGCCTGAACATTTCAGTAATTACTAAGCAGAAAATAATAGAGGAAATGAAATGGGCAATGGATGAAGAGATTCAAAATAATTGCACAGGGGTAACAAAATTACAAGCAATATAATGGTTTGCAGTTGTAATTGCAGAATTGTAATTGCAATCTGTAATTCATCTACGAAAACATATATGAATAGTAATATTTGTGAACACAACAATTAATTGTTCAATGAAATAGATGGTTGTCTGGTGAAAATATGGAGAATTTGCAACAGCCTGTTTAACTAAAAAAATATGAGAATTTCCCTAGAAGTACCTTAAGCCATTTGTCAAATGGCTTTTTATTTGCAGCTCCATAAAATATGAAGTAAATTACTTAGTAGCGGGTAATGTAAAGCTGGTATTTTCTTTCCCTCTCCTCATTAATAAGAATCTTCATAATCTTTTTCTTACGAAAGACCCTGTGGAGGCCAACACTTAGTCATAACAGAGAACTTATAATATATACAACTTATAACAGAGAACTTATCACAAAACTCTTCCTAAGAAGTAAAAAGTGAATGTAAAATCTAATCTCCCTTGTGCCCCCCATCCCTGTCCCACAGTGTCTGTGCCTGCTCCTACTCCCCAGTGATCCAGTCATATCTGTTCTTGTGCCCTGCAGAACCTGGCAAACTTGTTTTGATAGAGGATTTAGAAGCTGAACACTGTTGGGTTGTGAACTACTTCCTGTACACTTATTATCCTAAACCTTTTCATGACCCTTGGCTTCTAAATAACCAGTGTTCCTCTTTGCCAGTTTTAGAGATCTCCAGGGACCTAAAGGGCCATGGAAACGATATTTGGATGGAGGAAAGGAGGTTTTTAGTGGGAGGGGATCTGCCAGCTTCCCTGGTAAATAAATATTATCAGTGTGTGCTTGGGCTTGTAAAAGTACAAAATGTTAAATTTGAGTGTCCCTTTGCATTGATTCAGAGATAGATACAAATAGTCCACATAGCTGTAATGGATAACATGTCAGTTTTAAAAATAACAATAAACAGTGTGAAAAATAATTGTTTCATAGCTGTTTTTAGAAACAACAACAATGAAAAGCACTATTTTAATGCTGACCATCTTTCAAACTTGGTCAATTCTATTCTGAAATGTGGCCAATCTTTTGTGCCTCTTCTTCCTTCTCAAAGGTACAAACAGTTGGAGACATCTAAGCACAACCATGCACATTAGTTTACATTTAATTTCTTTTTTTTTCTTTAAAACCATAGATATGAATTTTAATACACATGGATCTCTGTAAAAATAACTCTAATACTTGCTTAAAAAAAAACCCTTACAACAAGCAATACTCAACAAGATTAGCTATGGTTACTGTTTTCCTCTTCTGCAGAGTTATGAGATTTCATTAGTACCCTGCTGTTTTGGAAAACTAACATTTTTTATTATTTTTTTAAAACAGTGCCTTAGTGTACCATAATATTGTATTGATACATTATTTAACATTACAACTTTTTGCAGTTAACTCTAAGTAATTTGTTGATAAGACATGAATAGTATTATCTCTAGCGCTGCAGTATTTCACTATTGTCAAGAAATAAGAAATTTTACTTTTCTTTTTTTTGTGTTTCTTCCCATTTGAGAGTTTCCTCCTCCTTCCTTGCATAATGAATCATTTCATCTTACTAATCATGCAGGAAACCATCTTTCTTTTTCTGGATTAGATTTCTGCTTAGCTATGAGTTTGATCAGCTAATAAAGAAGTCTAGCAAGTGGTGGCAATGTCTCAAAGTGAGAGACAGAGAGAAGCAGCACCAACAAGTTGTTANTTAGTGTTAGGATTTCCATTTACTAAAAAGCTCATATGAAGTAGTAACCTCAACCACCTAAAGCGTCTTTAAATAGTTTTGACTGGAGTGGGAATATGAACTTTATTGTGTGGGAGTTCTTACTTTGCCAGAGTGAGGTTCACAGTTATTTGAAATTCATTCTTAGGAAAATCATCCATAAATTAACCTGAAAACTTTTCTTAAAAGATGTATGAAAACAAGTAGAGTTCATTAAAAAAATTTTTGACACGTTCCTCCTACCATAAAAAGAAGAGAAACATATAAGGTAGGTTCATGCCAACATACTGTAGAGTAGACTGTTTCACAGGTTCATGAACCATAAATGACATATCTTGTAATTTGCTCTTTCATTGCCAGTTACTGTAGTGTGATGACTACTGTAAATCTGATGTATGTCCAATATTGACACTCAGGAGAGCTGGTTGCCATAGGTGCCAGGCCTAACCTGTGTTTCATTTCACCTTGGAGTAGGGGAATGCAGTTCCTTCTGGAAAAGCTGGGGCAAGATCCTGGAATAATTTCTTTAAGTCTTATGGGGTCTTACACAGTATACTTAATGTTATCAGTGCCTTAACAGTGTCCCATCTGTTTGCCTTCCCTTTTTTTCCCCTTTCTCTTTTTTTCCTCTGGTTTAACAAGGTCTTTGCATGGATGCTACTGCAAATAAGAAGCAATGTTGCAGGGTACAGTAACTGTTGATAAGTAGGAATGTTTACAGCAATTTGACAGGGAGACTAAGAATGCTGCCATTGTAGGATGTCAGGGAAGACAGGAAGATCACAGCAGCTCATTTAATTTCTGTATAAATTCAAAGTGTATTCATGTGACATCTCTCTCAGCAAGAACACCAAAAAAGGAAGAGAAGAAACGTATTTCTGTCTACAGCTGGACACTGTTAGCAGAACTTTTTCTGAAGAATGTAGGAATTCCTAGAATACTTTTTAAACTGGAAAGCAGAGAGGCACAGTCGACAGTTATGACAGAACTTAGCTTCCTTTTACCCAGTTGTGGTTGTTGGGTGTGAGACTCTTTCCATTAATTATTATTTCCTAATAGTATCTCACATACTGCCCAGGCAGTTTAACTCCTCTGACTGGAAGAGAAATTAGTTAAAAAGGTGCTTAATTTTTAAGCTTTGCAAAAAAAGTTTAAGAGATAAACTAATGAAAAGTTGTACTAATAGTAAGATGCAGATGACAACCAATGGACAATGAGAACCATGTAACCATTTCTCTCTTGAACTGATCACTATTGAAAATGAGAGATGTCACATACCCTTCTGTTCACACCAGGTGCTTAGTGCTTTTGTCACATCTCTGTGCACTGAGAGACCCCTTCTGTGTACAGATTCAATCTCCCAATTTATCAGAAAGTTATACATATATATATATACATATAAATCACTTGATTAATAAGATCAGCCTGCTCAGATGGGGGTCTAACAAGCTTCAGAGCTGGTGCAGGGTAAGGGATAGAAGAAAGTGTGTGTGGTTGTATGTGTCTGTATGGGTGCAAATGGAAGAAATACAGTCAGTAGGAGCAAGCTGTTGGATTGACCTAAGCAGTACTGGGAGAAATGCCCTGATTCAACACCACCCACTGACCACCACATTTAGTAAGGAAAGACAGCAAAACATGATGCTGTACACTGTGAAAAAGCTCAGGTTCTGTATGGCTATGCCTTTCAAATGCATAGAATCTCACATTTCATTATCAAGCTACATTTTGGAAAGCACGATATCTAGGTGCAGCCCAATATCAGC
The DNA here is from genome assembly GCA_013396755.1 of Sclerurus mexicanus. Lineage (NCBI taxonomy): Eukaryota > Metazoa > Chordata > Aves > Passeriformes > Furnariidae > Sclerurus > Sclerurus mexicanus. Next base: position 128,845 of record VWZF01000129.1, on the reverse strand, counting down.
CCTTGCATGTCTGTTTCAGTAATCTTACTGTTTTATTCTAATTGGGTTACTTCACCAGTGCTCCAGTTAAGTGAGGTGAACAGTTTCCTCCTCATCTTCTTTTCCCACTCTTCATACAGTTAGTCTTGGGCCAAAAGAGTACTTTGGAACATCTACTGCAATACCATGTACCTACATTTCCTCCATCTGGCGCGCCTAGTAATATTGTTTGCCTCTCTATAACTAACTGCTTCCTTCTCTATTTTCTTTATACTATAATTCCCACAAAATACATTTGAGCTTCTATTTGGGGCATGTACTCTTCTGTGCATTCTATAGCTATTTGTTTTAGCTTTATTTCTCATATTTGTAAAGACTTTATCATTGTGTAAAACGTGGTTAAATTTTTCCTTCTTGTTAATCTTTTTGATATCAGTGGTGCCAATTAAGTGCACAGATGTCTTTGGAAGAACAATTTGACTCCATCCCTTTGACTTTTGCTCTTAACAGCCATTCTTTGCTTCAAGCATAATGATTAAACAAAAAAAAAGTGATTGCACAGGACACACCAGAAACTGAGAAATGGGGAGTAGCTGGCACCACAGCTCACAAAAGAATGAAGTGACAATGTTGCATGACCCAAAGCATTTCACCATCTGTACTTTGTAACACATGGAAGAGCACACTGAAGTGATGAAAGAGACACAAAAAGAATAAAATGCATGTTAGCTGAGGCTCAGCTGGAAAAGAATATTGCTTGTAGCAAGAGGCCCTCAGATGAAATGATGAGTTTGCTTCTTTTAAAAATAAAATAAAAAGTATGAATACAGTAACACTAATTTGGCAGTGTGTGCTTTAAAAAACCTGCATTTCTAGCTGGCTTACTCATTTTAACTGACATTATAATTTAACATTCTGGTCTTATAATTATTTCTGTAATATATAAAGATTTTGATCTGGTTTAAAAAAATAGAATGTCAGCTGTGCAAGCCCCAATAAAATAAACTGAAAAAAAGAGTCCCCATTCTATGTTCTCATTTCAATATTCATCTTCACCTTGTCCTTATCCTGGGGTTGTCTTTTATGAATATAAACCTAACTAAAGCTCAGTGAAGTCACACAGATGTTGCACAGAAAATGGTCAGTTATTTTTCTTAAAGTTCTTCATCTGAAATCTCTTCTTGGAGGGTAATTCCAAAAGTAATTCAACATTTTAGCAGTATTTTTATTTATATGCATGACAGAGGGAACATCTGTTTTGAATACATCTCACAGCAGCAAATAGGAATTTAGAACTAAGTTCTAAGGTAGAAATGCAAGGGAATTAAGTTGATGAAGTACTTTAACTTTTGTGGAACTTCTGACCCTTTTTTTATCTTTCCTTGGATAACCTCTGGATTGGAACCATCACCAATATCATTCAAGTTGAGAACCTTGGACTATTGTCTCATTAAATATCATCATTACCCTGGACAGATGTTGCAAAGTCCCTTTATGTCTTAAGAAAAAAAAAAAAGGCAGAAAAAAATAAAGAATTTGTTATTTGGAAATCTTATATGCTTATATATGTCAGGTCAATATCCAGCATATTAATTCCACCATCGTTCAGTGGGAGGAAAACCAAGAAACCCCCCAAGCTCTGCAACCCATCTCATCTTCCTCTTATTACCAAAGTATGTCCTACTAAATTGGCACTCAAAAGTTCCTAATCTCTTACAGGGATTGGGAGTTCACACAGGAATGAAGAATAATGTGATTGAAAATAATATGCAGAACAGGTATACAGTAACAGAATAAGAAAAAACAACATGAGAGAACAGAAATGCCAGAAAAAAGACTGTCAGTAGTGTTCATATATTGTTGTAAAAAAGTATTTAAAATATATCCTTCTACTGAATACATTTCTCTTCATAAATTTAAACCATATTTATCAGCTTTCAATTTGCATTTATTGCATCACTGATTTTAGTAATTTCCATTTACCAAAGTTACTTAGTGCATTTTCAATAGAGTCAAAAAGTACCAAGATGAAAATATTACTCTTCACGTCAGAAACCTTGCTGGTTTAATCCTTGTCTGACTTCTGTACAGCAAATGCTATTCTTCATTGTTTTACAGCCAGAAAAAAAACAACAACAAAAAACCAACAAAAACATAAGAAAAAATTCAGCTAAGTGTCAGGTGACTTAAGAATATTTTTTTACTTGCTCTGGTACTCTGATGTTGTAGGTTTTACTCCAGCACTATTATGGACAACAAAGGCTACATCAAATCAAATCACATGTGAGGCCAAAAACATACTCATCTTCAAGTGTTGCTTAGTGGATCTTTAAAGGTTCTAAATTCATGTTGCTTTTCAGAACCATGACAGCATCAATGATTTAAATTTCATCAAAATAAAATACATGACAAAAATACTTTTTAAGAAGTCTGTAGACTTCTATACTGAAAATAATCAACTCGTGGATTATCAAATGAAAATCAAGTCAAAATTGATTTCAATATTTAGTTACAATATATTAACTCTCAAATGATGAATTTTGAAAAGTTTAAATATAAGATTAACCCGTTTTGTGTTACTTCTGACTACTGACAAATCTCAACTTACTAAAATATTCTACCTATGTAAGCTGTAGTTAGCCAAAGTTTTACTGCATGCTTACTTCTATTAGCTTTGTACTTCTTTGTTCTACAAAATCTAACCTTTTATAGCTCCCTATAAGTTACTACAATGTAGAAATTAAGGGAACAATTAAAAGTGTGACAACTTCTCGTTAGTACAATTTGCATTTAATTTCCAGTTTCTGAAGAAAACAATCCTTACTGTCCTGTTTTTGCAGTCTAAGCAGATTAGTCTTTTGTGTGTGTGTGTGTGTGTGTGTGTGTGTGTGTGTGTGCGCGTGTGCGTGTGTGCGTGTGTGTGTGTGTTTGCGCGCGCGCACATGGAAGAAAGACACCTCAACTGCTTCTGGACAAGACAAACAGAATATAAAGACTGCCACCTATTGCATTCCGAAATAAACCACAGTTTCTGCTTACAGCAAGAGAACATGCTGGCAACCCAGTGACGGATCAAAACAAACTAACAACACAGAACTTTCTCTTCTATGGACTGTTTAATGCTTCAAAATACATTTTTCTTCTGCATGTCCTGAATTCAGAGTTCCAACCATCTCCGTCACTTTTCCAATAAAAAGATTTTGGTTCCGCTAACATACAACTTTTTATCTAAGTGTTATGCACCTTGGCTCTATGCCTAATTTATAAGTTGAAAGACTTTTCCACATTTCAGTGAATCAATGGATCAAATTCATAGAAGGTATAAAGCACCTGGTTAAGGTATTTAGTTACAAGATGCATTTGCATCCTTTTCAGGGTCAGTTTATGCACACGAATTCTTTTATTTATTTACAGGGAAGGTCAAGAAAAAATTCTGTGTTTTTTTTGTCCTTGTTTGAATCCTAGAATTGTATTTTGTGCATATAAAACTATTGATACCCAGTGAAGTCACACGGGTGATGAAGAGCAAATGGGAAGATACTGTGAAATTTTTGACCTAGAAAACTATTAAATATAGGTCAGACAACAAAGTGTATTGAAAGGAACACAACTTCATTGACACAGAGGGGAGACAAGGTGACCTGATTACATACTGTTAATTTTTCATCACTTTCACACTACAGTACAATCAAGACTTTCGAACATCTGTCCAGTACTACTGGAAATCAGCATTATATTTTCATAAAACTGACAGGAAGAACACAACAAAAGAAAAATCTAGTGTCACCAAGGAAGGAGCCTTTGACTGCTCAGCTGAACTGTCTGGGAGGCCAGAACTTGGGCCTCAGAGACTTGATTCCTGAGTAGACTTGCAGTGCACTGTTCCAGAACTATTGCCCTTCAGAGCCCATATGGCATGGCCTCTCTATTTAATTCTGATACCTTTTGAGGAAAAAAAAAAAGCTATGGGCTGAAAGGAACATTGTCTAGATAGGTAAGCTTTTTTATGAAAGTAATTAATATTATACATTAATATTAATTAATATTATAATACATTAATCAATACAATAAGGTTTCCTCTATGTTTAATATAAAATGTCAAGAATAAATATAATAAAAATAAATACTTCATGTGTGACATGTTAAAAGGGGAAAGCAAAGCAGAAATGCAAAGATTTCTTGTCCTGACCCCTTTTCCGTCAGGTTCGCTTAACAGTTATATCGCTGCCAGCACCAGAAACAAACGGGAATAAACTCCAGCAGTTCCCAAAATCATTTTTATTAATACAAGGGTACGACAGTTATTGTGAGTTTCACATTGTCGGTGAGGTGATAACGTTAGCTGCATAATTATGTTTAATTGATAACACAAAAGAAGAGCTGCTTCCCACTAACAAACACGTTAAAAGGAATTACACACCCTAAAGGAACACAACAAACCAATATAAAGTCCCGAAGGGTTATGAGATGTCAGGCAAGGTATAGTGTTTATGAACTAAAGCTGTTAGCCAGGTAAACTTATTAAATCAGCTAGCTATGGGGTAAAGATGGAGAGGTATGAGGCATAAAGTGATAGGAAGGAAAGAGAAAACCAAGTAAAAGACTGCTCACCCCTTCATTGTCCAAGGGCAGCTGGAGGGTTACCCCCGCAGAGATAGTGGTTCTTTTTCCCTCATTTTGCTTATGACCAATCTCTTTTTATACTTTTTTCCCTTAGGGAGTTTGAATGGCTATAGGCAGTGATAGTTGCTGGGGTGATAGACAGATGCTATAGGGCTTATGTGCTGGCTTGCTGTGTTTCCACTAAGATATAGGGAAGAAAAGCCATGTTATTTCCCTGGCACTCCATTCTTCGTTGATCTTATCAATCTGGCTTGAGCACTTTAAGGAAACTACTGGAGCCTCTTTGTCCTCTGACAATGGTTTCTGGGAGCACCCCTCTAGAGGCTGAGGTGTTTCCCTTAACCCATGAGGAGCTTGTCAGGGTTATCAGCCCACACTGTGAATTCCCAGTTTGGAAGTTCTATTTATGATTATCTAGTCTGGCCTGTTGTAAGAGATGTATAGATATTCTGGGAATTTCGATATCAAGTCAGTAAATTCTGAGACAGAACATTCAAAATACTTTGATCTGGATATAATAACACTATTGGAAGCTTAACTACCAGCTATATACCTGGGTAAACTAACTCCCTATTTGTCCTGTCAGTGTTTTCATCATTCCTATTTTAAATATGCCTAACTTCTTCTTCCTGCCACGTAAATATTTAACTGCTATAAAGTTCCACGAGTGAAAGAATTTCCAGGACGCTAAAAGTTAGAAGCTTACATAGTGCTACAATACTTCTAAAACGTAATGAAAAAGATGTAAAAGTGACAAAAGTTACATAGTTAAAATAAAAGTTATTTCCTATGTTATATAAGATTGACAAACTGCATACTACTAATGAAACACAAAAGCTACAGAACTTTTCAGTCAGTGTTCTATTGATACAGTCAGCACTCATGCCTTGATTTAAAGCTCAGTGACATATAACAGAATTTACAGAAACCTGCACAGTCTATACAATTGTATCAGGAACAGGGCAAAATGTGTCACATTGCCAGTCAACAGCTTCTCTGCCCTGGTCCAACAGTGCTTGCTTTTTTTTTTTTTTTCTTTTTTTCCCCCGGTATTTGCTGCCATCCCGTGTATTCTAAGAAGTATTGCAGTGGAATTCTAGAAGTGAACGTTTTGTTCCTCAAATGTAACCTTACTTTAGATAGCTATGCTATTGCAATGTTAAACAAACACATTACTTAATCTTCTGAGAAGATTTTCGTTATTGCCACACAATACAAAAGTACCCTATATTAAAAATCAGAATGAAATATTCTGCACCAATCTGTGTGAAATAGCATGTTGTGACCAGTTTTCAGCTTCTCAGCATATGGCATTGACATACACCCAGACTTCCAGCAGAAGGCCACAAGATTGTCAGGGGCTGTAGAATATCATGAGTGAGAAGTGGCTGAGGGACCTAGGTTTGTCCAGAGAACAAGGCTTCATGTGACCTTATTGCTTTCCACCGTTACCCACTGGGAGGGCATAGAAATGATGGGGCCCAAGCAACCCTTCTTTGCAAGCCACTCCTCTTGAGAGCTCACAATGCTGTGATGTTACCTTGCAGATAGATAACTGTAATAACTAAGTCTGCAAGACATGGAAAAAGAGTCACTATCTCTGGCAGACATAGGACTGGAACTTAGACCACTCTCTGACTCCTTGGAAAGTGATAGGACAAGACAAACACATTAACTGCAATACAGGAAATTCCAGCTATATTAAGGAAAAAAGTTTTCACCATGAGTAATAAAACACTGAAATAGGGACCCAGAAGTGTCATGGGAGACAGCCTTGTAACTTAACCAGATGTCAACTCCTCAAACCAGGAATGGCTTCTGATTGTGGGAAGGGAGGAGAAAAAGGGAAGACACATTATCACACAGCAGAAAGGCCATTTTGCCTTTACCTCAGCAACTGAAAACACAGGTAAGTGATCTTACAGGTTACACCCTTTTCTCTTAGTGGTTGTGGTCATGTGACTAGTTTTTGTTACTAGCCAACACTAACCTAAAGACATAGCCCAAAACACAAAAGGTGGGAAGACAGTGCAGAAAAGCTTACTTAAACCTCAGTAAGAAAAAGATTCTTCATTGTCAGCAAACTCACAGGTGCTTTGAGATGAACTCAGTAAAGGTGATCAGTGAGTAGTGAAAGTACCGTGCCAGAGCAGCTTAATAAACCCAAAATGCTCAACTATTGACCATGCATAGCTACGTAACTATTCTGAGGAAGGCCACTGTTCTTACTTCTATCTATCCAGACAGATGTACTAAGCTGAATAATCATGTCGAGGCATCATTTTCCACGACCACAGCATGACGAGGATTAATGCTCACAGACAACCCATGTGCACTCTCAGTCCATCATGTGGGACTGCTAGGCCAGTGGCACTGAGAGGTGTATACTTTGTGTACAAGAGGTGTATACTGTAATACACTCCAGGCACTTAATGGCCTCACACAGAGACTTGCAACATGAAAGAAGAACAGATGAGGTGCTGTCTCAATACTTTCAAGAGTAGCTGCTGTACTTTCTCTTCAACAAGTACTCAGCATAAGTCTTAGAGATCATGTTTGAAAACAATGCTAAATCGTCATTCTTTTGTGCTTTGTATATGAATCAGCAAGGAGAGAACAAATGGAATGAGAAACTACATTAAACTGCACTGTTTCCTGTAGGCATTAAACAAACATTTTATTAACATCCCCCACCCACAAAAGGCTTGAGGAAGAAGGCAAAACCTCCCTCTGTTTCTCCTACTCATATTCGGTGACATACATTTTCTTTCCTTAGGCAGATGAGGATGACTCATTTCAGACACTGATGGACTAGCACTGCCATACAGAGATACTCAGTGATACAGATGTGTCCAAATGACAAAACAGCGTGAACATCTCTGAGTGCAGCCATGTTTCTTTGAACAACAACAACAACAAAAAAATATAAGAATAAAAAAAAAAATCCCAGTGTTTTCAGGCTCCTTCAGTACTGAAAAACTCTTTGGTGCTCAAAGAGAAACTGAAGTGTAAAGTTCACTTTAACATAAGAGGTGTGCTTGAAGAAGGACTAAAAAGGACTTGTCTTTCAGTTATCTTTTGGTCACTTTTCACTTTTGTTTTCATACAGCAGTACGGATTGATATGGGACACAGCAGTTCAAGTGAGATTTTAGGATAACCAAGCCGGCCTTGCAGCTCGTTGACCATTCCTACGGACCTGGAAGGTCCTGCCTGTTGAGTATTGCTGAGGTTACGATAGAAGGAACTGCGGATGAATTTGTGATTAGGCATTGGAATGGACTGCCCACGGAGGTGGCGGGGTCACAGTCCCTGGAGGTCTCTGAGGGCTGGATGCCGCACTCCGTGCCCCGCTCTGGTGCCGATGGTGCTGCTCACTCACGGGCTGGACTCCACCACCTGAGCTCTCTTCCAACCCAATCCATTCTGTGACAGACCGACTTCTCTCGCAAACTCTGGGTTTGCGTCTACCCCGGTGTGTCCCCGTAGGAAGCAACGCCAGCCCGCCCTCCAAGCGCACACACGGCCGGCAGCGGCAGCGGCAGCGGCCCCGGCCGGGCAGGATGACCCGGCCGGCAGGGGGCGCTGGGGATGACCCGGCCGGG
>VWZF01000129.1:42831-120631 GCA_013396755.1 Sclerurus mexicanus | reverse complement strand
CGGGCGCGCACCCACGGAGAGCGCAGCGCAGCACCGGCCCGGCCCCGGCCGCCGCCGCCCTCCCGTTCCTCCCTCCGGCTGCTGCTGCTGGAGCCTCTCCCGGACAGGTGCGGAGCCCAGGTGCCGGCCGGGGGCAGGCGCGGGCGGCAGGGGCGCGGTGGGAGCGGCGCGGCCGCGTTCCCGGTGCGCGCAGGGGGAGCCCTGCTCCGGGTCTGAGCGCTGCGGGGCTTTGTGCGGTGGGCGCTGCGAACAGCCTGCTCCGGGCACAGCTCGCTCGTTCCTGCGTGTCGCCGGGGCTTTTCAAGTTGTGTGCCGAGCGAAGTGCTCGGCTAAGGCCTGCATCCGCGTCTGCCCGTGTGGGTATAGTGCTCCACGCTTTCGGAGCTGGTTTTGGGGTCAGGGCTCTATGCCACGTTATTAGTCTTGTCTTAGTGAGCTTTCTGGCTTCTGCAGTGGATTTTGGCTGGCACTCCGAAATGGGAAGTGTACACAAAAAAGCGTTTCTCATAGGTTAACTGTGTTAGGATGTTCATGGTTCTTTTTTTTTTTCTTTTTTTTTTTTCTTTTGGTAATTATACTAGCACAGAGAACAAACAGCATTTATCCTTTATATTTTTTAAACTGCAGATTTATGATTCTTTGCCCTGAAACATTATTATCAGCTGTATCAATGGAAGTTAGTTTAGTAGGTGGCTACTAAACCAGCAGGTTTTAAGGTGAAACATCTTTTTCACAGGAATGAAACTTGCTAGCTGCCTAATGCAGGTTATTTTTTGTTGCTCTGCAGTGGTGTTTATTTTTGTATCTGTGGTATGAAGTTTGTCTTGGGCTTTATCCTTATTTTTCCTTGAAATGTGAAAACTAGCTGATGGCATTGCTTCAGAGATGTACCATCGAACCACAAGAAAATGGGGAACAGAAGCATGATTTCTTTTTCAGTAGCTGAAATGACAGCAAACTGAACCACTGCTCTTCATGCTTATCTTTCTCTCAGCTTTGGTTTGTAGTGGTGTTGACTGCTGGCAGCTGATGGCTTTCTATTAGTTAAGTGCAGATTCAGATGCCTGTAAGAGCAATTTCCTTTCTAGGGACTGACCCAGGAAATAATAGCTGTTGGGCCAAGATGTATATGAGCAAAAAATCTTCGGTCAGTGTTGACGTAAAAAAAAAAAAAGTCTGATTTAGTCTCTAATCTCTCTCTTTTTTTTTTTCTTTAATGGTAAATATGATGAAATGGGAAAAAAAATCAAACCCTGTAGTTGTTAAAAACAACTTGTTGTTAAAAATCAAACCCTCGTTAGTTGTTGATGAGTATTGCATGCAGAATTTTGCATCTCTTGACCTAATTTCTAAACAAATCAGACAGATAATTCTGCACTAAATCTGAATGCATAATCACCACAGCATTCAAATCAGAAAATTGTATTATCAACTACTAATTATTGGAGTATTTCTAAGGTATTAGTAACGCAGTACTTATTTATAAAATCATATTTTTTACTAAATTTATTAAAAATATTGAATTGAGTGGATGTAGGACTTTCTGAGTTTAAACAGCTCTTGATTGGTCTAATTCTTAGTTTTGCAATTAATTCACTTATTCACTAATTTTTTTTCCTAGGTTTCTTTTGCTGAGATATGTTTCATCAGCATGATGCTAAATAGAACTGGAATGGGATTTGTGGTGTTGTCAGTTTTGGTCAAATATGTTTTGTAAAGGTGGTATTTTTATCCGACTATTCCCAATGTAAATTAAAAAAAACCCCACCCTAATACCTTTTCAACCATGATTTTAGTATATGTGAAGCTTCAAAAAGAAAGTGTATTACTGTAATTCTGTTAATACAAAATGTTTTCAAATTTCCTGAATGATTGCAAGAATGGTTCAAAAGGTGATGTTCTGAAATGTTAAGATTTTTGTACTTACCTAGTAAAAAAGTCTCTGTAGTCATTTGATAGCTTGGTATTTCATATCACAAAATGAACAAGTGATATGTTGAGTTCTTTTCTTGATTTTTTTTTTTTTTTTGGAAGGGCAAGACAGACTCATAGGATATTTAGAAGATACACAGTATTTTATACGTGGAGGATAGTAACTGTTGGGTAATCAATCACATAATGAAGGTGTTAATAAGATTTTGCTGATCCGAAGTCCAAAATGTGTTATAAACTCTTACAATAGTTTTGATATATAAAAACCTAGTGTCTCCTTCAGGTTTCTTAGGTGGCACTGTGTCATAATTAATTCTTCTGTAGGCTTGCACTTTCCTCCAACTTTATTTCATCTGTTCAAAATTGTGGATTTGCACGTAGCAGTTGAGTTGTTGGCTTTGTCTGAGTGGTCATACTACTGAGTTATGCAAGTGCACATTCTGTTTACATCTAACATTTGTGGGGCAGTATACTTAGAACAGTATACCCTGAAAACTAAGGGCAATCTGAACAAACAAGGATTAGAAAACTTTCCAGGATTTTAAATGTAAGGTGTTAAAATTGAAAGATCTGAAGTTCAAAACATGTCTTTGTGAAAAATGATTATTGAAAAATTTCAGTGTCTAACCAGTTTCACTTTCTGATTCTCAGACGTGGTGGGATAATTCACTGACAGATGCAGATATTATAGGAACGTTTCACAAACAAAGTACTTCACAGTTCCTATGTGACATTTCTGCCTGGGAAGTGTAGTGTCACTCAGTTGGGGCTGTTGGGATATTGTCATGTTCAAAGAGGAAAGGAAGGCAGAAATGAACAGCTTTCTTGTCCCACGCCCACTTGTATTGTTATATTTTTATTAGCTATAAGCATCCTCAGAATATCAAAGCCTTTTAACGCCCAACACAGTCCGTCTGCTCCCACCTAACAGTGACCCTTTGCTAAGACAGATTCACTGATTGAACAGGAGCCTTAATACTCCAATAAGAATGACACTTTAATAGCAAGAGAGGCTCTTTTCCATCAGGTTCGTTTAACAGTTGTATTGCTGCCAGCACCAGAAACAAACGGGAATAAACTCCAGCAGTTCCCAAAATCATTTTTATTAATACAAGGGTACGACAGTTATTGTGAGTTTCACATTGTCGGTGAGGTGATAACGTTAGCTGCATAATTATGTTTAATTGATAACACAAAAGAAGAGCTGCTTCCCACTAACAAACACGTTAAAAGGAATTACACACCTTAAAGGAACACAACAAACCAATATAAAGTCCCGAAGGGTTATGAGATGTCAGGCAAGGTATAGTGTTTATGAACTAAAGCTGTTAGCCAGGTAAACTTATTAAATCAGCTAGCTATGGGGTAAAGATGGAGAGGTATGAGGCATAAAGTGATAGGAAGGAAAGAGAAAACCAAGTAAAAGACTGCTCACCCCTTCATTGTCCAAGGGCAGCTGGAGGGTTACCCCCGCAGAGATAGTGGTTCTTTTTCCCTCATTTTGCTTATGACCAATCTCTTTTTATACTTTTTTCCCTTAGGGAGTTTGAATGGCTATAGGCAATGATAGTTGCTGGGGTGATAGACAGATGCTATAGGGCTTATGTGCTGGCTTGCTGTGTTTCCACTAAGATATAGGGAAGAAAAGCCATGTTATTTCCCTGGCACTCCATTCTTCGTTGATCTTATCAATCTGGCTTGAGCACTTTAAGGAAACTACTGGAGCCTCTTTGTCCTCTGACAATGGTTTCTGGGAGCACCCCTCTAGAGGCTGAGGTGTTTCCCTTAACCCATGAGGAGCTTGTCAGGGCTATCACCCCACAGATACAGCTCATTAGACCTGTGATTTTCTGCTATGTTTTGTCTAATAAAATTAAAAGGCTGATTACTAGCAGGTAGCTTGTCTGTAAGAAGACCTAGATAAGTACTACTCATGGTAGATGTTGTATGACAAAATTTACTGTGCTGAGCCAGGTTTTGTTTCATTTTCAGTTTATTTTTTTGATTAAAACAATATATGAGTTGCCAAAACCATAAATGAACCCATGATTTTGGAGCTGAATAAGTGGTTTATAATCATAAACTGTTTTGAAAAAAGAAAAAAAGAATAATTTTGATTTAAAATTGGGGAAATGTGAAGAGATCTTTTACCTGAGCTATAAATTAAGGCATAGAAATAAAAAAGTCTAAGAAAATCCCTAAAGTTTAGGAATCAAACTCTTCGCGTTCTGTTGAATCCAGTGGATGTATTTGAAGTGTTTGATTTGAATTGATGATAAATATTTCAAAATTTTCAAAACCTTCTATTTCAGTAAAAATGTGTAAAATTTGGAAAATTATTAATAATAGAAGAAAAACATTTTCTTAACTGATTTGTTGCTTCCAAGGTTGTAGGTATGCCCTATATTTGACTTACTGAAACTTCTAAACTCAGAGTGTTTTTCTGTTGTCCCTGTGAAAATCTCCTTTGGATTTACTGCAATATCTTTGCAGAATTATAGGATCATAGAATATCCCTGGTTTGAAAGGGGACCCACAGGAATCATCGTGTCCAACTCCTGGCCCTGCACAGGCAGCCCAAGAATCACACCACGTGCCTGAGAGCTTTGTCCAGAAACTCCTTGAACTCTTTGAGGCTTGGTGCTGTGACCACTTCCCTGCGGAGCCTGTTCCAGTGCCCAACCACCCTCGGGTCCTGTCACTGGTCACCAGACAGATCAGTGCCTGTCATCCTCTTCCCCTCACGAGGAAGTTGTAACTGCAGTGAGGTCTCCTCTTCTTCAGGCTGAATGCACCAAGTGCCCTCAAATGCTCCTCATACGGCTTCCCCACAGGGCTCTTGACCATTGTCATTGCCCTCCTTTGGACTCTCTCTAAGAGAGTCTCTCTTAATGTCTTTCTTATATTGTGACACCTAAAACTGCCCACAATATTCAAGGTGAGGCCGCCCCAGTGCAGAGCAGAGCGGGACAATCCTCTCCCTGGACCAGCTGGTGATGCTGTGCCCCTTAGCAGCTTCCTGCCTTATAAAACTTTTCTACATAGTTTACTTTTCAGTGAAGTTTTTGCATTGAAAAGTGGTATGACATGCTAGAGTTGCAAGTTCAACAGGATTGAATTTGCTGTTGTTACCTTGACATAATCTTATGGGTTAGAGCCATGTGGTTTGTGATACCAGCCAGGTTTTAGATGGTCTGCTGCTGGTATTAAGTGGTATGGCATTTCAGGGTCTTTGATCAGTTTGGAGTGAGGAGGCCTTTGGTCATGCAAGCTGAGCAGATGATGCGCTCTCCACTGCAGTAAGCATTGTAGCAGACCACAGAGGTGCAGGGTTTCTGTACTGTGCATGAGCTTTTTGTTCATGTGTTCACATGTGTGGTTGGATTTAGTGTGCATGCTTTCAGTCATAGCAGCAGAAAGGCAAGACATGCCTGACTCTTCCCAGGCCACAAAGATTTGGGTGTGTGATAATTTACACCAAGGTGTGAGGGCAGGGCAATTGTGTAAAGTCTTTGAATTACATAATCTTTTATGAGAGGGGAAGCGCTCACACTGAAGGTAAGCATTATCTCTGGTGCAGAAATATAGTTTCAGGCGTGCCATTAGCAGCTTTAAAGGGGAAATGTACCTCTTTCTCAGATTATAGAGACTCATTTATGTGTTTGGCGTTTTTTGGTTGTTTGGTTTTTTTCCCCTTTCATGCTGTCCTTATTCTGCTTCTGATAAAGGATTTGCCATATAGTGGTTGCTTATGAAAAATATGAAAAGAACATGTAGGTTTTCATGTTAAGGGATTGTGAACTCCAAACTATAAGGGTATCTTTTGGAAGGAGACCTGTAAAAGCAGTTAATTACATAGGGAGATTTTTTTTGAGAAATGTGTATTTGCAGAAATGACAGACCTAGTAGAACTGTTTAAAAGTGCTTATTCAAGAAGCAGTTCACATTCACCACCTGTGATTTCTATTCCCCACCAATATTATAGGTTGCATTAGCAATGAATATTTTTCTGAACATTTAGGTACTTGTAAATTAGCTTTTTGAAAACTTGAGAGTTAGGCCAAACCACTGTCCAAACTCTGTGAGGACTGCACCCTAATTTGATAATGATACACTGTTATGTGAATTCATGGTTTAGATGCATCTAGAGTAGCTCTTGCAGCTTTGATATCCATTTGCCTTGACCAAAAGTAATTTACTTGAACTGGTAGAGATCCAGAAATAGAATGCAATGATCATCAGAAGTATGGAAGGGATTTTTTGTGGTGAGACTGGAAGTTTTCAGCTTGGCAGATACATACTGCATGAGACCATGGAAGAGATCTATAAGTCATGTGTGGTATGAAGGCAAATATGAGCAGTTAGATAACTGTTTCCAGTGTGTACCTGAGATATCAGATAAAATTAAAATGTGAAATACTCAAAATTTACAGAGGAAGATGTATCACTTAGCATATTGTTGATTGTGGAGTGGTTTGTCGTGAGATATTTTGGATATGGAAGGCCTACAAAGGTTCAGAATCGTGGGGAAAAAATCATAAAAGTCTACCAAATATCCTCTGTGTCTAATGATTCCTTCATATGTACATGGCTAAAGAATGAGATGGTATTCTGAAAAAGTATTTTATAAGCAACCCTACACTTACTATTTACTAGATACCTGCTGTTAGCAACTCTGAAAACTTTTTAGATGTGATTTGCTTTTGCTGTTGCTTAAGGCGGTTACATGTGGCTTCCAACAATAGGACTATGGATTTCATAGCTGTGCTTTCATTAAAAAGAAAGTAAAAACTCTTGAAACATGGGTTGCAAATAAAAATGAGGAAAGCACTTCTGTCTGTTTTTTTTCCTTCTTGTTCTTTGTCTCAGATCAATTATTTCAAGATGTTTTTCATGCAGTGAGCCTGGTGTGGGAGAAGAATGTCTGTGGAATGAATTCAGGTCATTTTTCGGTTCAATATTCGTGCGTTCAGATTAGGCCATTTTTATGGTTTTAGAGTATTTTTGCTGTCAGGTGGCACCAAACATAGAAATGCAAACTAGAAATGAAGTTTGCAAACTACTTAGAGCTTTGTAGTAAGATTGAGGTGGTTACAGGGGCTTGAGAATATGGTTACCTGCCCAGATTCCCGTTTTTTTTAAGTACTCCTAACATTTTAAAACTTAATTGATTCTTCCTGATGATGGTGTTGGATGGTACCTCCTTACAGATTTTGCTAAAAACTTTAAAAATTTTGTAAGTAAACAAAGCAGTAAATCTACCCATGGAGTGGTTACTTATGTTGTAGATAAAGTTGCTGCTTAGACTATTCTAGATTAAGGCATGATTTTCTACCAGTTTCCTTTCCAGCTCTTGCAGAGCTGGTAGTACAAACATCTTTATTTGGTAAAACAAAGTATGATAACAGGAGGTTAGGGAAGCTAATTGTAATTTTCTTCAGGTTTTGTTAATGAAGTGTTTTACTGAAAGATTCCTAAAAGGTGACAACTAGTATTTTATACTGTGAATGCTTATCCTGTATTTTCTTAGTTTGAAAACTTTTGTATTTGACAACTGCTTTCAAATAGATTACTTTGTGTTTTCTTTTAGATCAGCCTCCAAAAAAATGTTGTGGCTTTTGTGCATGCCTTTCTCTGGATAAGGTTATTCTCTTCTTTAAACAAAAATTCTCAGGATTAATTCTTCCTCACATGTTTGTTGTCCCATAGTTAGTGTGGGTGAAAATTTGCAAGGAAAGGGTGGAATGTGTGTTTTAGCTAATTTATTTGTGAAGCAGATGATCTTCAGAGACATGATCTCTTGTCTTCCTGTGTTCCTTCTTTTTCTCTTTTACTGGAGCTTGCTTTACGTGATCTTGTTTAATTTGGCTTGCTGATCAAAGGTTGTGGACATTGATATTTTATATATTAGAACACACAGAAATAATAAAATAATCTTACCGTTCAAAATACGAACACATTTATTTTATAATGCAGGAATGACAGAAGTGGTCTATAGTTATTTAGTGCTTTTTCTTGTTGGCTAGGAATTTTGCGTGTAGCAGAGTAGACATAGTAGGCTGTGCTTTTTCTCCTCTCTCGTTCAACAGTGCTTTCAGTAGAGGGGCCAAAGTGGGCAGTCAAGAGATGCCTCTCACAAACATCTTTGGAAGAACTATTTTGTCGGTATTAATAACTTTTTGTCAGAAAGTTTTGGTTCCCAGCTGATAATGGGTGGATCTCAAAGTTCTGGTTTGTTCATTTTATGCCAGAAGGAAAAAGAAGTGGATAGCCTTCAGAGTACATCTGTCAGCTTAGTATTAAGATGGAGAGAGAATATTGTAATACTGTAACTTGTTTTTGTGTAGTGAAGACTGCAGGTTTTTGTGCATTTTAACCAACTGCAAATGAACACATGCTGTTTTTCTAGTGTGTTTCATTCCTGTTTAGTATTTTCTAGTTGTGTGAATTGATTTCCTGCTTGTAATTTGATTAAACACTATTACTAGTTTGGATTTCTATAATAAGTATCAAGTAAAGGGAACTCGGAAGATGTTTTCCTGTTCTGGGAATAATATATTCTGTGTTCTTGGGAGGGTATGGAGGATTCTGCGTGGAAGAATGGTGTTTAACAGATAACTCTACCACCAATACATTTTATTTAGTGTTCTGACAGCTTTAACAATATGGCAAGCTGTAAGCATTACAAAAGACAGGGGAGGCTGGAAATTGTAGCTGTCTGGTACTAATTTGGATAGTTAAGCTTCAGTTGATTGTGGCAGGGTATAAAGGTCCTTCCCTTTTCTTAGGATATAGAAGAAACAATTCTGTAGTTTCTGTACTTACCAAACAATCATGCAGAATAAAATGTGTCATCAAACATGCAATATGGTACACTTTGTTCTTTAGTATCAGGTTTGTTATGTTTATACAAGCTATACAGTTCAAATATTACAAGATTCATTTAAAAAGCACTTCCCCTGTCATCAAAACTGGTGAAATGTGTTCGCATCTTGGATTATAAAAATGATTGTAGAATTAATGAGATTTCATCTTGATGTATGTGAGCTTTTCTAGTGCTGAACTCTGGTGTTTTAAATTACATTGAGTAGATTTCTTGGGCCATTTACTGACATGGATGTGGATGATTGAACTTTGCTGACCTCACATTTTCACTTCTGTAATATTAAGACAAATGTGGCATTAATATACTCCTGGCTGATGATTTGAGCGTTTTAACAAGCCTTTACAATTGCTATAAACTTTTAAAAAGGAGGATCATATTCTTTAACCTAGCTACTGGCTTTTTAGCTGGTAACTTTGGACAAATTACATGCTTGTATTTTATCTAAATTCTGAGTTGTTTAATGAAACGTTTTTCAAAACATAGGCAAACTACTTGGTCACCAAGTAGTTGAAGCTTTACAGTTTATTGGATCAGGTCATATCTTGGGCTTGTTTGACTGGAGCTCTCCCATGATTAGCTAAAAAAGCTGCTTTCAGTGTTAGGCAAAGGACATATGCATGCTAGTTGGAGTGGACTATGTTTTCTCATTTATTTAGATTGCCCTTGGCTTTTCTAGATAGTCGTGATTATCTTTTTCAAGTGCAGTACTGTCTTGCAAGGGGACAGAAAATGGCTCATTACAGTGCTATCTTAGGGATTTAAAGTACCTGTAAAATTTCCCTGTGTATGTATTACTTGTCCTTCTGTTTCGTAACTTGCAGCCTAAATGGTCATATTGCCTTATTTTTGTAAGTTGATGTTTACTAATGTCTTGTGCATTTTCATTGTATAGTAGCAAATAGAAACTCTGGAAGTTTTATTTCTCCTACTATACAGCTTTGTAATATCAGAAAATAGGTGTTATGTATACACTTAAGTGTAATAGTTAAGTCAGTGATAGTATGATTGCAGTGCAGATTTTATACTAGAATGGCCTCTTAGAGTTATGCTTGTGTCTGCAAAAGGACCTCTTTAGGCCTCTTAACTCTTACACTGGACTATACATTATGCTCTCTTGTCTTAAGGATTTGGCTAGGGTATAAATGAATTTTTTGCATGTGAGAAAAAGAACAAAAGTAGGCATTGTTTGGAGAAAGTATGTAGGACTCCTGAGTTCCTCAAAGTCCTTGAGAGAATTACATAGTGTATTAGAAGTTAAGAGAATTGAATTGGAAGGTCAACATTTTCTGGGTGGTTTGTAGCATAGCTTTGTTTTTTGTGATAAATGTAAAACCCTTGAGTCAGTACTGGTGCTTACTTTTTCAGATTGGCATTTGTAATGAACCAATGCAATAATAAAATGTGAAATGAATTTAAGAAGTTCCAGCTGATAGAGCATAGTTTGTAAGGGTGTTGGATTACTAAGAAATCAGAAAATGAATAGCAACATCTAATAAATGGACTTCTAGAATAGCAATGACAGCAAAGCCTTTATAATCTTTCTAGCTCTTGCACTAAGGATGTTATATAGTAGAAACTGCTCAAGGAGTGTTCTGACAAACACTGTGCTTATCAAAGTGCCGTTTTAACCAGTAAGTTAATGAAACAGCATTTTTTACTAAGGAAAAGGATAACACAGGAGCATGGATTGGACAGTTTATTTCTGCCAAAAATAACTGGCTGGTCTGTGTGGTTGTTGCTTAGGCGCCTGGACCCTAAGATGCATGGAAGCAAGTAGAAAAAATATTCTCTGAAAGATAGGATTTGTATTTTTCACACTGAAATGAAGCTGGGCAGAATTTCTGCCTTTCCAATGCTGTATGTGTCTTCCTGATGAGTTAAAAGTTATTAATTCTCCATGTGATACAGATTGAAGTTCATCAACAGATAATTCAGCTATATGCCTGTGCCTTTTCTTACTTCCAAAGAAAAATAATCTTGTTAGTGTATTTACACACAGGATTTTAGGAATCTAGTAGCCAAACAAGAACGCTGACCTGTGATTGTAGAAGTCAGAACGAGTTAATTCCCATTTATTAGTTTCACTAACAATCTTTAAGTTAACTAAATTTCTTCATTGTGACTAAGTGCTGGGGTATATTCAGTTTGTTTGGTACACTGCAGTTTTTAAAGCAGCTCAGTTATTAAAACTAGTGTATTTTGGTGAAATATTTTGGTTAAGAGGAATTTTTATGGTACTAGTTCATGTGATAATAAGTTTGTTGTGTCTGGTGCTTGAAATCAGACACTGGCCAAAATCATTCTGCAGCTTTTCTGGTAGCTGAACCACTTGGATATGGCTTTTTCTCATCACCCCTTTGCAGAAGGAATGTAGGAAATCAGATATATTTCAGACTTACAACCCCTTCAACTTAGACAGATTTAGTTCCAAAGAAGGTAGAGCCTCAGGTTTGTTGGAATGCATACAAGCAGTGTGGTGTTTTATATTCTGTACCCATAGACAAAACTAGGATCAAAAAGTTGATATTCAGTTTCCTTTTAACATTAGCTTTCTATATGGATGATTTAGTTTAATACATTTGCATAGCAACTGATTAAATTCATTGGTAAATCAATTTATAGAAATGCTCTTGGAAAGGGACTTCACCTGTGATGTAGTGAAAGGTGATGTAGGTCATATCTGTCACTGTGTGCTTGTATGAGTTGGCAGAATTAATACTGATTTGTCGCTAACTATTGGTGCTTAGCTGTGCAGCTGCAAACTTACTTAGCTGTGTAACTTACAGCAGCAGGTGGGAATAGTTCAGTATCAGAGAACTGTGAAAGTTGGAAGAGATCTCTGAAGATCATCCTGTCCAATCTCCTTGCACAAAGCAGGTTCAGCTGCAATGGTTTGCTCAGAAAATGTTTGAACTGGTGTCATGGTTTAGGAATGGTACTCCCCAGTTCAGTGTGCCCACTGTGACTCTCCAAACCATCCTCCTCTCTTTCGCTTCCCCTTCCTTCTGTGGCAGGAGAGAGTTGAGAATTGGAGGCAAAAAAGGTGAAGATCACAGATTGAGATAAGAATAATTTATTGGAAACAGCAATGAAGTAAGAAAACAAACAGTAACAACAACAATAGTGCAAGGGTACTGCTCATTGTGGAGCCCTTGGCAATAAACAAATGCTGATGAGCTTTTCCTGCCACATTTTCTGATCTGAAGGAACCCTTTCTCCCTGAAAGAGGGTCCCTTTCCCCTGCCCCTCACAGTGACATGAGGTGATACTGGATAACATCAGGGTCCTGGCCACACCCTGTCCCAGCTACTGCAAAAAAATTGCCCTGTCCTGGCCAGAACCGGGACAACTGGCTTTTGAATATCTCTAACAAGGGGCTCTCCACAACCTCCCTGGGTGACATGACCACCCTCACAGTGAGAAAGTGTTTTCTGATGTTCAGATGGAATTTCCTCTGTTTCAGTTTGTGCCAATTGCCACTTGTCTTGTGTCCTGGTTTTGGCTGGGGGAGAGTTAATTTTTTCTTAGTAGCTGGTACAGTGATGTATTTTTGATTCAGTGTGAGAGTAATGCTAATAACACACTGATGTTTTGGTTGCTGCCAAGCAGTGCTTATCCTAAGTCAAGGATTTTTCAGTGTCTCATGCTCTTCCAGTGAGGAGCTGCATGAAAACCTGGAAGGGAGCTGACCAGGACAGCTGACCTGAACTGTCCAAAAGGATGTTTCATACCACAGAATGTTGTGTCCAGTATAAACTGGGGGAATTACTTGGAGGAGTGGCTGATCGCAGTTCAGGGATGGGTTTAGCATCAATCAGCAGATCGGGAGCAATTGTGTATTGTGTTTCTCTTGCTTTTCTTGGGTTTTAACTCTCTATGTATATGATGATAGTAATAAAATTATTAAGCTGTTCTTATCTCAACCCATGAGTTTTACTTTTTTTCTGTGATTCTCCTCGGGGAGGCCGGGGGGGAAATGAATCATCAGCTGCATGATACTTAGTTACCAGCTGGGGTTAAACTAAAACAGTCCTTTTTGGCACCCACTGTGGGGCAGGAAGGATTGAGATAACCAGATCTTACCAGAGCATGTTGAAAGGAAGTCATTATAAGCAATTAATTGCATCTGTTTAATAGTCACTGGTTACAGTGTTGATTTATTCGCCGTCAGAGCTGTCGGTGGTACTTGTTCTCAGAGGTGTGTTATGTAATTACTTTCTTGCAATATATGTTCCCTATGGTGCTGTTTATCCTCAGTGGGGCTTTAGTTAAGGTTGTAATTTGGTTGTACTTTGTAGTATTGGTTTATGATATGAGTGTTGTGGGTTGGGAAACTAATCTGGTATGTGTACTCATTATTGCAGTCACCTCTATAATTTGGGAGTCATCTGCTGGGAATGATAAATAGTCACACCTTTGGCCTTTTCTCCAACTTGTGGGGGAGATATCTCCCTCTGTTTTTTTACTTCTTTCCTTCCTTCTCCTCCAGGCTGCTTAGTGTAGCATGTGAAAATTTTAAAGATTTTGGAATATATCTTGAATACTCTTGAAACCAACATGATTCTCTTGCTAGGAGACAGTACATTACTGCATATGGTTCAGGTCTTGTTTAGGGTTACACACCTAAGTAAGAACATTACCCAGAGATCTGCCCCAAGACTGGATAGTTTTGAGTGGCAGGTTGGGTGGGACAGTATGGGCAAGTGCCTAGGGTAGTGTTTTGAAACGCCATCTCTGAACAAATGCAGAATCCAGAAAAAAACTAGTAAAATATTTAGAAAAGGCGAGCTGTCACCCTGGCAATCGGAGAGAGACCCAGATGACTGCAATGTACTGGGGCCTGGCCCAGGCTGACCGAAGCCTGTTCACCAGTGCTCAGTGCTGGTGGTGGGGAGGGAAGGTCTCTGGGTCTGAACAAAGCAAGGGGACCCACAGATGCTCCAACCCTGGTGACAGGGCAAGATGTGCTTATGTTAGTTGCCCCTATACAGAAGACAAAATGCACATGAAAGTCACCTTGTGAAAGAGCTTTAGTAAAGCAGGACAAGGTATGCAAAGAGGGTGAAGTAGAACCAAAGACATCATGGTGGCCATTACCAGGGCTATCACAGGAACAGAAGGAAGAGACAGAAGAGGTAGCTATCCTGTCCTTGAGTGAGCTGCAGGAAATACAAAATTATGTCAGCTATCATTCCGGTGATTGTATTACCTGGCTGCTCTGATGCTGCGAAAATGAGGCTAGCAGTTTGGAATTGGAGGGTAAGGAAGCCAAGCAACTGGGTAACCCATTGTCTTCTGATCCACAGTTAATTTAATTTCCAGTTGTGGTTAAACCATGATGTCTTGTCACTTGACACCTTTGAAGAAAAATCTGTCTCCCTCTCTTGCAATCCATCTGCTGGTGAGACCCCCTCGGGAGGGCTGCACCCACCTCAGGAGTCCTCAGCACAGGAAGGACAGTGACCCATTGCAGCAAGTCCGGAGGAAGGCCATGAACGTGATTAGAGGGTTGGAATGCCTCTCATGTGAGGAAAGGTTGAAAGAATTGGGATTGTTCAGCCCAGAAAAGAGAAGACACTGTGATGACCTTATTGCAGTTCTCCAGTATGTGTATGGGCCTAGAGAAAAGCTGAAGAGAGGCTTTTCACAAGGGCATGTAGTGATAGAAAAAGAGGGAAGAACTGAAAGAACATAGTTTTAGATTGACTATTAGGAAGAAACTATTTACTATGAGGATGGTGAGGCACTGGAACAGGATGCCTGGAGAGATTGTGAACTCCCCTGTAAGTGTTCAAGGCCATGGGATGGGGTTCTGAGCAACTTCATCTAGAGAGTGGCATCCCTGCCCATGGCAGGGGCCTTGAAACTAGATGATCTTTAAGGTCCCTTCCAACCCAAGGCATTCTGTGGTTCTATGATTCTATGGTCTGATTAGGTGTTTATACACATAGGTAAGAGCCTTCTCTTCTCTAGACTGAATCATCCCAGCTCTCTGAGCCTTCCCTCATGAAAGAGATGCTCCAATTTGTTTGTCATACTTGTAGTGCTTTTTGTTGCACTCTCAGTAGCTCCATATTGCACTTGTATTGGAAATTCCAAAACTGGGCACAGCACTGTGGGTGTGGCCTCACCAGTGCTGAATAAAAGGGAAGGATCAGCGTCTTTTTCCTGCTATATGCATTCCTCCCAGTACAGCCCAGGACATAGTTAACCACCTTTACTGCATCGGCATATTGCTGGCTTGTGTTCCTCTTGGTGTCCAAAACTCGCAAAGACCTTTTCAGCAAAGCTTCTTTCCAGCCTTCAGCACCCATTGTGTACCCCATATGCCTGGGGTTGTTCCTCCCCAGGTGCAGGACTTTGCAATTCCCCTTGTTGAGCTTCACCAGGTTCCTGTCAGCCCATTTTTTCCAGCCTGTCATGGTCCCTCTGGATGGCAGCATGGCCCACTAATCTGTCAGCTGATCTTCCCAGTTTTGTACTGTTGGCAAATACTACATTAAATCAAGCAGAAATAGTTGCTCTGATTATGCTCTGTGAGATGTTGTAGTAGTAAGACAGCAATTCAGTTACTGGTTAGCTGAAAACAATTCCAACTTTTGATGGTTATAGCATACTTCTTCTCCCCAGTAAAGTTAGTGCATTAAGAACCCTTGGCTTGTTTTGGGAACAGTAGATTTAGTACTAGGCAAGTATGTGGAAAAAACACACTTCTGAAAAGTTCCCCACTGTTCACTAAAGCAAAGAATATTAGTGATATAGAAGGCAAATTCATAAGAGAATGCTCAAATAATTTGCTTTAAAAGAAAATCCAAACCAAACAAAAGAATAAATTAATTCCTCTATGACGCCCTCCCCTTCTCTCCTTTTCCCTCTCTCCCTCCTCGTCCCCTGTGTAGTGCCCCAAAACCTCACTGAAAATATTGTAGAAAACTGAAAGAATTAAGAGAAGGATTTTTACCTATGTGCTATGATGAAATAACTGCTGAGTGCTGGATATCTTGTTAGAGTCAATGGAATAGACTGAAAGGTGCAGAATGGTGAATAATGGATGACTATTAATTTTTTTTGTAGTGAAGACATAGCAAAGAGTTTGGTTGTTAGAGGGGAGTGTGTGTGTGTATGTGTGTTTTAGTGATGTATGTACTTGTTTAATACATCTAAAGGTGAAAGCTTAAAAGGTGATTTTGTACAGAGAAGGTACATAGCCTGTTTGATTACATTTCCAGTGTCACTTTACGGTCAGTGAAACATTAGAAATAGTAAACACTCTCTATTGCACTTTGCAGTGAAGGAAAACATAGCTTCACCTTTGTTCATAAATCCAAGTTTCATTTTCCTGGGACTGGTCATATCAGCAGGATTATATGTGGAACTTCAATAGATGGGAATAAATTAAGGGTGTATTGTATACAAACCAGCTGTTTACTACTGAGGGAAGTTATCCCACTTGTACATGTCAAGGTGTATTTGCCTATATGGACTTGATGATAATTTAAATGCAAAAATACCCAAATTTATGTACTGGGCATGATGTTCTATGGTATGGAATATCCCAGTTCAAATGTGGTGTCCCAGCCATGCTCGTGTACCTGCTCACTCACAGAGCATGGGAAGGCTTGATTTAGAGTAAGCACTGCTTAGCAACAACTGAAACATCGTTGTGTTATCAGCTGTATTCTCATGCTGAATCCAAAACCAACAGCACTGTACCAGCTGCTAGAAAGAAAATTTACTCTATCTCAGCCAAAAGCAGGACACACAGTTGTAGAAATCTAGTTAATTTAAATTCAGACAGGGATGGAATGTAGTCAGGAGGGAAATAGGATTTACTGAGGGTGGGAGTGTGGGTAAAGAAATGCAATTAAGTGCTAAGAATGGAGAGTGGTATCCTAGGTGAAGTGGGGAGGAAAAATGGGAGGAAAAATAAAGATCCAAAGAGCAGACTACATTTTGAAATACTCATAGGACCATGAAGCACGGAAAGACATGAAAGCGTCTTGCATGTACAGCTTTCTTGTGCAGTGATTCGTACAAAGCTAGAAAAGACATGAAGCTAATGAAATTATTGGCTAATAAACTGACATACAAGCAACGTGTATGGTTACAGTGTATGGCATAAAAAAGGTGGTTGCATGCATTTTGCAGATGTAGAAGATAAGGGAATGAGTTACATGCTCAGGAAAGTGAAATCACTAAAAAGCTAGTCAAGCTAACAGTTGAGTTATTTGTATTCTGGGATGAGCTTTTTTGTAAGATTAATGAAGAGTTTTATGAACAATAGATGGCACATGTTGATGTATAGCTGCAAATGGCAACACCTTCCCAAGGTAATATATATCTGTCAGTTGCCTAAAGATCAGTCCTTTCATGAGTACTGTACCTTTGTATGAAATAGAAATATGACTTTTTTTAGTCATCCTAAATGTAGAAATGGAAATAACAAGAAATGCTGATTTTCCATGTGTCACTTGCATATTTTCTTCTGTTGAAGAGCTTTCAGGGCATGACGAGTAGTACAGTTCTGTTGTTAAAATGCTGATGTGAGAGCTGGGAAATACAAGTGCTTTTCCTCTGTATTTGCAGTGTATTTGTAAGTGAGAAGTGAGTAATTGTTTTTCTCCATTTACTAAATGGGAATAGTGGCATTTTATCAAGCATGTGCTTTTTTTGTCTAGGTTGTGCCTATATAATGTAATTCTAGACAGAGAACATCCAGATGAATCTACACAGGAAGATGCTAGGCTAACTTGAGAAGCTCTGCTATATAAATAGAAGTATGAACTGGACTGTATACATGTCACTTAGAATAGGGTTTGTGCTGGATAAAGGCTGAGTATTCTTAAAACAGTAAGGTGAAAAAGTGAACATTTGTGTTGTGCCTTTTATACTAGCTTGGGCAGATGATTCTAGAAGCTTTTTTCCAATTTGAAATCATGTATGTTAAATCTCAGAATTTGTTTTACAGATTATTCTCTACAATGTGTTATTTTTTCTTTTTCTTTTAAAGCTGGATTGAAAGTGAACCAGAATGGCTGCTGTCATCTCAGATAGTCCTCCAAACCCAAGCTGCAAAATCATGACTTTTAGGCCTTCGATGGAGGAATTTAGGGAATTCAACAAATACTTAGCATATATGGAATCACAAGGTGCTCACAGAGCTGGAGTTGCAAAGGTAAACATCTGAAACTGAGAAAGAAAATTGATCCTACTACCTGTTCTCCCAGTACTTGTATTTTGCTGATTACAAACCTTGACGTTTTTAGTGTTTAACATTCCAAATGATTTTCAGTAAATGGATACTGATCTATTACTGTTTTAAGAAAGAGCCTTTTGATAGCTCTGATATTTCATGCAGACTAATGAAGATGATGTATACAGTTTTCTCTCTGTTAATTGTTTACAAGTTTATAATAGTAACGTAGAATCTAATTTTAAGTAGATTTGAACTAGTTTTTGTCAAATCAAAATGAAACAGGGAGTTGATTGCATGAATTAAAGTGGTCCTGATATACCAAGTGTTGTACTTGGTCTTTCAGGATTATGTAAAGCTTTACTGAAGCAAATAATTCCACTACAGTCAATGGTGGCATATATGAAGCCTTGTTTGAATGGGAATAGTTTTCTTTTTAAGTGTGATCATGTTTTGTTAGTGCGAATTAGAGGTACACTAACTGCAACTACATTGCTGTTTGTACAATGGCATGTCCAGGACCTTACAGCAGATGTCCCTCCCCTAACAGAGAGTGATTGTCAGAGGTTAAATCTGTTGTGATTTAGTGATACATCATTTAAGTGTTTATGCTGTATCAGTTTTGCCACTTTTTGAACCAGCAGGACCCAGTGCAGATCTAGAAATACTAGCTTAGTTATTGCAAGTACTCAATGGGGGTAGCCATCTCCATCTTTGGGTTTTTAAGGTAATGTTGCTTAGTCAAGACTTTTAGAATCTCAGAGAAGAGGAAACAAAACTTAAATTTCTTGGTCTCCCCCTGCACAGTCCCTTCTTCTAATTGCTGTAAAGCAAAGCAAAACTAAACTCCTCATACTTAAAAAATTCACAGGTTATTTTCCTTTTTAATTTCTGAGGGTGACGTACATATAGGTCGTTTTTTCAAACTCCAGAAGCAGACAAGCCCATGGAAAGCCCAAGCTGAATTTTTCCTATATTCAGCTTTATTATGGAACCTATTTGTTGGTATGAGGATGAAGTATTGCAGTCCTTTAATTTTGAACAGTAAATATCATATGCATTGTAATGACATCATCTTGCTTGCTTGAATCACAGTTAAAGCATCTCTTACTGTTTTTGGTCTGACAGTTACTTGCTACATATTACTACCTTGTCTTTACTTGCTGCATATTGCTATCTTGTCTTGAGAATTTGATATTCTGTATTTTGATATATCTCAAAAAAATCTATAGATAAAAATAAACCATGTATTTTTTAAAACAAATCCTAAGTGAATAATTCATACTGCAGAAGTTTAAGGGATATTTTCCAAGTTTTAGAGGTTAATTTTAAAATAACAAGAAAAAGTACTTTTTTCTGTTTTCACAGTAATGTAAGATTAACTTACAGAGAACCTAATTTTTCTGAAGTGTAGGATATACAGGCTCAAGTATTAATGCAGAGAGAATAACAACTATCAGAAGAACTATATGCATATGTGGAAACAATAATTTAATCTCTAAACAGAGAACACAATCAAAGTAGGCATACCCAACATTTGAGGTTAAATGTGAAGGTATAAGGGGAGAAGACCTGTTACTTGTGCAGAAGAAATGTGTATTTAAATGGGATGAAATGATTATAAGGCTTGCATGTATTGGAGGAGGTAGGAACTATGGAAAATAAAATGTTAAAAAAAACCCCACAACAACCCCCGAAGTTCCTGATTCTGTCTGAAACAAGTGATTAAGGTACTAAACAAACAACATTAAACCATTTTCAAAGCAGATAATATACTGTGGCATCCCCAGAGCAAATTGGCAAAAAAATTGCCATTAGGCTTTTGAAAGTCTGGAATGAAGCTTTAGGCATAAAAAAAAAAAATCTAGTTTAGTCTTGCTGTTACAGACTTAAAAGGAAAACAGGGACTGAAAGCAATAGACTAAATGATAAACAAGGCACACTGATAGATTAGTTGATCTTTACTGGAATGCGAAATGTTTGGAAGACTCAGACTGTATTAAAGTAGAGCAAAATAGTTAAATTAGTTTTCAGTCACATTGGCAAGTAGAAAAGTAATTTTGGAACATCATGCTGAAAATAGATATTGACAAGTGCAGGGAAAACAATTTTGAGACAAGCTTGGGAGTAGTAGTTACATAGAAATAGTAGCCAGTGCCATTCAGAATCAGATGTACAACAGGAGGTCACCAGTATATGAAAGAGGATTTAAGAGAAATGTATGTGTTGATAGCACTCTGCAATAACCTCATAGTACTAGCGTACAGTCTTCATGGAGCAGACTGAGTGGTATAACTAAGACATCCCTATCTAAATCTGAATGTATGTCACACTAAATTATTCTAGACAGTATTAATATGCTTTAGATCTTTGATAAATAAATATATGTGTAAATGAGAAGGCCTTGCCCTAGATTTTTCCATTTTCATATTTGAGCTTTCAACAGCTTGATTGATGAATTTGATCTATGTTGCTTCCATTGAATAAACCTAACTTGCCTGGCTTCAAAGAGTTTATTTTTACTAAAGGGAATTTGTAGAGGCTTCACTGAGACAGGTCATGGGTACAGGCCACAGAAACCTAGTCAATATTTCCAGCTCTTAAACTGTCTAGGTACCTGTCGTTTTAGACATGATACTTTAACATCTTCAGTCCTTGTCTTAATCTTTGTTAGAAAATACAAATTCTTTGGGACAGATCTCTGTTTTTGTGTACTTTTTAAATGATACTTTGCATATTGGTCCCCCCAAAATTCACTTCTCTAACCAATACTCTAATTACAACAGTAATGTTAGAAATGGAGTTGGGGTTTTGCTGAAGCCAGAGGAATTGCATGGATAAAGAGGAGAAGAGGGAGGAGGGGATAGTTGAGTTTTTGGCAGTTGGGACTTGAGGTGGTTTGACCCTGTTTTTTTGAGCCTTTTGTGGGGCTGGAGCTCTTGGGCAGGTAGGTGGATCCGGCCAGATTGTAAGCTTCCTAGTACCAGCCAATGGGAACGGAAGCAGGGACCCCTGCCCCCGGCCCGGACAGGGTATAGAAACCTCTGGTTCTTGCTGGCCTGTGTCCGTCTCCTAGGCCAGAGGGGACGCACCAATTCAGCTGAATTTGTTAAATAAAAAGTTTAGTTTTGCTCCGAAGACTTTGTCCCCTTCTAAATTTTATTGGTAAGTGTGAGCATTTCTCACAGTGATAAACATGCTCCAGTTAGCTCGAAGGGAATATTTTGAACCCATATTCACAAAAATATTTTTATTGCTTAAAACACACTGACCTTGAATTAAGCAAATATTGCTTTTCTGTATTCATACATTTGAGCCAAACCTACAACTTCATGCTTAATAATCATGAAAATGGAAATCTCTGTGCACATATTTGATTTTTATGCATATATTTTGAATGCATGACTTTACTGCTTCAAAGTA
Source organism: Sclerurus mexicanus (assembly GCA_013396755.1). Taxonomy (NCBI): domain Eukaryota; kingdom Metazoa; phylum Chordata; class Aves; order Passeriformes; family Furnariidae; genus Sclerurus; species Sclerurus mexicanus. Next base: position 99,197 of record VWZF01000129.1, on the reverse strand, counting down.
ACATTTTGTATTTTGTTGATGTGCATATAATTTAAGATTTCTGTGAAAGAAGGAAGTAGGAATGACAAGATGATTTTTTTTTAAAAGCAAACAACGCTGAAACTTTCTAAGTACTCCCTGTACTGCAGAAGTCCTATGGAAACTAAGAAGGAAAAAAGGAGGAGAGGGATCTCCATCTCTGTAAAAGCTGAATAAAAATGCCTGTTTGTATTTAAATTAAAACCACTTAATTTGGAAGTATGTTACTGAGACCTTTTCTTCAGCTTAATGTTTGTCTTTTGCTTTGCGCTTGTTAGCGCAAAGGTTCTTGACTGGATTTCTTTGAGGAATGAACTGTTTGAGTACATTAGCATTACAATTTGCTCATTTGGCATTGTTTTTCAAAGGTAGGAAATGGTCTCAGGATCTATCTGTAAAATGTTTTTAGGAATTTATTACTTTCTTGGAGAGATGTAATTACAAAATTTTTAGTGGGCACTTTTGTGTGAAATCCTGAAATGCTTGTAAGAGAAACAGCCTGGCTAGCCTAGCTTAAGGACTCCCTCTAAATTTTGAATTAATTATTCAAGTAATGTAATTCATTTGTGGTAGGTTGCATGTTTATGAGAGATGTCCTACTTTGTTGTATGATACTTTAAAAGTTTCCAAGCCAGTATTTGTAAAAATTGATTAGAGCATGGCAGAAAAGAATGAATATAATGAGTGAATCAAAAAACATGGCATTGAGCCTTTGAACAAGTAAAAGTTCNAAAAAAAAAAAAGTTACATATACTGTTTTTACCAAGTAACATTTAGACAGGGGAGTGTCAGGATTTTTTTGAATGAATTTTTATTTTAATTGAAGATAAAAAAATTTTATCTTAGAATTGNTGACTGGATTTCTTTGAGGAATGAACTGTTTGAGTACATTAGCATTACAATTTGCTCATTTGGCATTGTTTTTCAAAGGTAGGAAATGGTCTCAGGATCTATCTGTAAAATGTTTTTAGGAATTTATTACTTTCTTGGAGAGATGTAATTACAAAATTTTTAGTGGGCACTTTTGTGTGAAATCCTGAAATGCTTGTAAGAGAAACAGCCTGGCTAGCCTAGCTTAAGGACTCCCTCTAAATTTTGAATTAATTATTCAAGTAATGTAATTCATTTGTGGTAGGTTGCATGTTTATGAGAGATGTCCTACTTTGTTGTATGATACTTTAAAAGTTTCCAAGCCAGTATTTGTAAAAATTGATTAGAGCATGGCAGAAAAGAATGAATATAATGAGTGAATCAAAAAACATGGCATTGAGCCTTTGAACAAGTAAAAGTTCAAAACCAAAACCAGACCAAAAATATACATATAAAAATTTTATGTTGCTGTGTTTTAAAAGTGATGAAGTTCACATGTAGAGAGTTATCTGCTTTCAGGTAAAATATATGCAAAGAATATTCAAAATTACACAGCCTGTTAAAGAACACTAGTTTTACTACAGGCTTCTTTTAAATTCTTAATGACTTTATTATGAACACTTTAGAATCTGCTGAGCAGTTTTCATAGACAGTGGGCAATTCTGTGGTATTGTTAATGTTACAATTGGTTAATCTGCACATAGCTTTAATCTTCAATTATGAGGATTAAATCATGTAATTATAAAAGTTAATATATGTAANGTAACATTTAGACAGGGGAGTGTCAGGATTTTTTTGAATGAATTTTTATTTTAATTGAAGATAAAAAAATTTTATCTTAGAATTGTTAAGTTTGAAAAAGACCTCTAAGACTGTTGAGTCCACTAAACCATATCCTCAAGGGTGACATCGATGCATTTTCTAACTCTGTATCATGTCATGGATTATGAACTGTTTTTCAGTTGTGAGGCTTTCTGATTCTAAATCCTGTCTACACAGTTGTCTGTGATTGAATTGCTGTAGATGAGTGAGTTGCTGCTTGTAAATTGAGGTGATACTATCCCTATTTTGAATTGGTTTCTACGTTGTCTGGGACCACTTGCATTATCAATTAGGTAGTCCAAGACAGGTAAACAAGCTTTCATCTGATCATCTGGGCATATTTGAGTGGTTCTTTCAATTTTTTCTGGGATGTTTTGAATTTTCATTGCATCTGTGATGTCCTGTTTTGTGTTTTTGAATTTAAAGGTTATCCCACCGAAGGAATGGAAGCCAAGAAAACATTATGATGATATTGAAGATTTGGTGATTCCTGCTCCAATTCAACAGATGGTCACTGGCCAGTCAGGGCTTTTCACACAGTACAACATTCAGAAAAAGCCCATGACAGTGAAGGAGTTCAAGCAGCTGGCCAACAGTAATAAGTATGTATGTGTTTATTAGGAAGACAAATATTTATTTTCACCTATTGTGATTTCTTTGAATTGTGCAGGGCAACTGATGATTTTGTTTTTTAAACTTTTTTCCTTTCAAGGTATTGAAGGGTACCACAGTCTTAATGTTGTTTGTGTTTATGTTTTTGAAAGCATCTCATAATGTGACAGGAAGACATGAGACATGATGCTTTCTGTCTGCCTTTCTTCTTTCTGTTTTAAATCATGGTTATACAGAAAATAGCAAAGGTGACACAGATTTACATCTGAGTTTTAATTTGATTACACATATTAATATTTAATATTTAATTCCTAGTTACTGGAATGGCCTATTATCATGTAATTCTGAAAAAAACCCTGGCATATTTTTTAACTTGTCCAGAAGTTTTGCATTAATCTAAGAGAACTCAACTGCATCAAGTGAATGTCTGTGTTTTGGTAATTGTAAGATGGATATTAAGGGAGAGGAAAAAGTGTGTATGAAGGTCTAGGCACTGTACTGAAAAGTTTCAAATTGATGAGCATTCCAAGAAGAGCGAACTGATAGAAGGAATTCTTCCTCATCCTTTTGGCCACATGAAAAGAGTGCATTTTACTTCAGTACCTCCTTAAAACTGAGTGGAAGTTGTTTCTGAAAGGTGAGTCAAAGCATGTTAGAGAGAAAAGATATTTGAATAAAGAAAGATAGGATTGCCTTTGTTTGAAGGAAAGTTTGTCTCATACGTTAATTAAGAAATTAAGATATAGGAAAAGAAGCTGCTATCAAAATGAGGGAAAATAGGACATGAATATCTATGCTTTTATAGTAGTGGGTTTTTTTTAGAATTAAAATGGATTGGTATTTCCACCTATATATTACTTGTGAAAAATTTACTTTAGCATACTTACAATATTCTTTCTCTATTAAGTGGGAGTGGGCATCTATTTTGTAGTTACTAAAATTGTGTAGTAACTGTTAGAGGTAGGAATACAACATAAGAACATAAAAGAACATACATAAGAACAATGATACTTTTTTGTAGATGTTTAAAGTATATTTTAACTCATAGTAAATTGAGATACACTAATTTCTTTAAATAGTTTCATTATACAAACTGAATTTTTTATTATGTATCATGACGTTTGTTAAGTTTATTATATTCTTTGTTATGGAAGATATTTTGGAAGTGTTTCTGATTTCAGTTTTCGTGTTTTTTACTGAAATCAAGTGGCAACTTAATTTTGTAGACAAAATTAAGAACAATTGAGAAGGTTTCTTATCTGTTACTAGCTGTAATTCTTTCTAAATATTCGTCACTGCTCTTGAGAAAATGTGTCATATAGTCTCCTATGACACTCTAAATCTGTATTTCTTAAATCATCAGGCAGTTGAGAGCCTCTGTTCTCCCATAAAAATAATTTTGTTCCTTAATGGGGAAGATTCCTCTGGTTAAAGACTTTTCTTGAGGATTGTGATCTTATCTATTTCCTTTGGGTGAGAGAGAAGGGCCGCAAACATGTAAATGAAATCATAGTTGCCTTTAAAAGGATCATGTGTACTCAGTCTAATGTATTTCATCTTTTATTTGTTTAGGCATGTGCAACTTACCATTGAACCAAAATGCTTCTCTACTTGACCTCTGGGAAATAAAGGCATACCTGCATCCTGTAATCAAGGACTTTATGTATGCATATTACTTAGTGTCAAGTAAAAATACAACCTGATTTCTGGAGATGTGTCATGAGAAATAATTAAAACTCTCTTGCTCAGGATGCTTTGGTTAAGATGTGTTTTGCTAAGATTTTTGTCTCTGTTCAGAGTTACTACATGATGTAAATGTACCTGATCTGCTTAAGTCTTGTATGTTTGGATATTCTTGCCAGTTGTTAGCAGCTCTAATATGAGATTTCATTTCTCAGAGTTGCAGTAATGAGGGAGCAAGTTTTCTGTTCTGAAGACCTAAATATGGGAGAACAGAGGTCTGACAAAGGATCTTGAGGCAAAGCTGTTAATAGATGTTTCTTTGGTAGTGTGCTTGTTTTGTTCCTGCAAGATTTTACATAAATAACCTTCCAAAAGTATATACATAAATTATTTAAGCATGTGTGTACTTTGTAGTAACAGTTAAGCATATAGGTGTGTTATCTTTTGGTGTTTATAAGGGAGTAAAAAGAAAAAAAAAATCCCTTCAATATTCGTTTTCTCTGCGTTGCAGAGTTTTTGGTATCGATTTTTTGAAATATTACAGCTTTTTGAAAGGTTTTACTTGGAAAGAAAGGAGAGAAGAAAGTTTTCTTGCTTGGCAGGGTTGGTAGTTGGCTGACTTAGTTCACGCTTTTCTGAGGCAGGCTTATGCAGGACTTACATCTGTGTCTTTGCAGAGCTGGTAGTGAGGTAGGGAAATAATAAATACTTTTTAACTGTATGAATTTTCCACGTGTCTTTTTTATGGAAGAGAAATGAAAGGGAGGGGTTCAGCCTGAGGACAGTCAGATATGCTGTTGCGCTGCTGGAGACTGAAGGAAATATGTTGGTAGGTGGATGACTTTAGTTACTCTAGCTGTCAGGTAGGAGGTTCCATGATATCATTAAAAATGGAGTTAAGAACTCAGGACAACTAGTAATTTCAGTTCAGAAACCCTCTGTTTCAGTGAATTTGAAATAAAATGATCTCTTAGAATTCAATTTTCAGATTCAGAAGCCTAGTCCATTGTGAAGGTGGTTGTTGAAAGACTGTGATGAACCTTTGCCTACCTCTTCTCTTGCAGATACCGCACCCCAAGATACATAGATTATGAAGATCTGGAGCGCAAATACTGGAAGAACTTGACTTTTGTGGCACCAATTTATGGAGCAGATATCAATGGGAGCATTTATGATGAAGTATGCATAGCTTTTTATGAAGTTTGTGTCTTCCAGCCCTCTTTTAAAGGGTACTATACTTAGAGGATACAGTCTTGCTTTGTGACTGAGAATCTGTCTTTTGAAATCTTTGTGTTACTCACTTTAAAGACTGCAAGCAAGGTTGAAATTAACTCTACATCTGCAAGAGTCAGACAGTTCTGTCTTTAGACAGTAGAATATTGCTACTCTTCCTGATAAGACTCTTCCCTTTCTTCACTTTGAACTCTCCAGAACTTTGAGATTACTTCCTGCTTATTTATTTGTTTATTAACTTCTTAGTATGTATGCTTTCTGTGTACTTCTGTGGAAATTTAGATACATTTTAAGTAGCTTTTACTTAAAATTAAACAATGAGATACTCTTGTTTCTCCCTCTTTCACTGAGAAATATTGATTAATAGCTGTACTTATACATGCCTGGAATGCCTGCACTTTCCTGGAAATGTGCTTACACTTACTGTTTACCTTTCACTTAAAACTGACAAAATTGAAATTTCCTAAGGAAATGAATTTTGCTCGTTACTTGCTAAGATCTCCACGGATAATAAAGGGACTCTTAACACAGATCTCATTATCTAAAGAATTGCAGAATATCCATTGATATCAATTAGTCTATGTAAGTAACTATAGGAACTAGATTTTGAAGGGATTATTTCAGTAATGAAACTAACAGAAGAAATGTTAGCATTTCAGAAGAGATTTGAGGATTTAAAAAAATACAGGGCAAACTTCCTTATTAAAAGAATCCACCATGTGTGGAGTTCTTGAGTTATTTCATGTTCTATGTAACTTCCTTCTCCAGTCATTAAAAAAATAAGATATGATTTCTCTGTGGCAGATGGTCTGAGGCTCTACAAGTATTTCACATTTCTTAATGGAAGACAGATTCCTTGAGAACTGTCCAAAGATAAATATGGTCGGCCAGTATGGCTGAAGGCAATTCAATTTTTGCGCTGAGTTATGTGATGTTAGAAAGATAGATATAGATAACCAATGCTCTACTGTTTAGAGAAAGCACCAAGTCCAAATTGTATTATGTGTCCAAATAGATATTTTAAAAAATAATTTAGAGAATAATTGAAGATTCTGATTTTGGAGTGTTTTGACAAAGAGACATTCTAGGTGCCTGTTGCTTTGTAGAGACTAAAATGAGGCACAGAAAAACAGTTTTTGTTTCAAGAAATAGAAGCTTGCTCTTTTTCTTCTCTGATGTTTGTTTCTTGATCATTGACAGATAATGCCTTATGGCATAACTTTTTACAAATGTATGCTTTGTTTTGATTATGTTTTCTTTGGTCTTTAGTATCCTAAGTTTACTGTTGCATGAGCAACATTTCCAAAGAAAAGAGAATGAATGCAGTAACATCCAATTTGGAAGTGCTGACTGGTCAAGGAGAAGGTTGGAGGTTTCCTTTTCGTGGAATTTTACTTTTGTTAGATTGGGGAACTGAGGAAAGGAGGTCAAAAAAAAAAAAAAAAAGCAAAAGGGAAAGTGAGGAGGGCAGCATTCAGAGTTCCTGACTCAGATGCTGGGTGCATGGGAGAAGGAAACAAAGCATTGAAAGTTGCAGCAAGTGGGGAAGAAAGCAATAAAAAGCAGAATAAAAAAACCTTGATGCCTATGATAAAATGGGTATTACTTAAAAATAAATAACAAGGGAGAAATATTAGTGAAAGGAATTGACACTGAGGACTGTGAACAGACTGTGCAGTTAATGTGACATCCACATGGTGGTGTAGAGCCCAGTGGTGCATAAAGAAAAAGAAGTAAAAATACTCCAGTAACCAACTGTTGGTGAGAAAGTTACGATGACACTGATCAAAATGTTGTTGCTTAGAATAATTTTGCCACTGTTACTTTTTGGCCAGCAGATGGTGTACTTGTACAACTAATATTTTTCATGTCTTCGTGCTTGAAGATAGTGCTAAACAAGGATCTTCTTGATTCCGTTTGAAATTAGAGGTTGTTCTTATGTCTTCATTGAGTTTCCTTCAGGATTGTCATTATATGAAGGCAGTAGGTGAATACAAATCACTGACAATTTGGGGACCATATGGGAGAAAGAGAATGGTGGGATTAATTTGTCATAGCAGCCTATTTGTGAGAAACAAAACAAATGCATACTTTCTACAAAATGCATTTTATAGGAAATAGTTTGTTATAGATGTTACATTTAAGGTAAATATCTGACAGAATTTTGGGTAGAAAACCACAAGGAACTTAGTGAAAACGTGATTTATATGTGTACACGGGCCATCAAAATTAGTGAGAAATACTGCTGTGCTGTAAATCCATATTCTTCAGTTTAACAGTTTACCAATTGCATTTTCTTTTCTACTTGGTGACAGTCAATCTTATATTGAGACATCTGTATCTGAAGCATGATGAAGCCTTAATTTTTACTGTTTGGGTTATTTAAGAAGCATTGTTGTCACTTGTGGAATCCAGCACTTTCTTGGGATTGTGTCAGAGAGATCATGGATCTTGCAGTATTTGTTTTTTATAAAACTGGAGGATGACAGATTCTGAGGGGTTTGGAAGATGGGGCAAAGGTGTAAAGCCTGTGTTACATTGAACAGAAAAAGACCCCACAAAACAAACAAGTAAAACCCAAAGAAAACAAGAAAAAAGCAGTCAATGCATGCTTTGAAAACTACCATCAATGTTTCAAAGTTTACCCTGGTGATTATTTTAATTATTCCAGAATCTCTGTTATCTATTCTAAATGTCTTTGTGGTTATTTGACATCTTTGAAATCAGATTCAACTTAGATTAAGTCTTTACAAATACAGAAATTATCTATGAGAACAAGTGTATTGTGAACTCTATAGACCTTTTTAGAAAATAAATTTCAGATCTAGGTTTGCTTGAAATATTATTTTGTGTTGTATGCATTCTAACTGCTGTTACATTTAATTGCAGTGCTTTGTAGGATAATGACAATGTAGGTGACTGAAGAAAAAGCATGACCCCCACATGGATTGGTCTGGCTACTATCAGGGGAAAAGTCTTCCTGCTTTCAAAAGAAGTTCCAAAGAAAAGTGACTGATTTGAAGTTATAATGAGTCAAGTCATAAAACACATATGGCTTCAGTGCTGACAGTTGCATCTGCTTTTCCATAGAGAAAAGCCAAGTCTGGAAGAAGCACATGTAAATATTGTTTTGTGTCTCTCTCACCACTCAGCTGCTGTCTTGAAGATAGCACTTTACTTCCATTTTTCTTCTTTTAGTTTTATTTCTCCTAATAAGACAATTCCTAATGCCGACCTTCTCCCATATATAAGGTGGAGGGGGCATGTTTGATGAGTAATACAAGAGTGATTGATTCAGTGGATTTTGTAGGCTAACATTTTTGCTGAATTTTAGATACATCTCTATTGTGATACTTGCTCTATCAAGAGATATCCTTGAGTTTCTTACTATATCCTTTGACTAAGTAGTCAACTTCATTTTAAAGCAGCACCTTGACATTTTGTGTAGAATTTGGATTCTAAATGAGTTCGGGATGGCATTTGAGTTGTAGCTAAACCTAAGGCTGCAGTAGAGCAGCAGGTATAAGCAATCCAAGAGTCTCTGGAGTGCATCAATAACAACTTCCTGACCAAAACTGTCTGCTGGATGTCTTACAAATAATGGATTTGTTGTGGATGGTCGGTTGAGTGCAGCTTTGGCTGTAATGGCCATGAGATGGCAGGGTTCAGGATCTTAAGGGGAGGTGTCAAGACAAAAGGCAGGACCACAGCTCTGGCCATCAGGAGAGCAGACTCTCCTCAGTGGTCTAATTGTTACAGTCCCAGTGGATAAGACCCCAGAGGAAACAAGGGCCCAAAGAAGCTGGTTGATGTTTCACCATCTCTAAGCTCAAGAGTGGTCCTCCTCCCGTCAGGAAGTCAGGAAAAAATGCCAGGTGTCTGCATGGATAAGCAAGGATCTCCTGACAAAACTCAATCATTAATGGGAAATACACGAGAGCTAGAAGCAGTTTGTGAAGAACTTAGCCATTGGGAAAGACCCACAGGAGAAGTTTGTGGAGGACTGTCTGCTGTGGAGGAGACCCCAGTGTGGGAGCAGGAGAAGAGTGCAAGAAGCCTGCCTCCTGAGAAGGAGGAGACAATGTGGGATGAACTGAAAGCAACCTTCATTCTCTGTTTCCCTGAACTACTTGTGTGGGAGATAGAGATGAAGGGAGTCAGGGTTGGGTAGAAATTCTGGAGTGGAAATGATATAGGTCTACTCTTTGCTGGGTTCAGAACAGAATGGTCAGGCCCACAGGACAGTGGTGAATGGAGTTAAATCCAGCTGGGGACCAATCATAAGTAGTGTTCCCTGGACTCAGTATTGTGGCTAGTCCTGTTTTACATTTTTATTGATTTTGTGGATGAGGGGATTGAGGGCACCCTCAAGTCAGTTTGAAGATGACACCACACTGGGCCGGAGTGTTGCTCTGCTGGAGGGTATGAAGGCTCTACAAAGGAATCTGGACAGGCTGGATTGATGGGCTGAGATCAGTGGGCTAAGGTTCAAGAAGGCCAAGTCCAGCCCTTGGGTCACAACAACCCCAGGCAGCAGTACAGGCTGGGGCAGAGTGACAGGAAAGGTGCCAGGTGGGAAAGAACCTGGAGTGCTGTTTGACAGCAGCTGAACATGAGCCATCAGTGCCCAGGTGCCCAAGAAGGTCAATGGCATCCTGGCCTGTATCAGACATAGTTTGGCCAGCAGGATCACCCTGTACTTGGTATTAGTGAGGCTGCACCTCCAATCCTGTGTCCAGTTTTGGCCCCTCACTTCAAGAAGGACATTGAGTTGCTGGACTGTTTCTAGAGTAGTGCAGCAAAGCTGATGAAAGGTCTGGAACATAAATCCTATCAAGTAACAAGCAACAGAACAACAGTTCAGTTGTGCCAGTGGGGAAGTTTACATTGAATTTTAGGAAATACTTCTGCGAGGAAGGGATTACCAATNATGAGGGGATTGAGGGCACCCTCAAGTCAGTTTGAAGATGACACCACACTGGGCCGGAGTGTTGCTCTGCTGGAGGGTATGAAGGCTCTACAAAGGAATCTGGACAGGCTGGATTGATGGGCTGAGATCAGTGGGCTAAGGTTCAAGAAGGCCAAGTCCAGCCCTTGGGTCACAACAACCCCAGGCAGCAGTACAGGCTGGGGCAGAGTGACAGGAAAGGTGCCAGGTGGGAAAGAACCTGGAGTGCTGTTTGACAGCAGCTGAACATGAGCCATCAGTGCCCAGGTGCCCAAGAAGGTCAATGGCATCCTGGCCTGTATCAGACATAGTTTGGCCAGCAGGATCACCCTGTACTTGGTATTAGTGAGGCTGCACCTCCAATCCTGTGTCCAGTTTTGGCCCCTCACTTCAAGAAGGACATTGAGTTGCTGGACTGTTTCTAGAGTAGTGCAGCAAAGCTGATGAAAGGTCTGGAACATAAATCCTATCAAGTAACAAGCAACAGAACAACAGTTCAGTTGTGCCAGTGGGGAAGTTTACATTGAATTTTAGGAAATACTTCTGCGAGGAAGGGATTACCAATCACTGGAGCAGGTTGCCCAGGGAAGTATTTGAGTCACCATTTCTGGGAATATTTAAAAGAGCCAGAGATATGATGCTTAGAGACATGGTTTAGTGGTGGCCTTGGGAGAGCCAGGTTTATGATTTTTCTCGAAGAACTTAAAGATCTTCTCCAACCTAAATGATTCTATGATTCCATGATGTTCTTTCTCTGTGATCTACTCATAGTTAAGATCAATGCAAGCAGTCATTAAGGTGTTTGGTTCCAGTGTGCATTTCCAAAGAATATACTTGCTCCCTCTTTGGAAGGGTGCTGCAAAAGCAATGGTTATAAATAAAATATTTTAAAATACTGAGAAGTAAAACCAGATCTAATGAGGCAAATGGTTTGTATTTCCTGATTTGTATTTATGGTGCAGAAATTCTGTTTGCAGCATTTTTGCTTTGTCTTTTAATGACCTTGAAGGCACAGTAAAAACCTGCCAGTTACTTGTTACATTCATTGGTGTGAGTGCATGGTTGTTTGGAGTGAGGAGTGGCTTGCCAAGCACAAATTTTTATGTAATGTTTCTCGTACTCCTTTCCACTGTGTCCCTTAATTAGTGTTTCTTACTCTTTATTATTTGAGTTATTACACTCAGTCATAAGGGCTTTTTAATCTTACAACTGATATCTTGTTTGCCAGATTAATATTGAAATGAAGCAGTAAGACAATCACAGGAAAATTAAACTGAAAAAGGATTGTGTGTAATAATGTATACATACAGAAATCATGTTCATAAAAATAGAATACATCACAGTCTTGGCTGATTTGTTTAAATAAAGTGCAAGCGATAGCATCATGTCACTTTTGTAAATACTTTAAAAAAAAAATAATAAAAAATCATTGCATATGGAGCCTACTTCATTCTTATGTGCAAAGAGGTTAAGGTTTACAACCTTAAGCTTCACTTTTTACCAGTATACTGAGATTTAGGTTACTCTTTATATCTTTGAGAAAACAATGGGTCAGCTCCTTCCACACTCTGCAAGTGTTCAGATGAGAGTTGGTTCTCAAGTATCCCACTTTATCTCCATACTGCAATAAAAACAGATGCAAAGGATGTTAAGAGTAATAGAAACTCTGGATAGTAATTTACAGTAAGTTTGAATTATCTTCAAAATTCGTGAAGATTGGAATAGTGATCTTCTGTATAAACTGCTATTTACCTTACAATATTTCTCTGAGGAAATGCAAGGTAAGTGTAATGTGTGCAACAATGACCATGTTTGATAAGATATTTCAAACCTGCTTAAAGAGAGTTAAATATGTTGTTTTCAGCTTTCTTTCCAGATGTTGGATTATCTGGTACAGTTGTCAGTGATGTCAATTCTTTAAAGAATTTGGCATCAGAAATGTAGATAAATTAGAAATATTCTCTTTACATGGTCCCTTGAAGCTATTGTAGTATTCAGATACTGTTGTGATATTCTGAGCAGAATTAATATTTTGTATTTTCCTAACATCAAATAGATTACAATATCTAAATGTATTTGTAAGGAACTACCAGATACACCTTATAGTTTAACAATGGTTATTCAATATAGAATAACCTCCTAAAATATACTTTAATTTTGAGAAGTATTTTGAAATGTATTGACCCATTAAACTGCTTTTTTACAGCAGTGATGTTTTTAGTGTACATTGCAATTAAGTCTAAAACTATTGATATAACTACTGGAAAAGTTAGAATCGATATTTTGCTTAAAAAATCATGTAAGTATTTTACTTAATATTTTGGAGTATTAAAGAAGAGAGATCTCTGATGTAAAGTAACATCCTTAATAATAATTCGTGATAATTACTGGTAGTAATTTAGACATAAATATAAAATTGATGTATTATGTTCCAAAAATGTAGAAGGAGTTGAAATAAATCATGTTGTTTCATTGTTTAGGCCAGTCTCAGTGAATGTTTCCTTTGGAGCTAAGTGTACTTGTCCAAAACAGTCTTTAGGAAAAGGAAATAGCTCAAGTATCTTGTGTAGAAGTTGTGCATTGTTTATTTGGTATATTTGGTTTTTTGAAGCATTCTGTTCGTCCTTGGCTTGGTCTCCATGGGAGGATTTGCTTTTGTTTTAGGACAAACCATTAGCAGTTTGCTTGGTGACAATTTGTAATATGTCTTAACAGAATGGGAAAACATGAGATGTGGTGATGAAAAAAAATTATTCACTTACTTATTACTTAATTCTGAGTAAGAGAAGACTTAGATTTCAAAATGTTATGATTGCTAAAAGCTTATATGGGTGAAAGGATGTGATGGGAAGAATAGTTGCTAAAAAAGCCCATGGGATACTTTTAAGAAGAAAGATAACACCTGTCAGTAGAAACCTTCAAACTGCAAATTGCTGCGTGTTGAAACGGTTTTCTAGTGAAGTACAGCTTTTCTTAAACTGTTTCTTTTCTACTTTTAGCCACTGTCAGAAAGAGTAGACTGCCTGGGTTAATGATTGATTTTTATGAGGATTTGTTATTTTCTTCTGACCCTGTATATATGTCTGTACCTACATGGTTGAGTCACTGCGCTTAGTTTGCCGGATTAATTTGTTTTTCCAAATGGACTGCACAATTTGTAAACAGAGACAAATTTTATGTGTTTTAAAAAAAATAAAATTCGTCAATTAATTTGAGGGCTTACTGGTTAAAATTGTTTCTTCAAACAAATTTTTTATTTTACAGCTTTATTAACTTGGTGTTGCTGGTTTTTATATTTGAAAAGTGCAGATTTTTACCAGCATCTATTATTTGAGTTCATGTGTTTTTTTTCTTTGATCATATTAATGTTACTTTTTTTTAAATGTCTAAATTTCATGTGCCTTTATGTTTAACAAATGCATCAAAGCCAAGGCTTCCCATTCTAAAAGAAGAACAAAAGTTGCTGTCTGAATTGAATTCTATGGATATCCTTTACTCCTTTGTAAAATTCCGGACAACTTAGAAATAGTGCTTCCTTAATATGTGAAATAGTTGTAGCAGAAGTGTAGTCAGAAGGGCCTGTTCAGTGAGAATTCTGAACTTCATACAGATGTTGCCTTCTTGTATATCAATTCTAGTTGCTGCATATGTAACATGCTTGACATAAAAATCTCAAAAAATGAGGAAATGAAAACTGAGAGGATTAAGTTTTCATTACTTCTTGCTTTAACCTATATTCTTGCTTCTCCAGCTGCCCAACTATTGAATATCACCATGTTACTTAGTCTTAATCAGGTGCATCAGGACTGCAGTCTGCCATCAGTTCATTCCTCAATGAGAAAGGTTACCAGAACTGCAGGTTCGGTGGTGGGTGGTGTGCAGAGCAGCTTACAGTTACGGGTATGCTTAGAGGCTGTTTTCCCAAGAAAACTTGCCTAAGTTGAGTTTTTAATAGATTTGATTATATTGTTTTTCTGACTGCTTGAGCACCGGCTAATGTCTTCCCTGGAGGTACTAATAATTGCTGTTATAATGAAGTCTAATCTTTTTCTCCTCAGTTTTGTAGCTTTGATCTTGGGTATATGGTCTCTTACATGCTGTATTACCTGAAATTAGAATGGCACTGTGTGCCTGAATCTGAAATACAACAAAAACTAAATACATTGCTTTCTGAATGACTTTTAATGTACAGATTTTATGGGCAATAATATGAGAAAACAGCTTAAATCCCAGGAAATCAGTACATTTCTTCTGCAGTACATCATTATGATTCGAAATACATCTAAAGTGATGTAATAATTTTATGTTTTTATACTTTTCAGAGAAATGATAAATTTATGCATGCAAAATAAATTTTTAAATAGTTTTTCTTACTATTTGGTATTACTTTGTAAGTAATAAAAAACCATAGATAGGCCCAGTGAAACCTAGTGGCTTCCAGCTATCAACTTTTCAAAGATTTTGTCTGCAGATATTATTTCAATTCTGTATGGTGTTTCAATCCATCTTAGAGTTGATGGACTAAGTGTAAACCAGATACAAACTTCCTTATGTTCTCTGCTCTGAACATCTCAGACTTGTAACATGATCTAGAACTTACTAAGGTCAAGAGAATTTTTCTTCGAGTAACTTCAACTGTCTTCTCCAGTGCTTACAAATTTGTATGAACATGCAATCTTTTGAAAGGCTAGATCAGGTGTGTATCTTTTGACTGAGACTATTATATAAAATTGCATTGCTTTATAAACTTATTAATATATTTATTATTTATATCTTTTTCAGGGTATTGAAGAATGGAATATTGCTCATCTTAATACAATATTGGATGTTGTAGGAGAAGAGTGTGGAATTTCTATCGAGGGTGTAAATACACCATATCTGTATTTTGGCATGTGGAAAACAACATTTGCATGGCACACTGAAGACATGGATCTCTACAGTATTAATTATCTCCATTTCGGGGAGCCAAAGTCATGGCAAGTTTAAATTTTTATGAAAGATAATTTCTCTTTCAGCTGACCAAACCAGATGGGGTAAAATTGCTTCATAATGGTAAATTTTACTGAAAAGATAACATAGTAGTTTTGTGAGGTTTTGTTTTTTGCCTTTTTTTTTAAGCTCAATACTATGAAATATGTGAGATTGGTAATGAACATCACAGCAATGCAGTCTTTGATTTCAGATAAGGACTTACGGCTTATTGGAGATCAATGGAAAAAATATTTTAAAGTTCTAGTATGAGAAGCTTAATGGGTTGGGAACCCCAAGAATGTTTGAGGGACTTCTGAAAGAGCTCTTTGAAATCAATTTCTTTAGGACTGCATAACATGTTTTGTATTAAACAAACATTTAATTCCTTCTTTGAATCAGAGTCATTCTCTAATGTGAAATCAGTCGGAGGTAAGATTCAGTGTTAAAGGTATTTCCTGCATATGAAACTTATGCTATCCTTTCTCTCTAGTCTTAGATTTAATGTTTTTTTTTTTAACAGCCTTAATACTGAAGTTGGTTCCATATTATATGTATTAATGGTGACATATGTGTGTCCAAAGTATACAAGTTTTCCATTTGATAATAGGATTTTTTTTTTTTTTTCCAAAACACCTCTAAGAGAATATGAAATCATTAGAAAGATATATAAAAGATATGTTATGCTTAGTTTGATTCTGGGAGTTTCCAATCATCCAAACTTGGATGGAAAATTTGTAGCTGGTAATTCCATAAAACATTATTGATTATTTTTAAACTCATACAGAATACCTATGTAACAATATGTATTTATGCTGTGAAGGTGGTAAACTGATCAGATGCTGCTTCTTAGGCAATTGCTTTAAGTTTCCCTGCTTTTCTTATATAGTGGTTCTCTTAAGGCAGAGAAGGTGAATACAACATAGGTGGTCATGCAGGCCCATGTTTTGAATCGATAAATGTGAAATTGCTACTTTGATGGAATTAGGCACACTAAGAAAGCCTTAGCCATAAGATCAGTATTTTTGATAACAATCGATGTAAAGATAGGTGATTCCAAAATATTCTTAGATGATAGGACAGATTTAATACAATGATTGCATAAGTCATGTTTTACTTCTTTGAAATTAAAAAAGTGCTATTTGAAGAAAATCTTGCTGCATATTTTGAAATTCCAAGTAGCAGAGACATTTACTTAAAATGTGAAGTCCTTTGACACAGTGGAAAGAAGTTAGGAAAACTTTTTTTTAAGTATTTGAAGGAGGTATGAGTTAATAATAGGATAAATGCTTTTCTGGTTTGCAGATGCTTGTTTACATTTATGAATGAACAAAATCATTAAACAATGACTTCTTCATCCTTTCAAGAAATAGCAATGGATATACAAATTAGTTTTCTGGACCACATTGGTCCACATTTTTAAGAAATGCAGCACTATTAAAAAATTGAATGAAAGACAGCTAAAGATTTACTTGATGTTACACATGTGCCTTTACTGGAGGAATGCTGCAATAATAATTTATGCTAAACCCATTCATTTATCAGTAAAATGTGTCTTGTGTTAATGTGATATTAGTATAATAATTTTTTCAAGTAGAGCATGAGATGAATCATAGGATGCAGATATCAAAGATCTGCTGTTAAATTTGAACTGATTTGACAAATGCTTACTTAGTGAATCGAAATAATCTGACATGTACAGTAGCAATACATATTTTCTAATTTTGCGGGATATACATGTAGTTCTTCAAGACAGCCACACTGGTCTTAGGGAAAACTAACACGCAGAATATTTTCTCTGAATTGTGAAAGGACAACCACTTCTGTCTGAGAGCCACAACGAGAACTTGTGGATAGCAGCTAAATCTAACTGCTATGGGAGTCTTTATGGAATCAAAGCTTTCTCCAGTGTTACGGTGTAGAGTAACTTTTCTTACATTTTATACTCTGCACTTCTAAGAAGTTTGCAAAGAAGTCTGTAGTTTTCTATTATGTATACTGATTCCTTCATTGACTGCCTCATTAAACAGAGGGGAAAAATGTGTCTGATAAGTATTTGTAAAATCGGGAGTATAGCTGTTTATGTATATATTCGTGTAATACATATGTTAACTTTATAGATTTTTTTTTTTTATGAAGGCAGAAGAGAGTGGGATATGGTGAGGAAAGATTTGCTGGAAATTAGAATAGAGACAATTGAAATTACTTGCCATTAGACAGAATTTTTACTGCAATTTTCCCTTTTCCATTTTTTTCCGGGGGGAAGAAATCTTGAAGATGGTACCTCATTTTACATCACTGTTGCTTAGTAAAAGTCTTATTAGCAAGACAAACCATAGGTATGATTGATGATCTACTTGATTTATTAATTCAGTTATTTCTTCATGTGATGTATTTTGTAATGTATCTGTGAACTGCTTCTTAGTATTAAAAATTTTGTCTAGCATTTGTTGTTAAATATTGTCTTCTATTTTAATTATTGTTTTGGGAGTATAGGCCCTGACTAAAGAGAATTTATTTTTGTTTTGTGTAGTAAGTTGAGGAATTTTGTCATGTTCTACCGTTCAGTTCCTCTTGGAAATTTATGCGTAACACAGACCAGAATTTCATTAGTAGTCCAAGTTAGACTATTATTATGTGTACAATATCCTTAGGTAAAATACAGTTAATTCTTCATTTTACATGATAAATTTATTAATTAAAAAAATCTGAATAGAATATGTTTTTTAAAAAGAGTTCTGGGTTTATTAAGTATCTGAAAGCAAAGCTTACCCTTTGTGCTGATTACTTCATGAAAAACAGTGTGAAGTTTTTTTTAAGTGTTAGGATGATGTAAATCTTCTTGAAGAATATTAGTAATAAATATGTTGAAGTATTTCTTAAACAGGCACAGAGTAATTATTTTCTTGGCACTGTGGGAATTTAAAATAATTATTAAACTAACTTTATTTTTAAAATTTTTATTTCAAAGAAGGAGAGTAAAGATGTGTAGGGAATATATTATTTTACTTTAGAAAGTAGTATTTTAAAAAACATGCTCATTTTATTCACCTTCTATATCTGATGGTTAGAGGCCTGAATTCTTTCCGGCATGAAGAACCAGCATTTTTTTACTTTCCATTGAAGGAGTACAGTCTAAACTTGCAGTATAATACAAACAAGTTTATGTATCAATTTGAATGTTTTCTGTGGCATTGCATCTGGTCTTTGCTCCCTAGCTTTTCCAAAGACGGGAAATGACAAGACACAATACGTTACATTAAAAACCCCTCCTGTTTAGTAATGTATTTCATACATCACAAAATGCCTTGAAGGGCTGGTCAGTCATAAAGTAAATGGGAATATATGCTACAGAAACAACATGATTCCATCTTTGTGGCAATGTCAAGAAGAAGAGACCATGTTGTTGAAGGGAGAATGCTTAGACAGCCAAAATAATGGATTAAGAGAGTGAGACTGAACCCCAGAATTTATTTAGGTTGTAAGAGGAAATGGATCTATGATGACATTCAGAATAAAGCAGTGATTTAGGATCAGGAATTCTCTTCATGATTTCAGTAGGTGTAGGATGGTGAGAAATCTCTTCTCGAAACTGCCTAAAATTTATACCATGAGCAACATTACTGTCATCTAGATTGTGATTACTAGAATCTGCTTTTATGAATTTGCCAGTGTAGAATGTGTACCAACACCTTTTCTTCTTTCTTAATGAAGTGGAAAAATCAGGAAAGATAGATAGTTACACGGTGTTGGTGGAATTGTTTAAAATGTGATTTCATGTGAAGGTTTTCAGATTTTGAATCCCAGTAGCAGAGGATATAGTAATGGGGTTCTGAGTATGATGGGATAAAAATAGGTGACGTTCTGTTATCAGTATCAGACAAAATTACAGACAAAAAATGTGAAGGAAAACCATACTCAGACTAATGCTAACATTGTACAATTTGAGAACAAATATAGCAATAAAGTAAATGGATTTAAAGAGACTGTGAGGTCCTTACAGAGCCTTCTGGGTAAGGATTAATAGGACTTTCAGTGTGATCGGCAGCTGACAAAAACTAGTCAAAATGTGGCCAGGTGATGCAAAGTTCAGCACAAGTTATGCATACCATTGACAGAACTGGCATGTTTCCTAGTTAGGTTCTATGTCTCGGAAACAAAACAAACACAGAAAATTAAAGTCCAAATGTTTAGCGCGAGCAGTGGGAATACTGTATAAAACTACTGTAGGAGGTGAGGGGAATCAAACAGCACAGTGATTTGTCAGCAGCCTGAAAGGGCTACTGTGCTTGAAGCTGAGCAATTGTTTTGATAGTTGCAGTTCTCCATAAAGAGGAAGAACTTTGCTGAAGGATTAGGAGAGGTTTTGTTTCGTTTTTCCCCTGTGGCAGAGGATTTTATTTCTTAAAAATATTTAGATTAAATAGATTCTTAGGTGGTAATAGATTTTGAAATTTCCTTTCTAGAAACAGAAAATGTATTAACTTCCTAAATTAATTTTATGAAATTTCTATTTGCTTATATTTTAAAAAATCATTTATCATTTTATATATAATATTAACTACCTAAATAGATAATAGATCAAATTAGTGATGCTGATAAAAGAGGCATGTGATTCTGAGCCCAGTGTCTGAAATTAATTAGCAATATTTTGGTATAATGTGAAGATTGCAAGTTGCCCGTTACCAATTATAAAACCAGTGAATTTGGTTAATTTTGGAAAAAACCTGCTCTTGTTAGTTTAGTTGTAACAAGATTTTATGAGTTTGTAGCTTTGGGATTTTAAAAGTACCAATCTGCAGAAAAAATCAGGTGTTGTCAATATATAACATACTTCAGTGTTAGTAGTTTGGTTAACTATTTAACATCATGCTAAATTCTCTTGTGGACGATGCTGTTAATTATTGTGTGTGCACACACCTAGCTTAGGAGAAACAGAACTCAAACTGTTTCACATTCTATTTCTGGTCACTGAGGTGAGAATGACTGGCTGAATACAAGAGGCTGCTGGTCTCATGACCGTCTTGGTTGGCTGAGTAGTTTTTGCACAGTAAAGCAATGAATTGTTGGTTTTGACATGATTATTTAAAGCATGCTGAGAAATAGTGTAGAAGCATTAATCTTGAAAACATATATGTAAATGTTTAATAATCAGAAGTTAATGGCTTAGATTTAACATTTCTTATTTGTAGTTATCTTGTCATCAGTACTCTTGATTTACTGAACTAATATGTATTTCAGAAGATCTTTTTGAATAATACTTGACAAATATATGTATATTTTTCTGTCCTTATGACTAGCAGTGAACAGTGACTCTTCAGCATGTATTTGTCTTTTCATAATATTTAACAAGTATGTCTTTCTGAACTAATAAAATTAAAATGTAGTTAGTATCAACACTTCCCTTTTTGTCTTTTCTTGCCTTTTTGTCTGTTTCTTTGCTTGTTATCCGAGAAACACACTCTTTGCCTCTCAGTGATTTACCTTTTAATGTTAATTACATTTGCTTTAAAGGGGGCTGGGCTTGGCCTTAGGATATGAGAAGCTGAACAAATGGTAATGTAGCTAAAAGAAAGCGAGACACAAGATAACGAAAAATATTTTTTTAAAAGCTTTTAACTGCTCAAATTCTCTTATGAGCTAACTGTTGAGACAAAGAAAAATACTGTTTTTCCTCTTAGTCATCTGAGTTTGGGAGATTCTGTTCAATGTACAGTAGACCAAGAATGCAGAAAGATTGTCACTCAGTTTGCTAATAAATTTTGTTAGGAACCAACCCTGAACTGGCTTGAGAGTGACTCTGGGACTCCTAATGTGTGATAGTACAAAGGTGGTCCATCTGCACTCATTAGTCCTTGTCTTTGCTGTGAGCAACAACCAATTGCAACAGTGGGAAGAAGTAAAGGATTGAGGAGTAGATGTTACCACACACCTCAAATGAAGACTATGATGAAAACACCAACTTACGTTGAATGTATTGTATTGCTTTGTAATTTTAGATTAGCTAAATAAATAGCAATAGTCCAGTTATATCATGTCCTGTCTTAACTTTCCAGGAGATTTATTGAGAGCTCAGTTGTTTGATTTCACATTCTTGCACTCTTGACAAGTACTTACATTCTTGTGTGTACAAATGGAGGCATGTAGCTGCATATTATTACTAAATTGTAGTGACGTGCTTTTGAAGGAGGATACCAGTCCAATTAGAGTCAAGTAAAGCAAAGCACAGTATCTAGTTTTGTAGAGCTCTGTTAGACATAAACATTATCTGTTCATGTTTTACTTTATGATGTGTATTTAATGAGATACAGTACAGTATAGAATGCTGTACGTGTCATTTTTCTCCCCTGGAGTGTGAAAGATGGCAAACATACAGTTTAGATTAGTATGGATACACTGATGCATATGTAATATGGAGTGGAGAACAGTCACAAACACTTTGGAAATGCAAATGGAGAGTAACAAAAGGCAGTTTTCTAAGATAGTGAAATTCTGATTAAAACTGCACACACTGAGCATAGGCAAGCTGAAAGTCTCTTTGTGTTTAATACTGTTTGCAGTGGGTTGCCAGTAGGCATGTGCTTTGCTGCAGTTCAGCTTACAGACCACTGACTCCTGTAGTGGTTTTCCTTCTATGCAGCTGTTTCAGTTGCAACAGAGTAAAATTGTAAAATGGTATTGTGTGTGCAGAAAAAAACCCAAAAGGCTTGAGGTAGAGGGATGTTTATTTCTTATGTGAAAATGAGGGCCCTAGGTTATTCACTTGTTTTTCTGAGTGACTTGTCAGGGGAGATGGATGAATGGTGTTCACAGTGTAGTAAAAGAAAAAGGCTCTATGTTAACTTAGTTTAACAATGTGGATTTGGACTGTGTCGTACAGCTGAATATACATTTTCTTCTTCTCTAAACCATATTTTTTATAGAGAGGAGTCAATCCAATGCTATTACAACATTAAGCTGAAACAAAAAGCTATTATATCACATATTAAAGCAGATAAAGTCAATAATAAATTCTAATTAAAACATACAGTCTATCTATGAAGTGCAGTAAATGTTAATAAAAAACAGAAATGAAACAGCTTTTTAAAAGTTTTCTATTTTTTTGTCTGTAGTAAACATTAAAAATAGCATGGGATTTATTATAGTTCTTTTCTGTTGTTACTGAGTTGTTGCTGATAACATGGAATTTTTTAAAAAATTTAATGTAAGAACAGAGGGATTCTAAGATACATACAGTTCTTTAAAGAAAGTCTATTTCTTTAACAATCTTAAACTCTAATTGTAATGATTCTGCATGGGGAAGTAACCCTTTTATTCCACAGCATTTGCTGTAGGAAAAGGTAGAGATGTTTAGTGCTCATAATTTTCTGTTGAATCTTTGTGTCTTGTGAAGTATATTAAAATTCAAAGAAACTAAACTTGAATAAGTTAAACTTACTTTCAAGTGAAAAAGAAACACATAAAATATGTGTGGGTTTTTTTAACTGGAGTGATGTAATAATATCAAGTATTTTCAATGTACATGAGTTTAAATAGTGACTATAACATTTTTGAACTACATAATGTAATGTTTAAGCTAGAAATAAGCTTTTTTTTTTTTTCTCAAAACCCCCCTCAACATTGAAAACCCACTCTCTGTATTTTTAACTTAGATGTTGGTATATTTTTTCTTCTGTGTAATTTTTTGATCTTTAACCTTTTTGGTTTCTGTATTCTTAGATATTTATCATACATGAATTATGGCTTTTATACTAATTCCATCTTTATGCATTTCATCCTTTTCTTTATGTGAATTTTAGGTACGCTATCCCTCCAGAGCATGGGAAACGGCTTGAAAGACTGGCTCAAGGTAGTATTTTCGATATTGCAATATATAAAGTATTTGAAGGACAAATCTCCAGCAAAGTGAAAAACATTGTCTTTGACTCACCTACTGTGTTTTATTACTTAATGTTGTGTGACTTTTATCTGTCTATGATATTATATTGCAAAGAAGGAACACTGTAGTGCTCTGAGGAATTCTTAAGAAATAAAGTAGTTTTTTGGTGTTGTTTTTTTCCCCCACTTCTTACTTTGTACAGGTATTTTTAGCTTGGTGAAACTTATGAAAATGAGGCTTGCTATTTTGTTGTTCATTAGGTTTTCATTGCTAGTGTCTTTGTCTGCTCTATGCCCTTGTTCGTTCTTGTCGTAGCTTCTTTTCTTTAGTATCTTTTTGAATCTTAATTTGTTTATCCAAGTTTGATACAGAGACAGAAATATGGAAGACAGACGAGTCTCCAGAAGGTTCATCAAAGTTAATGACTTCATAGAAGATGGAGTCTTGGTTAGTACCTCTGTGAAGGGGGAAGCAGACAAAATGTACAAACATTAAGTCTTATTTCTTAGCAGCTTGCTGACCAGTGATCAGGCGTATAAATCCATTGTAGCTAAAGTGTGTACTGGCTTTTGCCCTCCAGAGATGTTGGCAATGTTTGTGCACAAGTAGCAGAGATACTGCTGTGAGGCTGGGTTTTAAGGGATAAAAATCATGAGTCTGTAGGAAGATTCTCACACAGTAGTTTGCTTTATTTTCAGTAATACACCTCTCCTCTTGGTTCTGAATTAAGAGTGCATCTTATGAACATGGGATTAATTAGGGTTGTTTCTTGGCCTGGGAGCCCATATTTTACAGCTTGCTATTAACCATAGTATGCAAAGGACGCTATTAAAAGTTTATAATTAGATATTGTATATCAGGACCAAATTCTGAAAATTTCTGTACATTTTGTTTTCATGTCCATCTTTTTTTTGTATACAGGTACATGACTATTTTTCTGAGCTTTTTAAAAACTATTGCTGAGAACAATAGGAGAGCATTTAGAGATGTGAAAGAATTGTGAACTTCCAGTCTTTAAAACAGAAAAACATATTTCAACCTGGATAATTACATTTCCTAATTTTGTTGTCATTTCATTTGAAAAAGTTGTAACTCATCTGCTTTGCTGTCCACATTCTTTTTCCAGCTTGGAAAATATAGAACTTCTTATACATTTAACTCCAAGCTTTTGGGTTTTACTGGTAAACAAATTAAAACATGCAGACTGGGCAATTGATGCTGACCTGTGATAGGATGATTCAATAATTAAGATTTACAATAAATGATAAAAGAGTAAAAGAAGTAGAAAATTGCAAAAGTTTGAGGCACACTAGGACTGGTGAAAAATTTGCCTTTTTTCATTATTGTTCGTAAGCTCTAATTTTTCAATGAGAAGTGTCAAATAAGGGGAAGGGGATGTGATAAAGACCCGTGATGACTGGCTCAGAGATGGTGACCAAAATTATTGTTCCTTGAGTCTTCCAGTATGGCTGGAGACTCCAAATGAAGAGTCTTAGCAGGTTCAAAGCAAACCTAAGGGGATGATCAGATGTTTTTTTCATAGTGTGCATTCCTCACTGTCCATAGTGGATGTCCATTTTGCATGGATTCCAGTGGAGATTGGACAACACTGGCACAGAAATCTGTTAGAGGAACATGGGAGCTGTTACTGGCTTTGGAAATGTTGGAGCAACATCTGGTTGGTAATAGATCAGTCAGAGAAAGCAAACTTTTCATGGTGTATGTAAACACTTCTCTGTAGAGAATCTACTTTTGATGTTTGATGGAAACGAAGTATTTGGGTAGATAGCCTTTTCATTTGGTGTGGTATGACTCCTCTGGTGTTCGTTGCAGGTTTCACCATTGAAGTTTAAATGTCCTCTAATAACACTGAGATTAGCTCTGTTGGTTGGAGCATGGTAGTAATAACACTAAGGCTGTGGGTTTGATCCTTGTAGGGACCATTCACTTAAGAGTTGGACTTGATGATCCTTATAAGTCTCTTCCAGCTCAGAATGTTCTGTGAATCTGTGAGCATGTAATGAAATTTTTTTTATTTATTTCCAAAGTGAGTTAAGAAAATGAGCAGTTTCAGGAACACACGTTCACTCCTTTCTAAAAATGAAGTAGCATTGAGGCATGGCATTGATTGCTGTAGGCAAAAGAAACCCTTTGGATTTTTCTTTGAAATACCTTAATTTCCCTAGGTATTGAACTAACCTATACAAAATCAGGAAGTAGGTGACTTGTGGAGATATATGCTTTGCTGCATGGAAAAAGAAAACATCATGTTAGAAAACTGGCCTGAAGGTGCTCAGGGCTCCTATTGCCGATGGTGGCCTACAGAAGTAATAGGAATGGGACAAAAAGCATGGGGAGAAATGGAAATCTTGAAACCCACTGTTTTTCAGGAGCCAGTATAGTATGTTAGGGGAACAGTGTCATGTCTTAATGTCTAAATGCTAGAGTCAGAACTGGACAATAGGCTAAAC
Source organism: Sclerurus mexicanus (assembly GCA_013396755.1). Classification (NCBI taxonomy): domain Eukaryota; kingdom Metazoa; phylum Chordata; class Aves; order Passeriformes; family Furnariidae; genus Sclerurus; species Sclerurus mexicanus. The sequence continues at coordinate 73,693 of VWZF01000129.1, read as the reverse complement.
AGATCTTAGGACTCCTATCTCACCTAGCGTAACATTGCTTAGGTCCAGAACTGTTGAAATAAGGTAGGACCGAAAGGGATCTGGCTCCTGGTACAGTGACATGTGTGTGCAGGATTTTCTAGTGGGAACAAATACCCAGTTCCTTGATTCTTACCATTTTCTATACTTAAAGAAGTTACTCTAACATGTCACTCAGTCTTGGTGTGTGCATATCTGCATGGAAGTAAATTGTCTACTGCTGCTCTTAATTATATATTAGTATAAATTATGAAGAACTGTATGGTGTATGGGAAACTACTTTCATTGATGAACTATGTGTAGGATCAAAACTTAATTTTTATTTCACAACTGCGTTTTGAATAGTAAATAGCCAATAAGCCATACAATCAGAAACTGAAGGCAATGATAAAATTTAAAATAGTATTTATTCCATTATCTTCAGTGAATGAAATTGAATTTATGTAGGAAAACTACGTACTCATACAGAGTTTATTATTGTAACAACAGTATAAGGTAGATGAGTTAAGAAATGTTAAAGAGGGTTGTCTGTCAAACTAAGTGTTTAGTATTCAGTTTTAATGTCCTCTGGGATATTTTTCTGTAAGTAGATTGTTTTTATGATAATTTTGGTCCAGCTAATAGCTGAGAATGGAGTATAGAAGATGATGCTTTAGTACTTAACAATAAAGATGATGGACCATTTCTTATTTCTGTGCTGTAACAGTTTAGACCTCTGTGATCTACTTTGCAGCTGCTGCCTGCTAAAATACAGCCTGAGTTTTACAATAAGGTATCTTACAAAGATGAAAATAAAAAGTAAGCTGTATGGCTGCAAGTGACTTAAGAGCAAACATTAATAAAACATGGTGTAAATGAGATCTTTATACTTGATGACATGTGTATTGAAAATACTTTTAATCTTATTTTTGCATGAGTGCAACATTCAGAGGAAAAAAAGTAATTTATCCAAGGTTACCTCTGACCAGAAATCTCCTGAATTAATCAAATGCTCCTAAATAATTAAAATAATAAAATAATACATTAAATGTGACAGGTTGTCTAAGTCAAGGCAGAAGTTGATACATGAAATTAACAGAAGGCTAGAATATTTTCCATTATCTTGTCTGCACATCACAATTACCACACATGTCTTTTGTGCATGAATGCTTTCATTTTTGCTTTCCATTGAAATCTTGATTGACTGTGGCGCCTACAAATGCTTTATCTGAAAGACATTAGACTTGCATCTAATAAAGACAACAGTTTGAATTTGCCCTTCAGCTGCTTTCTCATTTATGTAGATTTTTTTTTCAATTTTATGTAGACATAAATGTAATAAAAATCTCAAGTGAGCTGTTAACTGCAATTTTATACTTGTTCTTATGTTAATCTGGAATACTATGGTATTCTTAAGGATTTTTTGTTTCACAAAATGCGTTAGAAAATAAAGAGAATAGAAGCAGAGTCACAAATGAGAAATGAGTTTGAAGGATTTTGAAGATCTTTTAATAGATCATTTGAGTGCAGAAACTTTTAGAAAGGAGATGACATCTATCTGTGGTGTTCAATTATGTTAAAGAAGAAACTAAAGTTTAATATATTGTAAGTATCTAGGGTTGTTATAAAAAGCTTTGTATGGTGTATGGTGTTAATTACTTCATTTTGTGCAGAAGTCATTACGTGTTATATCTGAAAACAAATACAAATAATTGTTGAAATGAGGTTTGAAGCAGAACTTGCATAGCTTCTAAGGGTCTTGAATCTGAAAGCTTGAGCAGCTGAAGGATTGAACTTTTTCTCAACTGGTAGGAGTCCATTTAGGAAAGTTGTATTTAAGAGATAAGGCTTGAACATATTCATCTGGGCATACCTACACTCATATTTCATAGCACTTGAAAGCTGCTTTTTTGTGGCTTTTGTACTCTGTGCTTTGTATAGCGTACAAATTGGCATTTCTGCTTTGTGACAATTGTCATGCAAACTTGCCCTCCTAATTTCCTTTATGTTCAGCAGAGAAAGTTAACTCAAATTAGTTTAAACCACTGCAAAATAACTTGTATAAAACATATAAAGTTATACCTACCAAATTAAAATCTAAGAAGAAAATTACTAGAAAACTCAGTACTTCTTTCATCTCTGCCAGTGTTATATTAATAAACTGGAAATGCAGCACCTTTACTGTAAAATTTCAGGTGGAGTCTTGAGTATGGAAGTGTAGAAAATTTACAGAAAATCTAGCCTCATTCATGGACTGGTCAGAATTGGATCTGAGAGTTTCCTAAGAATGTAATCTTATGTGTGTGTGCTTAAATAATGACTTATTAATGGCCAAATTGTGATATCCTTGATCATACAAGGTAATATTCTTTGATATTGTTGCTTGTGAGAAGCAGATAAGGATTTTAAAAAGCCAGAGGGGGACTTTGAATTTGGTGAATAAATATGCTGTTCCAGTATTTTATGTGTTCATACCCAAACATTTGGCCCCCAAGTGTTGCATCACATACTCACCTTGTAGACTGTTCTAATTCTGCTCTGGGTATTGAGAATGTCTGTTTCTCTAAGTCATGGATTGGACAATTTTCAGTTTGACAGCTTTTTCCTAATGGGTATAAATCAATGAGGAACCTAATTAAATTTTGCCCCTATCTCTGATTACTGCTCATTGGCTCCTATGAAGTAGTTGTTTTGAATTCTCATTTCCTTTCTGTGTAATCATTTCCAAGAAGATACAGGTCTTCCATGTCTCAAGAGACCATCCAAGAAAATGGAGTTGCTTGCCAATTCCTACAAAATACCTGCTCTTGTAGAACTGGCTTAGAATTAAGGGTTAGTGTTAATGGATTAAATTAAGATTCCATGTGTCTCTTAAAAGCATGAATGTGCTATAGAATTTGAATGGTAGTTACATTCTAGATAGATGTGGGATTTCACTAAACAAGCAGGTAATTCTGTAAATTTGTAGTTTTAACGTCAGCTTGGTATTTGAGAGTGATTCTGGATGTTGCAGGCATATCTTGAATTGGCCTGCATTTAATGTTTTTAAAGGGGTCTTGTAATGTTTCTAATGCAAGTCCTGTATTCAGGATGCTTTTGGGAATTTTTTTATGTCTGTTCACCAGTTTGCCTACAGGGATTTTCTTTCCTGAAAGCAAAGCTTGTGTGACCTTACATGTAGCCTGGCAAAACAAAAGACCTTCTGATAAACAGTCTTGTAAGGGAGAAAATACTACCTTCTTTTCTTTCCTTGTTCATTGAAGGGGGAGTGCTTTTGAGAAAATGAGGTGATTGAGGCTGAAAAATTTGTGTGTATAAGTGTAGACTTTGGCAAGTCAAAAGCTATTTTATAGTGGTACAGAATGTGTAGGCTGCACTTTGATTTCACTGTGAGGACTCTGTAACCACAGCAAATGTTCTGCTGTAAATTTGTTGTAATGGATTTTGAGCAGGTTGTGTTCTCCTGTTCTGTAGTATTGTGTAATATAGTGCAGCTTTCTTGGAATTCAGCAAAAAACTTGCCTTTTGGTTGGACTTGTCACAACTATTTTTGATCTCTTGGAGTTGTAGTGGTACAACTTTAGTTTTGGATGTCTGCCCATCCTTTGCTTTTTATCATCTTGTATTGAGCTAATTAAACATATTTTAGTGTCAAAATTTGGTACAAAATTTGTTTTCTCAAGGAAAATTCAGTCGGACTCTCCCTGCTTTTAGAAATTAAGCTTTTTGCTACTTTTTGCATGAGCTCTTTCTTCAAATCTCAAGTATCACTTTTAATCATGTTTTCATAGTAAATTCCAGTATATTTCTTTTATTATGCTGCTCAGATGAGATTTCTTGAATCTTGTAAACTATAGGTTACAATTGCTTTATAGGCATTAATTGTGCCAAAGTAGTTGAAGTATATTTGCTGTGGTCCACTAATTGTGAGCTCATTTCTTTTAACTGCCCCTTAGTCAGTGAAGCCAAACATATGTGATAAAACAGAACCTATCAAGTACTACTTTTTGAAACTTAGAATATTATTTGCAGTTCCAGAAGAGAGTAAAGAAGTCTGTGCCTGTTAGTGGTGTGAACAAATAGTAGAATGATGAATTGGAATAAAATTTGATTGCAGGGTTGCTTAGTAGACTTCTTAGTACATGGATCTGCTCAAGTCTACATTGCATCTTTGCTGTTTAAGTGCTTCTTAACCTTATTTCTGAGAAATCTGTAAAGAAATTTTCTTCTGGTACTGGGGAGCGTGCTAGAATTGAATGTACAAAGAATATAACAACTAGAATGTGGTCACCTTAAAATTTTTCTGAAACTTTAGGGTCATTAATGGACATATATATAAGACTCAACAGAGTGAAAAATCTAACATTACAGAGAAGGCTACATATTATGGAAAATGCTTGTTAGGGTTTTTTTTTCCTCAAGCCATTCAAAAAATTTAGATGGTTGATTGAACGTGATTATTGTCTTTTTCCTTTTTTCCTTTTTTTAATAATTAGTATGTTGCTCCAAGAATTAAACTGCTTCTGTGTGTGATGATCTAACATTACCCAAAAAAGATACAACAAATTGTACAAACATTTAGTTAGAAAGTTGTATTTGTTTACTGTATAGATGTTTTGTAAGTTCTGGGTAAACCTAGTCCTCCTGGAATCCTTCTGAATTTATTTACTGCAGTTTATTTTTATATGTGCAGAATGAACATTAGCATAAAAAAAAGCCCCCAATAATATTATATTTCTCTAAAGGGTAAGAGAATATGCCTAAATTTACAGATCCAAATTTATTTTAAGTTATTTCACAACAAAGAAAACCCAAACCCCTGTAACCCCTCCTCCTGAAAAGCAGATGAAAAAGTTCCGAGGTGCATTTGATTTTTACAAATCTCTCAGAACCTAGGAGTGACATGATAAAAAAATCATAAAGCAAGTTTAATATTGTAAAATATTACAAAAATTTTCTACTTGTTTTAATGAAACTTAGTTTTGCTTATCTTTCTTGCCTTATTAGGGTTCTTCCCAAGCAGCTCTCAAGGATGTGATGCTTTTCTTCGCCACAAGATGACTCTGATTTCTCCATCAATATTGAAAAAGTATGGAATTCCTTTTGACAAGGTACATTAGTGCTTCTTTTTAAACTCTACTGTTATGTATTGAATTAGTTTGTGTTTCCTATAGATTGTTAAGTAAAGGTGTGGCAAAAATATTATTTCTTCTTTTAGTCAGTGACTACATGAAAAGATGTATTAGAACTTTTATTTCTTAGTTTTAATTTATTTTCATGCTAGGTGGGATGTGATTTTTTTCTTGACTGAAACACTTCTTAATCTGCCCTATTACTTTGTGTATCTAATATTTTAACATGAGTATTTTATTTCTTTATGTCTGTATGTTGCTTTTCTAATGCAAAATGTAATTTCACATTTAAACTTTTAAGTGTAGCTTTATCAGTATTATGATCTGAAAGGTTTAAGGTGGGATAAAGCCAAAAGAACAGTTATTTAATTTAAAATATATTTTAAAAGCTGTAATATAATAGAAAAAGTGAATGATTATTTTTGGCTGTTAGCCAGTGGTAGAATAAACATTTGATAAGAACATTGTTTAAACAGAAAGTGGGAAGAATAACTGGCTTTCTTCTTTGAGGATGAATTTAATACATAGCTGCCTTTAAAAACATATGAAGTATTCAGTTTTTTCTCCTTTCTACAAGATTTTTTGCCATATTGTTTTCCACTTTGAACTTCCTATAGGTGCCAGCCAGTAAAACATTTTCAATGCATTGCTTTTTTTTTAAAGTGTATTTATGTTATACACTGATTGCTTTGCAAATTCTCAAGTTCTAAATTTTGAAATTTTGAAAGCCTGTTTAGAAGACTAGATACTTGATTCAGAAGGTCCCCTACCTGAACATAAGTTTGTTAATACTGCGTTTTTAAAAGCCTTTTGATCAGTAAAGAGCTGTGATTCTTGGTTTCTCACTGTGCAGACTATTTTAAATTGTTTAGAAGAATGAGTCAATATACACTTTTTCTCAGTCTATTCTCACTGCAGTGTAGTTGTGTAAACTGTCCTTGGCGCACACCTTATTATTATTGTGGTTTCTGTTGTAGTGTATGTGCTGTTTATATATTGAAATCATGTGGACATGTATACACAGACTTAGCTTAACATGTTCCCCAGCCTAGAATGTAGGATAATGAAGTGCTTTCTCTCTGGTGTAGTTGATGTTTTTCTAGCAGTATGAAACTTAACTCACAGTAATAACATTTAAATGAATATTTTCATGTGTATTATTGCCCAGCTAAATGCCATACAGGTGCTTATCACTCCCTCTTGGTGTGATGGGGCAGAGAATCAGAAGGGTAAAAGCCAGAAAACTTGTGGGTTAAGTCAATTTACTAGGGAAAGCAGAAACTGCACACAAAGCAAAACAAGGAATTCATTCACTTTTTCCCATGGACAGGCAGGTGTTCAGCCCTGCCCAGGAGAGCAGGGCCCCACCACATGTAATGGTGACTTGGGAAGACGAACACCATCACTCCAAACAATCCCCATGCCATCTTTTCATCACAGCTTTATGTACTGAGCATGATGCCATGGGGTCAGCTGTCCCGGCTGTGTCCCCTCCCAACTGCTTGTGAACGCCCAGCCTCCTTGCTGGCAGGGTGGGGTGAAAAGCAGGAAAGGCCTTGATGCTGTGTAAGACATGTTCTGCAAGAACTAGAACATCTCTGTTATAGCCCTGTTGGCAACACAGGTGGGAAGAAGCCACTGATTTGATGTATGACTTTTTGGAATATCACTTCACTTTTCATGCTTAAGTCAACCTAAGTGTAAAATTGAAGAAATGTAGGCATTTAGAATGATGCTGCCTGCCTTGGAAAGCAAGCTTTTTTTGAATAAATTACTCATAAAATAAGTAGTTTTTTCTGAATGATGTATTATCATATAAAAATGTAGTTGCTGAGTTCAGTTTTTGTAATATATAGGTAAATACTGATTCCCTTCATAGCTTCGTGCTTTATCATAAACTGTCAGGTGATACTTTCCAAGCTGGAAGGTTTTATAACTAGATTTATAGTTTTGGATTTACAGAACATTACTCTGAATAGTATAATTTTCAGTGGTCGGTGTTTAAAGTAGCATACTTATTTTCAGTACAACACACTTGAGGTGGGGTAAGGGAGTTGATTTTTGTATTTTGGTGTCTTGATTATTCCTATACTATAATTAAAAGAAAAAAAAAGAAAAAGTAAATGCTACAAACAATTAAATATTTAAGTTTGGTTCTATCACCTAGTCTTTGGAGGAAGTAGACTGTACTCAAGTGTAATTGTAATTAATGGGATTCAGTGAGAAAGTGAATAGAGAGAACCAGGCTGTGATCTCTCATGGCTCAAAGTGATAGAAGTGGAAATGTGCTGAATGCTGATAAGTCAGCCTACGCCTACCAGGTGGCAGCTGAACTGCTGCTTGTTGCAATAGAACACCTGCTAAACTGTCAGCAGTGGGAGGGTGTATTGAGATAAATTTTGGAATCGTTAGCGTTGAGAATAATCTTTCTTAAACATTCCCACAGTGATTGTTGAAGTGCTACAGTAACCATTATAATATATGCAATTATATGTGCATTTGCATGTATGTACTAAATATTAATCCACAAAAAATGTAACCATGCAAAATGCAAGATCCAATTTTTTCTTGGTTTTGTTGGCTAAGCATATTTTTCTTGTTTTCCTCTTTCCTTCATCCTATAATACAGTTAGAAATACATATCTTGAATGACGAACCCTGTGTGTTTTGGCATTGGGCAAAAAAAGCACACAAAGAATTTGTGAAATCTGTAAGATAAGAATTTTGAAGGAGATTTTAAAAGCAAGAATTTGAATGTAAGACAACTATGCTAACAGAAAGCTGAGATTTAGGACATGACATTAATAGGAAAAATGTTTCGAGTTGTGAGTTTTAATTTTGGTGATTGCTTAAAATTTAACCCTTCCTTTTTGTGATTTCAAATTCTAAGTGTATTTCCATAAAAAGGGTCATGTTTGTCCTTTCAGTTTTTCTTACTGTATTGCTTATGCAAAGCATTACCACACAATGAAAACAGCCTATTTAATCTCTGAAAGGTCTCCTTATTTTCCTGTAATCAGCAAATGCATCTTGTTGAATAGTCATCAGTCATTGCTCAGATTATTTGCTTCATTTAGATGGATCTGTTTGCTTTTAGTGGGCCTGTCATCTGATGTGTGTTTCATGTAAAAAGGTATATCAAACAGAGCATGGGGAATCTCTTTTGACTATTCACTTCTGTATAATCTACTTTATTAATTAACTCTTATCAGATAGTTTGGAAGTCAGTGTACCATTTCAAGTCTCTGACTAGCCTGTCCTTGATATGGTCTTTGGTGGTCTGACTTTAAAAGATTAAAGCTGTCCCTGTGTGGATAGAATGTTAGTGACTGACAGAAGTGCTGTCTCTTCTTCACGTGCAGAGGAGAGCAGCAGTCCATCCTAGTACAGGGAGATGAGATTTCTCTCTTGAAAGAGAATATTCTGAACAGTGATTTTTTTGTTACTGCACATTTTTTTGTGATTTACTCTAGAAGCCTTTTAAGTCTGATATATCTTTTAAAAGTAGTAGGAAAATTTTAGGTTTTTTGGATATAAGAAGTTATAATTACTGAGACAGTAGCTTTTAGGTGGGTGCTTTTTGCTTCATTTGGTTAGTTGGGGCTTTTTATTTTCTTCTTTTTATCTGATTTCTGTAATTTCTTGTTGATCCAATGGCCTTTGCACACTTTTCTTTTGGGTGTACTTGCAAAGACCAGAGAAGTCCTTTGAAAGTACCCCTGCTTATACTCTAAAGGAATGACAGAGCTTAACTGTAATCAAGCTTTTCTTCTTTGCAAATTGTCTTCTATCCCCCTTGTTCTTTACTTATTTGGAAATCTTGTTACCAGTAGCGCCAGACTGCTTCTGCTCTCTAAAATTTTGCTTGAAAAGGGGAAGGACAGTGGCAGATTAAAATTTGTTTTGATTTAATGTCTGAAGTAGTGTTTTAATAGCTTTATTTTGAGACATTCTGCATAGCATTTCCAATGCAAGAATCCCCTTGGTGATAGCAGCTGTTGTCACAGAAAGAGTGTGCTGTGCTTCACTCGCTAGAGTTAAAGAAGTGGTTAATGTGACAGTGGTTTAACAAGATTCACTGGCAAGGTACACTTAGGTATTTATTGCACGGGGAACAGGATCAGCCAGAGCTGTCAGGAAACCATCCTGTTGAGTCAGAGGTTCAGAGAGGACCCTGTTGCTTTCTAAACTACTATTCATAGAGCAGCCTAGGAGAGGCTGGATTCAGACTTCATCACCAGAGTTGGTCAGCTCTTCATATGTGAAGGATTATATATGCACTATCAATCCTTTACATCAAATTACAAAGTTTCTGCATGCTTACTCCCTATTCCCTTAACAAGTATCTGAGGTGGCAGAGAGTTACTCCTCAGCCTTGAGGAGTAACCTTGAGAGGTGTCCCTACTCAAGGGGAGATCCTGGCTGCAGTCTCTGCCCTACAGGAGATATCAGCAGGCCCTGATCTGTCCATTACTTATGGAGGAGGATGGTTGACTTACAGTCATATTCACATACCAGCGGGACATCTGGGTCAGTGCGCAAGACAGCCCTTGGCGACCGTGTTGCCATCTGTCTTCCCAGAGTTCATCTTAAGGCATGTGCAGCCATCACGACTCACTGGTGGTTATTGCTTTGGACTGGGGAGAGCACACTGCCACAGCTGTAAGGCTTAAGATTTGGTGTTTGGCATTTGTCATTAATTCTTTTTCCCCGTGTTCCCTCTCCCCACTTAAAGACACTGCCTGAGGTATTCTAATGTGTTCCCTTGGGATCAACAACATTGTTTTCTTTAACTGCTAAGGCTCATCAGCTTGGACTTTCTCCTACTTTATGCTTTTTTCGCTGAGAGTATGGAACTTAAAAGGCAGATCAGGCTGTCAAATCACAGTTTCTGAAATCGGCAAGTATAGGAGAGAAATGTGAGAATAAGATCTCTCTGCAGTCCTTCAAAGAAAACTTTTGGTGCCATTTTAGAGAAACTTTTTCAGAGTGGTGGACACAATAAGTTTTCCAATTTTGTTTTCCTATTTTGTGTGAATATTTAGGGATGATAATTGTGGGTATTTTGATCGCGAATATATCTCCTTCCTCTCAGCCAGTAGGAATGATACATTCTTCATACTGTCTTTTCTGCTTCCCTTTACTTCCAGGTTTTATTACCAGTGAACCTCTGTTCCCATATTCACTTTTTTGAGCGTTCTTTCTGAATTTTTAAAGAATTACACGCAGCTATGTATTTTATATTAAGAACATTGTCTCAAGAGTGCTATTTCTGCTTGCATTAAATCTCATCTCCATGCAAGGTGGAAAAAAATTCCACGTTTTCAGTTAGTTATAAAGACAAATGTAAATTTCATTGCTTTAGGATCACAACTACTTTTACAGTGCGGTTCACTTGGAATTTTTAAAAAATTTATTTATTTTGTTTGGATTTTTGTTTTTTTAATGTTACAGGTTACACAAGAGGCAGGAGAATTTATGATCACTTTCCCATACGGATACCATGCAGGATTTAACCATGGATTTAATTGTGCAGAGTCAACAAACTTTGCCACCATTCGATGGATCGATTATGGAAAAGCAGCAAAACTGGTGAGTCATACTGCAGAAAATTGATGTGTAAGGAAATCTTGGTTATTTCTTTGTGAGAATCTATGGAAGCTGATGAGAAAAGGAGAACTATGAGGTCAGGTAGTACCTTATACTGCCATTGAAATTTTATTCATAGTTATTATTTTCATATATCTTTTCATATCTATCTATGTATCTTCATATATATTTTCATATCAGTAGGTATTATACTTCCAGCAATATGTATTTCTCTCAGTAGTGAATTTTGTTTGCAGGTTAATGTGTACATTGTTCTTCAAAACTAGTTCTATTTATGGATATTTTTAAGTTAAAACTATGCCTACTGAGGTTAGTATATGTGAAGACAACTGACTTCTGCTCTTAAGTCTCTAAGCTCTACTGTTTGTGAAAACACTTTAGTTTAACTAGAAATGTTGATATCTGGAAAGAAACATAATGAAACTTAAAGAAACACGTTCAACTTTTCTTGTCTTTATTGTAATAGAAATTTGTCGTACAAAATAGTAAAGGAACTGTGTGAGGTGTGTATTACAGAAGATACTTTAGACTGAAATCTTGTTCTGTGATGTGCGTATCTTCCTTCCTTTTATGTACAGCATAGTATCATGGAATTTGTAACATTGGAAAATACTTCCAAGATCATTGATGGGATCATTCTGTGATTTTTATTAGTGTTAAGGCTTATATAAGCCTTGATTTGGATGAATCAGAAATTAAGTCAGAGGCATTTTCTGCATTGACTTGTTTGTTATTGAAAAAACTTTTCCAATAACAATGTCCTTTCATTAACTAATGTGATGACATAGAATAAAGGGCAAAATCAGCTGTGCTGGTTTCAACACTAAGTAATGATCAAAGACTGGAGACTGGGGAACATCTTCATGAGAAGGTTCTCAAATAGAAACTTCTGATTCTAGGCACTAATGATTATTACTGCTAATGATTACACTTCAAAGGAAAAATTTATGACTATTTTTTCTCCATGTGTTCTGTATGCACATACTAACAGTAGTGAAAGTACTGAAAATCTCTATATGCACCTAACCTGTTCAGACTGGTCTTTACTTTTAATTAGGAAAGTTGTGGCTTTAATAGTCAACAAGATGGCAACTGTAAAGTTAATTTAAAACCCCGAAAACCTACGCATTTGATAATTTGAAATTTCTATGGGTAGTACAATGAAAAAAAGTTGGAGAATCATGAACACACAAGATTTAATTGTGGCAGGTAAAAAACTGCCCTGGATTTTAAAAGGTACGAATGTCATGTAGCTCTCAGATTTATTCAGCTGTACTTCAAGAATGGCAAACTTCATCTTCAGTTGTAGCAAAACTGAGGTAGTGGTACCTGCATGTCGTTCCCTGTCAATGTACTGGCTTTGTCTTTCTTAAGCTTTTGAAAAATGGTCTCCTATTTGCTGTACAGCTGCCCCAGTACAATTAAATGCTTTATGCCTCCAGGATGCCTCTCTGCTATTGCATTTTACTTTTTGTCATCTTTAAATTCAACAGAGTTAGGTGATAATTTTTTAAAGCTAATGTAATTGTATTGCTTTACATCACTCCAAAAGTGCTTCTGAAATTCTGACATTTTAGCTAAGAAGTCTTGGCATATACACACTAAATACTGTTTTATTTTATCAACATTCTCTAGCATATGGATAAAAGTTTTGTCTTATGTCACTGAATTCTGTGATCTGCGGTTACTGCACATAGGAGCAGTATTGTGCATATATAATATAAGAAAGTTTGGTGTGTGCAGTTAAATTTAAATGCCTAAAACTTTCAGAGTGGCATCTGGAGCAATAATGATTTTGCTATAGAAAAATCTTAGATACCATTGTCAAATATGAGCTGCAATTTCTTTGGCAAATGGTCAGAGTGTTTGATGCTATTTCCTTATTTTTTATCATTAATTACCACAAGAATGAGAATTAAAGTTTGCCCTTTTTCCTATATTTAAATGAAAAAGCATTCTAGGAAGTATTAATAGTAGGATTTTGTTTTTTTAAAGAAGAAATGTGTAAGAAAAGAAGAACCAAGGGAAAGATGGTGAACTAATTCTTCATAAAACTTATTTGTATTTTTTTATGGCATACAAATAGAGTAAGCAAGGTAAACAGAGGAAATATTATAGAATCATAAAATTATTTATGATGGAAAAGCCTTTTAAGATCATCAAGTCCAACCATTAACCCAGCACAACCAGGGCCATCACTAAACCATGTCCCTAAGCACCACATCTATGGGTCTTTTAAATACTCCCAGACAGGGATAGTGACCCAACCACTTCCCCCGGGCAGCCAGGCCAATGCCTGACAACCCTTTCTGTGAAGACATGTTTCCAAGTATCCAATCTAAACCACCCCTGGTGCGACTTGAGACCCTTTCCCTTTGTCCTATCCCTTGTAACTTGGAGCAGAGACCGATCCCCCACCCCGCTACAAGCTCCTTTCAGGCAATTGTAGAGCAAAGGTCTCCCCTTATGACAAATTGTGTGACAGAATTGGCATAGTACCACTGTGCTGCCAGTATCTGAAAGAATTCTTTCTAATGACCCCCAACCCCCTCTCCTAATTGGTGAGTCAACATTGGATGAGTCTTTCTGAATGAATTTAGGTAAACTGAGCGTTAAAGTTCAAAACCTGGCTTTTGAGGCTACCACTTAGGAAGTGTTTGTCTTGCACAGCTATGTACAAAGCCTACTGTGAGCTCAACCGAAGATGAGTGTCTTCAGCTTTTTAGCCCAGATCAAGGTGCCTGTATTTAGCTCTTTCTGCTCAGCTCCTCTGCCCTTCGCAGTTTCCAGGAACCTACTCTTCATATGACTTTTCCTTCACGTGCACAGATACAGACCTAAATCACATGTTTATCACTGCACACTCACAAGTAAATGCACGTATCACCTGCCTTGGCTCAAACTTACCTTCAGGTCTCTTCTCAAGCTGCTAATAGTACCAACAAAGACAGGGCAAAACTCCACAGTAAGAGCAATAAACCTTAGCACGGCATTCATGCGCTCAGTCAATCCAGCCAGTCTTTCATTCTGGATGGTTTTCCACCAAGGCAGTTCTGTCAGCTGGCAATGTCTGTGTCAGAAAATTATCACGAGGGCATTCAAGTTTGAGACGGTGTTTTGGTGCTGCACAGCCGCCAGCTGCTAGGGAGAGGCCACAGAGCAAGTTACAGGATGCACAAGTAAACAACAGGATTAGGCTGCCCTTCAGGAGTCATTCCAGCAGCTTCAGAAGGTAGTGCTGGCTGCTTTGGAGGCAGCTAGAGCAAAGAAGCACCTACATCGTTTTAGGACAATATGAGGACTGTTAAGGTTGGATTTCCTCAGGGGGAAAAAAAGAAAAATCCAAATAAAATTGGATTATTGTCCATGTCATAAATATTTAAGATAAGGTACAAGATTATAAGATGTAAGGATACCTTCACCAAAAAAAAAAAAATTATGGTCAGATTTTGTATAACTGTACTATATTTCTTGATTATGGTGTCGTAAAGCCCCAGCACCTGAGTTACAAGCTTGCCAAAGGGGTTTTACTGTAAAAATGTACAGAGCTCCAACAATTTGTCCACCACATTTATTAGAAGAGCCTTCAGCTCTTTTAACACCTTAAGACAGAGTGCAAAGGTGAAGGCACTGCCTTTTCTCAGGAGGTACTTTTACTGATAAACTTTAGAGAATAAGAATACTTGGCAAAAGTTTAAAGGGCAACATTCCCTGAAAATAAAGCATTCCACGAAGCATCGACGTACAGCTTAGGAAATTGCGACTCATCCAGTTTCATGTTTCCCAAATATAAAGAAAGGAGATCAGGAGAAAAAAGCAGAGAGAGAAGAAGAGAGAGTTCTAGGTACCCCTGGAGCCCTGTGCAAGCCCCGCTGCCAGGTGTCCAGGCTGGACCAGCACGGCCGGCCCGTGGCGCTGCTTTAGTTGCTCTGGCCCCGTGGCCACAGTCCCGCTGTGCTGGCCTGGCCGGGGGCTCCGGGGGTGTCCAGGGACTGGGGCTGCCCAAGGAGGCTCGTGGGACAGGGATCACCTCACCTCCATGAAATTTGGGCTGTACCTCCCACACACACACACCGGAGTTGGCCTGAGCCAATAATGACTATAATAATCCAGTGTCTCACAGGTATTTCTCTACAAAACCATGAGAATGGCTGATTAGGTTTATCACAACCTTAGGAAACTTCCTAAAAGTATTAACTGAAAAGGTAAGAAGACTGTGAGCCCAAACAATACTGGTATTTTAGTTAGTTTCATTTGCAGGTGTAGTAATTTCATTTAAAAGAAAAAATCCCACACAACCTTGCCGTCCCATTTGTCATTCTTCAGACTACTGATACTCTGTTTGGCTTTCCTTTTCTTTCTTTATATGTAATGGGGAAGAATTTTAATTGAAAAGAATGTTTTGGATCCCATAGTTCTCCTGTATTGTACTGCAGAAATTGTCTGTGTCAGCAAAATGCAGAAATATCTAGGTCAGTTCATTGCTGTATTCTCCTTAGAGAATATAGTATACTGATGACTGACTATTTGTCTTCCCACAGAAACACTTTTATTTTTTATAGGATAGTTTCTAATTGCTTACAGCTGGATTTCTGTCTTAGAAAAAGAAAAATTTCTGAAGTACAGTCAATATTCTTCATTGATTTTGGAGAAGAAACATTCCAGCAAAGATTTCTATTAGAGGCATAGTAAATATTTAGGCTATGTGATGCTACTGTTTTCCTGCATGGAATGAAATGGTGTTACAGATTCTGTGAAATCACATAGAAATGTTAAATAAGATCATTTTGACTCTTGGTGTTGGAAACTTTGATTAAGCAGAGACTATGGATACAAATATTAAAAATTTTTTACTGACTTCAAAAATGCTGAACTTTTAGTCTTAATTTCACTCTGTGTACCCTAACTATGTGTAATAGTTGAACTCTGGGAGCAGGGATGTATATTCCAGCTTGTTTTTTAGAATTTGTGTAAGACTCACTTGGGACAACATGCCAAAAGCAATATCAGGTGGCACCACCAGTGTGCTCTTTGCTACAGCTCAGCTGCTTCTTTGAGCTCACTTTTCCACAAAATGAAGTTGGGCAGAATATAGGCAGAAATATAACCCCTGCCCCAAAACCACCAAACAAAAAACTTTACCTCAGAATAACAGAACTGGATAAATAACATACATACTTAAAACCTCCCAGTTCCAGAGGAACATGCAGGAGGAGAAACAGGAGATAGTGGTGGAAGGAACAAATCAGTCATGCTCTCCTGAACATACTGGCAAGTGGATGTGGTGCAGAGGCATGTTGAAGTGCTGCTGTATGGATATGGTAGGACTTTGAGAAACAAAGGGAGGTAATGCTCCACTCACAAGTGCTGTAGTTGTGTTGTTATGATCTGTGAGGATGAGAGGCACTCCAAGCTTTTGATGCTCTTAATCATCTTCCTCATGTCGTATCTTTCATTTGTTGAATGCTGTTTATTGTTGAAAAAAATAAATGGCATGAAATAGGGGCAGATAGCGTAGCTCTTCAGTCTTCTGTGAATTTTGTCATTTTTCTAATGGAGCTACATTTACTTGAGTAGGTTGAAGATGTGTAGCTTTGTGAAATACGTTTTTGAGTTTCCTTACTCCAGTGGAATTTGTTATTTTTAGTAAAGCAGATGAGTCTGTGGCTATTAGCTTGTATATTTTGTACGTATCTACTTAGATTTTGTTGAATAGATAACTTGTGTGTTGAAAAAGGGTTGATGTTCGGTTATTAAAATTAGTGAATAAAAATATTTACACATAATTCTTCTACATCTAAAAATCTTTTTGAAGCAGTTGGATAAAAGACACTTCTCTAATCTGAGAAAGATCTTATATTCCTAATGTTTACTAGCTCCAGGGTTGGACTCCAAAGATAGTCTGTGTACCTTTTGTTTATTAATTTTATATTTTTGCTAATTGGTAATAGCTGTTTCTGATGAATCTAATGTTGCCTTCATGCCAGTTACCAAAATGGGGTTCTTGGTCATGATTTTCACCTGTCCGCATTGTAACTTTGGTGGATGGGATCAATGAACTTTATGCACTCTAATTTGGAACCAGGAGTCAGAATCAGATTTAAATTTTGAATAAAATGCTGTGCGCTCCCTGTGCACCCCACCTTCCCCCTCCCCCTGATTACTGCTCTTTTGTAAATATTTCAAAAACTTAGATGCTGGTAATTCTGTTCCTAGTTACAGGGAATCCCCCTAAAAAGCACTTTGGCCTTGTGTAGTGTTTCCATACCACATGTTCCCATCTAAGCTTGTTGGAGAACAGCTCACAAAACAGTCAGTTGGATTGAGATGGAGGTCCTGTGTAGGAAATGTCCAGGAGACTGGTGATTGGAACAATTTTGGTTAGGGCTCTCTAATTCTTTTTTATACAGTTGTGATTATTTTATTTCTTTCAATTTTTCTCTGGTTACTGTTTTAACCCCCTCATTCCCCTATGTCTTGCTTTAACCCAGCCCAAAATGAAGTTCTCACTCCCCTCAACCCATGATGGGATGGGGAGGAGAATTGTAAAAAAAACCAAAAAAGGTAAACCTCATGGACTGAGATAAGAGCAGTTTGATAATTGAAATAAAATATTATAATAATATAATATTTATTATAATTACAGACCAGAAGAGAGAAAGGAATAAACCCCAAGATAAATAAATCGTTGTTCACCACCTGGTGACTGATGCCAAATTCATCTCACAGCCATGATCAGCCCTCCTAGCCAACTCTGCACAGCTTATATACTGGGCATAACACTCTTATGATGAGGAACATCCCTTTTGCTAGTTTGGGTCAGGTGTCCCAGCCATGCTCCCTCCCAGCTTCCTGTGTACTTGCTCGCTGTCCAGAGCACAGGAAAGTGAAAAGTCCTTGATTTAGAATAAGTGCTACTGGGCCAGACCCAAAACATCTGTGTGTTATCGTTATCAACATTATTCTCACACTGAATCCAAAACACAGCACTGTACCAGCTACCAGGAAGAAAATGAATTCCATCCCAGCTGTTTGTTGCTGTTCCAAAATCTCGTGTCTGGATCTCTCACAACTCTGTCATCTCTTGTCCATACTTTCACAAGTTTTCAGAGAAAGTACTGACATTTCGAAATAGTGCTCTTGTTGCTTAATATGTCTGTTTTGTGGAACCACTTGGTGACTTTCACTCAGTGTAAATGTATGTAAATTTTACTGCCTTCTCTCAGGGATGGTGTCACACTAGGTGATTTTACTAGTCATTGTAATGATTCTTTTGTACTGCAGCTCTTTTAAGACGTGATTTGTTTTCAGATGGTGGTGCTGGAAAGCTTTTTGTTGTTTAGCTGATACATAGAACCTGAGGAGAGAAGTCTACCAATCTTTTCTACTTGAAAATAGGGCTACTTAAGTATTACTGCTCTTTTTCATAAAATTAAGCCAGTAATTACGCATGCATTCTTTAGTGGTAGCTGCTTAGCAACGTGTTTTCTGTGGATAGGTTAGATCAAAGTGCTGGCCTGCAGGTTGTATTTTTCCCTTTGGTGGGATGAAGTGCAGTTGTTTTGATGTTAGGTTTGATGGATTTGTTTGCCACTGCATTCATTAGCTTCACATCAAAAAACTGACAGGCTGTTAAATGAAACTTTGGCTTAGATTTTCAGCTTGACTGTTTCAAGACCTATGTGAAGATATTTTGTTTTTGTGCTGGAGCAGCCTCGAGCAGTTATGACTGTTTCAAAGGGAAGAAAAGTTATTTAATATCCTGATTTATTTGGATAAAAGAGAGTCATTTTCTTGACGGTATCTATGTCCAACTTATGTTATCCAAAAAATATATTGAAATATATATTGAGAGACAATATGTAGGACTTTAATAATTTTATCAGAGAAGAAATTATACTTATTGCAGAAAAACAACTTTTCCACCTCCTATAATTTATTGAGGTAATTATTTTTTTCAGTGAGAATTATGTCTTAAGTTGCTTTTGTACAATAAAATATTAGTTTGTTGAAAAAAAGAGAATGCAACTCAGTTGTACCACTTCTTTTTTTAAATGTGCATGAGTGATTTAAAGGTCTAGGCTTAAAAAATATCTTCCTACCCCTAGAGCAGTGTTTTAGTACAGTGTCAGAAATAGCTATGTGCATAAGCTTATGAGTTATTGTTTTATCAGCTTATTTTATTAGTTAGATTTTTGAACTTCTTTTTTTTTTAACACTGCATGTTGACATGTTTGATACCAGCCTGCAACAACATCAGGATAATTCATGATGTGCAAATTAAAGTTTTTACTTGTGAGATCATAATTAGCCACCTTATATCATTGATTTGTCTACTAATGAAATTTTACCAGATTTTGGGAACCAAACATGCTTTCCATTTGTCTGGATTGTTAGTATACCACTTCAGAGCATTCTGCAATTTGACGTTTTACTTCATAATCGCAGTGTCACTCTCAGCTTTACAGTTGTGGAATTTTCTCTTTTTTTTTTCTTGTCTTTTATTTTTCCATCTTACTGCCATAATTTACTGCCCCTATTTGGTTCTTAAATCACAAACTCATAATTTCCTGAGAACAGTGGCTATTAAAATTTCCCACTCTGAAATCTAATTGTTTAATGGGAGATTTTCAGTCACTCAGTGAGCAGTAACTAGCACAGTTCTAGATTTCTAGCACTGTCACATCTTGAATTAAAAGTTGTAATAATTAGTTTCAGGAGTAGAAGGAAATAGTAATGGTCACAATGTGTTTACCTGTTCTAACAGAATAATATTCTGTTCTTTGGTACTTTCTTGTTTTGGTAGAGCATCTGGTTATAAATCCATAATCTGAAATCTCATATAGTGGTGTTCCTATGTTCTTGCAGTCTGAGCTATGTGCTATACAAGTGCTGTTGTTACCTGTGAGTAGTGTATTCTGAGTGTATTTTCATGAATCTTTTCCAGCTGTTCCTAGCCTGACTTTTTTCTGTATGACGCTATAATGCATCTGAATAATATTATGTATGTGTGTTTCTGGCACAGAGCTCTCATGCAAGCTGCATTGTTTATCAAATAAAAGTCAAACCAACAATTTTTATTTTTTTTTTTAACAACACAGTTTTGGTTAAATAAGGAGGGGAGAATTTCGGAGAATTACATTTTAAACATTGAAGTACATTCTGGCAACTCTGAATGAGTAGAAATGGTGGAATTTAGTATTCTTTTTTTTTTTTTTTTCCTCCTAAGTGATATCATAGAAGTTCCATTTATCAAAGTAATAAATGTACCGAGTTGCCATACTTGGTGAATGCTTAGAAGTTTCTGTTTTATAGCAGCTTTAACCTAATGAGGTAATTTTTTTCATAGAAAAAGTCAATATTTTACAGTAAACTTACCTTTTTGAATATAATTTATATAAAATTTTGAGTAAATCAATACAGTTCCTTTCTTTACTTTTTATTAGAATGCAGATTATAATTACTCTCAATTTGCTGAGGAAAAACTCCTGTCACTGGGTACCCTTCTGTCCATATATTAATGTCACAGCCTGTAAAGAGAGATTATTTTCATTACAGATTTTTAAAGAAAATAGAATTTGAACTGAGAAATTATTTTCCTAAATTTGAGGTTCACCAAATAGACTCCTTGGGCTTGAATCAGCTGCTGAAACACTGATCTCTTATACCATCTGAGATAGCTTAAGATATTTTTCCTTGATAGAAGACAGAATCTCCAGTGTAATATTTAGAGCTCAATCAGATGTCATATATACTAGAAAATGGTTCAGGTGTCAGTGCATGCCCAAGCAATTGAGATGAATTATCTGTCATTGCATTCTTATGTTTATATCATTTGCATAATAAGACTTATTCTAAAAGTGAACAGCATTCTTGTACTCTTAAGAGGAAGTCAGTTCTCTAGTCTTGCTAGATTGATTTTGCATTTTGACACTAGGAGGTGACCTATTGTGATTGGCCAAAAAGTGACTTAGGTGTTAGGGTTCAGTTCCCTTAAAACCACCACCTCCCTCCCCCAACCTTGCTTGTCATAAACCAAGTCCACTTCCAAATACTACTACCACTGTGCAGAGCTGGGAGGTAGACTCAATGAGCCTTGTGGGTCACTTCCAACCTGGCTTGTTCTGTGATTCTGTGGTTATTTGTCTTTTAAAATTAATTTATTTATTTATTTAGCGACCATTTTAACTCTGTGGTTGAACTATCAGAGTTCAAGCTAATAAAAGCCATTCTGATGGTGTGTCTCCATGCAGGTTCTGTTGGCCTCTGGCATCATCTGGAACTCAAATGTTTCTGCTGTAGTTGTTTGTGGTTTTGTTTTGTTTGTTTGTTTTTGGGCTTTTTTCCTCCTTTTTCATCTCTTTTTTATATAGCAATAAAGTTTTGTATGAAGACTATTTCTATTCAGTTAACTTCCGTATCTACCGGGACCATCTACAGAATTCACCTCAGTGGAAATCTCTCCTGCAGTTGGGTACTAGAGTTGCTAGTGTGGCTCAGGCCAAATATATTGTAGAGACAAGCACGTACTTGCAATTTTCTCTTTGTTTTTCTGGAAGTCTGGGGAATATTATCTAAAAATGAAGAAGAAAGGTTGAATAACAGTATCATAGATTTGAATTTATTTACTTTCTTCATTTGAAAGAAAACACTGTAAATATAAATGCACACTTCAAAATGTTTAACTTAGAGCAGTAGATAAGACTGCTATGAATGACGAGGAATAAATATACCCACATCCTGAGGTAGCTACACCAGAGTAAGTAAAGTGTAGTTATTACTTGTAGAGTAAATGAGCTCATGGAGCCTAGCCATGTTTATATGCTACTAGTTAAATATTATTAAGGTTTAAAAGTCTTCCTCCTATAGGCTTCCTTTTAAGTCTTGAAAGTCATCTCAAATGAACTGTGTAACTTGCACTGGATTAATTTTGGATAAAAACCACAATAAAACATATTGCTATGCTTTACAAAAAAAGAGGAGAAATAATTTTCTGAAATGTTTTATTGCAAAAAAAAAAAAAAAGTTTACTTAAGACCTTAGTGCTATTGTAGTTTTACTCAGTTTTTAAGGATTGTTTTTCTGCCTGAAGTGTGAACAACTTTCAGATTGTTGGGAGAAAAGGTAGAATCAATCACCTTGAAGGTATCATCTCCCTCTGAAGATATATTAAGCCAGTCAGATACAATATTAACACCAAGAAAAGAAGCATTAAAATTTTAGATACAGTGCACTTCCATATGATTCATTACAAGACCTTCCATACAGTCGTAGAGTGAAATAAATTACTTTATTCTTTTGCAAGTTTGTAACTAATGTAACCAAATAACTTCAGTTAAGACTCTCTATTTGTTCTCTGTATGTAATATGGTCTCATATGTTCAGCAGCCTCATCAGATCAATTACTAACTTCTAGATCTTAATAACAAAGTCACCCGATCTTATCTTTGCCATGTGACGTCCCCTGTTCTGGGGGAGAATTTTGACCTGCAGTTTCATAGATTTTGATGAATCTATATAAATAAAAAGGTGGTTTCCCATAGGGAGCTAGAACAGTGACTGCTTCTAGAGGGAAGTCCAGTTTGAAACATCCAGCAAAGACCTGAATTAAAAATAAAAAAAAAAACCCAACTTCTTTTCATTGTGCTTATGTCTGTATTTTCCAACCTATTCCAATTAAGTTATTTGAGTTCCTTCTACTAAATGTATTACTAAAGTACAGTAAATGCAGTGATTTGGTGTCTTTTTCAAAATAAGTTGAGAACAATGACAGTATATAAGAAAGATTTAGAGGTCTGGGTATTTTGATGCATTATTGCAAATGCTGTGGGATAAAGAATGATACATGTAGAGAAGAAATGCAACTTTTATAAATTTTTATTTGTTTCCAGTAAATCAGGGGAGAGAAAGTCTATAAAAATTTACTCTTATGGGGGAAAGTTATAATAAAGTAACCCCCTGAAATCCCCTTCACTATATTCTTCTCCCTTTTTTTTTTATGTAGATGATGACAGGGTATTGATATACTTGGCTTAGTGTATAAACCATTAAGTTGTTTATCAGGATATAAGAATCTATATTGGAGTCAAAGATTGGACAAGATTTTACAAGAAGAATCCAGATAGGTGGCATTTAGTATGTCTATTGAATATCTTTGAAGGAGACTGTAATCTAATTTTTTTGCAAACATGTTTTAAAATTAAAATTAGTTAAAATAATTCTAGTACTTCGTGTCTGGATTTTCCAGTAAATGAGGTTACTTGTTAGTTTTTATGTTCTTTACATGTAAGTATAAATAAAATATTTCATCTAAGCAGTTTCAAAGTGATTTTAATGCTGGAATTTAAAATTACTTTGTAATATGAAACTGTGCTAGGTGAGGCTGTAAATGTGCTGTGAGCACTATTGGATGGATTGCTATTAGAGTGGGTAGTGGGATTTAAGAGAGTCTACACAGAATGCTTTTTGGTAAAACCTTCACAAAATTATTCATAGTTACATTTCTCTTTTGTGTGAGATATCTAACTAGGCGTGACTTTTTGTTGTGTTGAAGTTTTGCTGAAGAGACTCCACAGATTTAGAAGCTGTAAAGAGTGCTACCTTGGCCTGAAGCGAGTCTTACATCTGCTCTCACTGCATCTCCAATTTCCACTGAGGTGCAAGTATAGTTTCAAAGGGGTGATAAAAAGAGGATAAAGAAATAATGTGCTAGATCTTGCTGGGTATAAGAGGGAGAGTGTTTTCAATCAGTCAGAGTGGACAAAAGAAGAAGTGGGTGGCTGTCAGGGTTACTCTATTTTATGCATGTTTAATGCTTGGTAGCAAAAAGAGCCTTTTTTATGCCCTACATGTAATCTATCTGCAAAAAGATAATAAGGAGGTTAAAAACATTATGCTTAAAAATATGTTTTAGAGTTTGCAGGGAGTAAGAGAATGGTAATTTTCATTTTGCTTGATGAGATACAGGCATGTGTGGTCTGAGTTGACTGTGGTGCTACACTGCTTTGAATGAAAGCTGACATGGTCAAATAATGTTGTGGACAAATTACACATGATTTTACTTGTAGCTTTTTATTCAAGTGCAGTGGTGTTGACTGCATTTCAAACTTTGAGATAGGGAATATACCCTCCATTTAAGATAGAGAAGGAGTGAATAAAGATGAGACAATATTAAGCTACGTCATATGACTAAGTCTATCAGATAGCAACTATCTTTAACTCAATTTCAGACATTTCTCTACACAAAAAGACAGGCAGAGTATCTGTGGAAAAGATGCACAAGGACCTGTGCAATGAAGAGAGAGAGAAGAAACAGTGAAGAAAAAGCAGACATGGGTTACTGAGGCACTGAATGTGGGGTCCTGCAAGAGTGAAACATCTAAGGGACTGAGGGAGGTGCACATATAATTTCTGTGCTTGATATTTTAGTGTTCCTTTGCTATTTGATCACTCTTGGCTATAGTGGATAAATATTTACCTGCATTCAAACAAATTAGTATCAAAGAAATACCTGCCTGCATAATGAATTTAATCTACAAGGAATGATCTCAAGTGCTGTTTAATAGCCTGAACAAAACCCAAACAAACAAAAAAAAAAAGTATTAAAAGTGAAATAGTTTAATTTATGCAAAATCAGAAGGAATTTTGTTGAAAAAATATACTAAAGAGTTTTTTTTTAAGTTTTAGACAGGACTTCAGTACACTAACCATATATTGTACATTTTTTTTAATGCAGAAATAAAGTGAGAGTTTGGGATAGTTGTGCCTTTAAAATGTGACTGTGTTGGTCCTGGTCCAGAGCTGGAGATTAAAATTCTTGAGGTTTTCTCTAAAGCTATAGCAGGCACATTTAAAATCAGGTTTTCATTGAGTTTGGTAAGAAAGGAGATACTAAGTTGTCAGTCAGGTCCCCTTGGGTTGTTAGTAGAGGTCTGTATTCTGCATAGTTAAGTAAAATGTAAGTGCTGGTGCCTTAATAAAGCAGTAGTTGGATATAGGTCCTTGTATACTTCTATTGCTGTGTGTAACTACTTGATCCCCCCAGGTCTACACCCTCTAATGCTTATTAAACTATTAATCTGAGCAGCTGGCTGCACTGAGCAAAGGGTTTCCCAGTTTGGTTTCAGGATCTGTCCCTTTTGTAGTGTAGGCTGAAGAGATACATCAGCAATATGTCTTGGAGATGTCAATTGTTGGATTAATTTGCGTGATTCTGCACATGTATTCCCTGATTAGGCTGAAGTAGCTGATTTTCTCAATGAATTCCTTGGCAATGCATACTGGTTTTTAGGAAGAAAGTGCTGATTTTAAAGCTTTAAAATATGTATGGGCTTAGAGAATGTGTGCGCCTTTTATGTATCTCTGATTGGAAAGAGACCAATTTTTCTTTGATTTGTTTGCTAATTTCTGTTTTGTCGGCTTTTCAGAATTTATTTTGGTTTTGGTATGCCCTAACTCTGTTTGCTGTCAAGAGGGCTGGTGCAATCACTCTAATTGCCAAATTCAGTGCCTTTTTTTTTTTTTTTTTGCATTTATGTTTATTCAGGTTTTTGTTACTCTAGAGCTGTTTGTCCTTCACGTGTTGCCTTTTTAAACTAAAAATGCAATTTCTACAGTAATCGTTAGTGTTAGGAAACTGGAGTGAGCTCTGTTACTTGTACAAAGTGCTCTGAACATGGTGTAAGTTGTTCTCTTCATTTCAAAGCAGGCAATGGCAAATTCTCGACAAATCAGTTAGTTTCCTGATTGAATCATATAAGATTCTGCACCTAAGGGTTACAGACTTACCACAGATATACTTACAGGGCTTTTACTCCCATAACCCTCTTTGCAGTAGCTGTTAAAAGTTGTACGTGTTTGTTACCAAACAGTTCTCTATCATCTGTTTAAAAAAAAGGAAATACCATATGTTAGTGTAAAAATGTTTCATGCATTTATAGGTAGAAGAGTCAACAGCAACTCCTCATATGACTTGATTGAATGGTGATAGTGTTTTTAAAAGAGGACCGTTTCATAGTTGCGCTGTTTATGATCTTTAAATCCAGAACATCTTGTAAAAATAAACCAAACCAAACAGTTGAGGGTATCCTAAAGAGAGTGTATATCACTGGTGTCATTTTAGGAAATTACTGAATATTTGGATTTATTTTTTTTTCCACCTATCAGTTTACAAAGTGATCAGAAAGAGTCAGCACTAATCATTAAATCTGAAGAAAGGTATCATGCAGAATCTTAATTTAGAGAATTTCAGTAAGGATCTTTTACTCACAATTGTTGCAATATTAGCAGCAGAACAAGAAGATAGTTTGCTTTGCCATATTTCTGCCCTTTCCCTCTCATACTTTTTGAGTCCAGCAAAAATGGAGTCTACAAGAATTAAAACACGGAAGCTCATTAGCAATATTTATCAGTTTCTGGTGGCCAAATCACTGACAGGAAGAATCTAAGAAAAGTCTTCTAGTCTTTACCACTGTAGATCATTTGCCTCTGAAATAAAGCACTTCCCCATGGTATTTAAGGAAGGCAGCAGGTTTATATCAAAACTTTTAACCTGTTAGCCCATTGCCACTGTGGTGCATGCATATATATTCAAAATATACACTCAGTATAAAATCATCTCATTATTAGTTTCTTTAAACTTAGAAACAGACCAAGAGCATACCAAGACACACCTTTCAAACATATATGTTGAATCTTCACTTTTTCTTCCTTATTGTAGTTTCTTCTGCCTAGAAGAGATTAAAATCTTCCATGGTCCTCTGGTAGCTATGGCTGAAAGATACTTGCAGTCCTTCAGGGCTTCCTCATCTTTTTATTTAATAGTGTTGACAAATTTGCTTGTGAGTTGGTTGGTCATGCAGACCTGGTCTGTCTTTTTAAAATAAGCTGCCCCTCAATTTATAAAGGCTGTACTGGTTTAAAGGTGAACTGGTGAGAAAAGTGAACCCAGCTCAAGAGAGATAACAAGTCACAGTTACAATTTACTAAAAAGATTACAGTTAATACAATGATGCAGAATAAAATCGGTTTTAACCCACATAGTACAGATGTATAACCCAGCACACACCATGTGGTCCCCCTGAGTGAAAAGTAAAGGAAAAGAAAGCCTCTTGATGAGGATGATGGTCACGGTCTGGTCAAGAGTGGCAGTCACAGTCCTGTTGAGGTTCTGGTCCTCCTCTGGATCCAATGAGTGGTACCAAAAGTCCCAAACCCCAAGATTATATATGCTCTGGTTCAGGTGGGGAGGTCCCCGTACCTCCCCCAGGGCAAGCTGTTTCACAGTGGGTGATTTAACTCTGTGAGTCACAGGGTATTTTTGGAATCTTTGATGCCCCATTAGCAGACATGACCCCTCAGGCTGGGTGTGAAGGTGCTAATGACTCCCCAGAGGGGAGTTATCACGGCTGAGTCATTGGTCTGAAGACAGAAACACTCCCCTGTCTCGCAGGGTTCTTGAACACCCAGCTTGTAGCCTGCGCGGTCAGGTGTGCCCTGGGCAGCTGCTGCAAATGATCCATTATTAACAGTTCATCAGAAATTACATAGAGGGTGTAGAATATACAGTTTTTGTTACACCCACATAGGACAAGGCTGCAGTTATTAAATCTGATATTCAAAATTATGAGGTTCTTGCTTTAATTGTGGTGCAATTCAGAGGGCTTTTTAAATTAAGAGAAGCTTCAGAAATTGTCACACCTGTGAATTTTGTGTCTTTGTGTGGGGTGGAATATGGAAAATCTGTTCTTGAAGAATTTTTTACCTGGATAAATTAAATGCAAACTTTGTCATGCAATAATGATTTTTTAGTTTTTCTATTTTTGAGATGCTTTGACATAAATGTATTTTGAAAAAATTCTACAGCTAACCAAACATTTTTATTTCTAACTTTTGGAAGGTGCTGAGTGCATTCATGCCCTATGGACAACTCGCATAATTCAGCATCTCTAAAACACAAGCAATTCTTAATTTAATTTCAAACAGGATTTTAGTATTAATAATGACTACCCATGGATTCTGGTAGTCTCATGCAGTGATCTTCTGCGTTGTTTTGGCTCTGCAACTTTGATGAGAAATGCTGCATGTGTTTTTGTATGCAGGCTCATGTTTTCTGTGAGACAGGTATTCATTGATGTACTCATCAAGTGCTTGTCTTGCGCGTGGAGGGAGTTGATAGCTGAAATAGAACCATTCAGTTGCTTTGTTTCATGTGGGTCTCCATAATCAAACAGGCAGTGATAGTGTATTGCATTTGTACAGAATCAGCCTGGAGAGTGAAGCAGATTTCTCTTACTTTGTTTCTCAACACCACAGAATCACTATTTTGTTTCATAAAAAAATACGTGTCTAGCACAGAGTGGCTAATTTGGAGCAAAGTGAAATTTTACTGACTGCTGTGCTGCTTATGAAGTTGTTACAAAACAGTTTGAATTGGAAAAGCTTTGAATCCAAAGATAATAAATTTAATGTGAATGCCTTTAATTAAATTTTGCTTAATTTAAATAATGTAATTTGTATTGATTATGCTGCTGCAGTTCATTTGGATTATTTTTAATTAAGATTCAGTAATCTTGTTTTACCTTCCAGAGTTATTCATAAAATGACTGTGAAGAAAAAGCGTGCTAATTAAGTTAACACGTATACATTTATTAAACCAAAATAATGCANTAAGTTTGAGCCAAGGCAGGTGATACGTGCATTTACTTGTGAGTGTGCAGTGATAAACATGTGATTTAGGTCTGTATCTGTGCACGTGAAGGAAAAGTCATATGAAGAGTAGGTTCCTGGAAACTGCGAAGGGCAGAGGAGCTGAGCAGAAAGAGCTAAATACAGGCACCTTGATCTGGGCTAAAAAGCTGAAGACACTCATCTTCGGTTGAGCTCACAGTAGGCTTTGTACATAGCTGTGCAAGACAAACACTTCCTAAGTGGTAGCCTCAAAAGCCAGGTTTTGAACTTTAACGCTCAGTTTACCTAAATTCATTCAGAAAGACTCATCCAATGTTGACTCACCAATTAGGAGAGGGGGTTGGGGGTCATTAGAAAGAATTCTTTCAGATACTGGCAGCACAGTGGTACTATGCCAATTCTGTCACACAATTTGTCATAAGGGGAGACCTTTGCTCTACAATTGCCTGAAAGGAGCTTGTAGCGGGGTGGGGGATCGGTCTCTGCTCCAAGTTACAAGGGATAGGACAAAGGGAAAGGGTCTCAAGTCGCACCAGGGGTGGTTTAGATTGGATACTTGGAAACATGTCTTCACAGAAAGGGTTGTCAGGCATTGGCCTGGCTGCCCGGGGTCACTATCCCTGTCTGGGAGTATTTAAAAGACCCATAGATGTGGTGCTTAGGGACATGGTTTAGTGATGGCCCTGGTTGTGCTGGGTTAATGGTTGGACTCAAATGATTTTGAAGGTTTTTTCCAATATAAACAATTTTATATCAGAGCAAAAGCTTAAAAACACTGAGCTAATCACACCACAGTGTTGTAGCTGGAATGAAGATTATATGGGATATTGACAAACTAGGCAGAAGTCTGTAGCAGTTTCTGTCCTGTGGTGAATGTGCTTTCTGGAGTCTTCATTTTTGGTCATTGTATCTCCTATGAATTCATTGTGATTGGATTACTAGTAGGTTTTTCTGTTCTTCATGTTGAAATCATACCAGCACACAGGTCTGTGAAATTCCATCAATGTATTCTGCAGTTATGATTCTTCTTGCCTGTATGCATAAGTTGGAAAAATAGCTGTCACTAAAATAATCTTGCTTTCGAAATTGTTTCCTCAGTGCCTTTGTATGTGGGCATGCATTTTTGTGTTTGCCTGTCCTGTGGTTGTGCTTGCCTTGCAAGTTTATATGTGATTAAGCATTTTTACAGTAATTAAAAATGATGTTTTATAAAAGCACTGTGAAGTAGCATATTTGCTTATTTTCAGTGTTTATTCATCTCTTACTTCCATAAAATAATCCACAGTGGGTCTCCCTGTCATTAATGTAAAGTAGGAATTGTACTTTGTTATTCTTGAGGGTCCTGCTAACCGAGATGATGCAGCAAGTAGCGAAGTACAAAAAACTGTGTTCAAGGTATTATCTATATGTACTATATGCCATTTTCAAATATTTATGATTCTATTTTTATTGAATAGTAATGAATTTGAATCTTTGCGTAAATGATCAGCAATGTTCATGTTAAAAATATAATTAATAATGGAAATTTCTTGCTCTGCTTTATTTTCTGCCTTTATGTAACTTATAAATGAATTAGGTTGTTAAAATAGTATATAAACTCTTTAGCTTTGCTGTCTGTGTTCTGTTTTGTAACCAGTGGCAAATAATTGAAAATACATGAATATATGGTAAAAAACCCCCGAAGGAGTATTTAGATTACCAGATTTAACTGTGTTGATATTGTGAGTCTCCAGATACAAGAAGTTTATTGGTACTATAGGACTCTTGAAAACAAGTTAAAATCAATGCAATTTTCTCAAAACTGATAATAAACGAGGATGCTGAATTAACTCTGTTCTCTACAGAGACTGAAAGACTGTAGTAAATAGCTTTGCAGAAGAAAGAATGTAAAGTCAGGTGTCACACATAAGTGTTGTGTTTTGAGGATTTCCCTAGTGTGTAAATTTCCAATAATTTATTGAAATTTTAAACACAGTGAAATGAGGAAAACCTTTTTTTTTTGTTATAGACTTTTTTCCTTTTTTCTTTTTCTCTGTATTTTTTTTAGTAAGTCTTCTATTTGTTCCTGTAGCTATGAACTTTAAGATCTCAGTAGACCTTTATTTTGTATTTAGGATATATTGAAGAACTCCACACTGTAGCATGGTGACTTAATCCACAAGGTCTTAGTACAAAGAAAAGTTATGCAGGTTAACCAGTGTTTGAAATTTGCAATGTCTTTTTCTGGAAGATAAATCTTGGCTGCCTTTCTCATGAAAGGTTGAACCAAATGATCTTTTGAGGTCCTGTCCCTTTAGGACCAGACTTGAAATTGTACTTTATAGTACAGTTTTGGAAATAACATACCATATAAATTATATAATAATTAGTTATATTGATATATAATATGATTTAGATAATATAGAGTAATTTGACTATAAATGTGCATTTATAGT
>VWZF01000129.1:12810-35487 GCA_013396755.1 Sclerurus mexicanus | reverse complement strand
AATAAAATCATAGCTCTTATAGAGGAAGCAGATACTTGGCAGAAAATGAACAGCCTTTTATTTTGCTATGATAATACATAGGAGAGATGAGGCCAACTAGTGAGTTTGTTTGAAGCAAACAAAAAGAGTGTTGGACAAAATCTGAACAATGTTTCACATTCCTTGAAACCAGAATGTTATAAAATTTGATAACTTATTCAATATTATTTTAAAACATTTGTTCTTATGGCAAGGGAAAACAAATATAACTTAAAAAAAATAACTGCAGTGACCTTTGACTCGTTGCTAGGTTTAAGATTAATCAAAAGAAGATATCCTAGTATCCCAAATTTCTGCTTTTGATTGGGAGCCTTATTATGTATCAACCAAGCTTAACTTCAGACTTCTATTACACACCTTTGAGTCCTTTAATTCAAAATAAAGTAGTGAATAATGCTTGAAAAATTCACTAGGTAGAAACTACCTGTATCACTTGATTACTGTTTAGCTGAAGGTATTTAGAAGAAATGGAGATATTCTTGAGAATGTGAGACCTTACTCATATGCTGTATTTCAAGGAAAACTGTATGCCAAGCAGTTTTAAACTTTTTTCCCATGATACAAATCAAAATCTTGATCACTTCCCAGAAATTGTTCTGGGAATATGGTTATTTCTTCAGAGCATGTCCCAAGCTGCAGAAAAATGATGTTGATGATTTGTGCTTTATCTTGGAATTTTATGTGAAACAATGATTTACATAAACAACTGGTCTTGTTATGAAGGACATCATGTAGTCCTTCATTTAAGCAACTGCATATAGCTATAGAATAGATAAGACCATGTGTCTTATAATAAGAAAATAATACTCTTGATTATTTTTCTTTTAGCAATCTAAATCCCATATTTCTGAGCTTAAAATAACTAACAAGATTAGCATTGGAAATACATGTGCAGCAAAAATATAATAACCCTATGCATAAAATACAATGCAGTTTTCAAGAGCGGGACATGAAATGAAATAATGAGTGTAAAGATAGAAAGAAAAACATTTTTGAAATACTGATTCTAGGAGTATGATATAAGAATAAAAAAATAGATTGAGAGTTATAATGGAGTAGATTTTCTGAAAACAAAAGGTATTAAATAATGTTTGACATTTCAAAAGTACTCAAACCTTGTATAATGCATATCACATTTTCTAAAATAATGTAATTTCAAAATTGTAATATAAACCAAAATAATAGATGACTGTTAATTTTACTTTGATAACTGTAATTAGTGTAATAAAATTCTATATGAGAATAGGTTTGGAAATTGGTATTCTAGTCAGCATATTTAATTGATTTGAAAATTGTTACTTGCTGAGCTATGCCAGCTGGTAATTGGAATAGTAACAGGTGTAGAAAAAACTCTTAAATTATGAATAGGTGATAGGTAAATGTTACAAAATAACTAATTTCTAAATGAAAATGAGCCATGCTTAATTCTAATAGGATTAAAAATAATCTTACAAATGGGGAGGGGAGCTGTGTTTATTATTTTGTAGCAAATCCCATTCCAACTATTGTGAAATGGAGATTTCAACCAATGGCCAATAGCAAAGTACTTAATTGAAAAATGAAAGTAGATGGTAGCTAGAAGAACCATGTTCTTGATCTTTTGTAAACTGAAACAATAAAATCGGCTACTCTTTATTGCCATAGTTTGTCTCACTTCTGGCTTTTCATGTTTACTCTTTATTATATTCACCTTTTTTTTTGTGTGGTGGAGGTGGGTACTGGTAGGGTGATGATTCTGGCTGAAAAAATCCAGATATTTGGGGTATATATTCTATGAATTATAATATCAAACAATAAATGCATATATGTTCAAAGTGGATACCTTTCGCTTGGTGCTGTGAGCCAGCATACCGTTTTTAATTTTATTTTTTTTAAATCTTTTGTGTTTAGATAAACTTACATGGGAAGTCTTTATAATACAGGAAAATCATGCTAGAATGTAGTCAGTTCTGTGTGATTTGTGTCTGGAGCTATTATGTGTTCTATTTTAGAGTTGCTCAGACTAGCCATGGTTAGATATTCTACTTGAGAATGATTTTGAAACTGAGAGAGAGCACCTTTTTTGTGATTTTATATTATGAATGAAACTAAAATTTGCTGTAAAATCTTAATTATCTTCTAAAGACTCTGTAAATCCCCATTTAATCTTTTGCAATGGAGGTTAAAATTAGCTTGTATACATGTAATTTTTAGCCTTTGTGTGTTGTAAATGAAAAAAACCCACATTATGGGGGGTTTTTACTGCTTAGTTTATGGAAGCTGTTGTTTTGGTTAGAAAATAGCCATTCCCTAAACATGTCAAATGTATTTTTTTCAGTTCAACCTCTTGGGGGCAGGGGGAAGAAGCAGATTGTTCAAACTACTTCGCCTCTCACCCAATTGAATGCACTTTCTCTCTTTTCTGAGTAAGACAAATGCTGCCCATGGCACAGCTCATACTAAATGTATTCATATTTCTGACACCTGTATAAGAAGAGCAGAAATGCTGAATAAATGCATTATTCAGCATTTCTTTGTCATAGACATTTAATTAATTTAAGCCTACTCCTTTCAGTTGAATCCCTTGGGCGTGTAAGACCCCAGGCTCCAAACTATGAGCTCACCAAAGGGTTTTACTGTAAAAATGTACAGAGCTCCAACAATTTGTCCACCACATTTATTAGAAGAGCCTTCAGCTCTTTTAACACCTTAAGACGGAGTGCAAAGGTGAAGGCACTGCCTTTTCTCAGGAGGTACTTTTACTGATAAACTTTAGAGAATAAGAATACTTGGCAAAAGTTTAAAGGGCAACATTCCCTGAAAATAAAGCATTCCACGAAGCATCGACGTACAGCTTAGGAAATTGCGACTCATCCAGTTTCATGTTTCCCAAATATAAAGAAAGGAGATCAGGAGAAAAAAGCAGAGAGAGAAGAAGAGAGAGTTCTAGGTACCCCTGGAGCCCTGTGCAAGCCCCGCTGCCAGGTGTCCAGGCTGGACCAGCACGGCCGGCCCGTGGCGCTGCTTTAGTTGCTCTGGCCCCGTGGCCACAGTCCCGCTGTGCTGGCCTGGCCGGGGGCTCCGGGGGTGTCCAGGCACTGGGGCTGCCCAAGGAGGCTCGTGGGACAGGGATCACCTCACCTCCATGAAATTTGGGCTGTACCTCCCACACACACACACCGGAGTTGGCCTGAGCCAATAATGACTATAATAATCCAGTGTGTGATGGGGCAGCTCCACCAGCCTTTTTTTGACAGTGACAGCCTGGTTTGTGTGACTTGTCTGATTTCTGCACATTATCGCCATCTTTGCTTTAAGCTCTGGTGGATCTTGCATTGGTTCTATGATGTTGGAAATAAGATTCCTTCCGTTGTTTTCTTATGGACAATGTGCTTGTGGCATCTTTCTTGTGGGTTTTGCTGGGTATCTGTGAGCTGCTGTAGTTTAAACAAAGATCCTTGTCTCGGGCTGTAGCCTGATAACATCAGCATGGAGAAAGGAGCTGGTTGCTTATATGTTAGTGGTGAGTGACCATATTCAGCAACAGGTCGCAGGGTGATACTTCTTGCAGAATTTTGGTGTGTGTATCTCTGTGGCTGTAGGATATGTGTCTTTCAACCAAGCTGAGAATTTTATGAATCCACAGTGTGCCTTCTGAAGTGCCCATCCAGTTTGACAACCTGTGTGTAAAATTGTTCTGTGATTGAGAGATTGTACACAGCAGGAAGATGATACTTAGATTGGTGAATTGCACCTCACTCAGAGCCCTGTTGCTGCATGAAGTTTTGGGGCATTATGTGTTTTCTCCTCTTTGCAAAAAAACCTTTAGGGGCAGTAGAAAGAAATAAAAGAACCATAAAAGAGAATATTTACTAGAGAGCAATAAATGGAAAAGATGGGAAAAAGAAATGAGAAAAATGTGGGAAACAATGAATACAGAGAAAATAAGAGGAAAAGTGGTCTGGGAAGATTCTGTTCTTTAAAAGGACGTAATTTTGGGAAAAGATGTTGGGATTTTTATTTTATTCTATATCTTTATGTGACAAAAGTGTTCATGTGTATGAGTAACTTCAGTTTTAATAAATTCTTCATAAAATTTGCATGGTCTATTTAAATAGCAACAATGGTACTGGCGTTGGCTGGAATTCTGCCTGCTTTTCTTTGTCCATTTTTCTTTTTGCACTGCATAGACTACAAGCTTGCTGAAGTTCATTATGTTGCCACATTTGAAAATCTTGTTCTTTTGTTTTCTTCATGGCTGCTGCTTGATTGTAAGGAAGTACATTATGTCTCTGTGAACATTAAAAAGCATTTTTATTTTATTCTGGCACTCCGTTATTTTCTTTACTTGCCCTGCTCATGCTTATTTTTGTCATTCAAAAATTTGCTCTAAGCTTGTGAGGGGAGACCTTTTTGAAAATCAGCATTTGCCATCAAGCATTAAGATATGGATTCTATTTGCAATTTGCTAAAGTGGCTATTATCATGGCTGCTAAAGCTTAATATTCATTTGAGATTCACATTATTGTTTTTAACTGTTCTGTTTCTATTTCTTAAAAGTCACACACTTCAATGTAACTTAAACCAAAGAGAAAATACTGGTATTGACGTTTAATAAATTAGTGTTAGGTAATAGAAACAACTACTTACTGTAGCAACTAAAAAGACTAAATGAACCATACTTGCTTTGTGAGAGCTCAGTGTTTTAATCCTGTGTGTCACATGTGTACTGAGTAGCTTTGTTTAGTCCAAACTTACGGGTCTAAAATTTTTTTTGAAAACATAATTCACTGAATCATGAAATAACTACTAGTAAAACTTAGGGCCTGCGTGTTCTTGTCTGAATTTGCATAGAGGAATTATAAGAGCTGTCATTTTCACAGAGAAATATTGGTAGAAGAAAGGGGACATCTTCACTGATTTGTTGATAGAAATTTTTGAAACGAGGTAATTTTTGAAGAAGACTCACAAAGATGAGTCTCTTGACAAGTTCTAGTGGTGCTGCAGGTAATGAAAATGCTGTTACAGCACCCAAGAAAGGAGGTGTGAAAAAGTACTAGAAAGCAAATAAAAAGAAAAGTAATGCTGAGGAGATGAAGAAGTGGAAAGTAAGCATATCTTTCCTAAAGTACATTTATTTCTTAGCTATCCCCAGGATGTGATTAAGAGAATTAACTTATTTAACAGAATTAACTTATTCAGTAGATGCAACCAATAAGAGGATCTAATAGTAATAGAATGTAAAGTATGTTTTTAGTGAATGTACATTCTTTTCCCTGAGAAGGATGACATTAACTCTATCAGACCAAGAATAACACTTACTAAATGTGAATAAAAGTACTAACAGTGAAATTAAGGTTTCAGCCATATTTAACAAAAAGTATTAGATGCAGTCTTATCTGAGTTCATTTGGAATAGTAGATGTCTTAGATTCCTTTTTGTTTCATTTAATTGTGTGATAATTTTGAAAATTGTATGTGAAGTGATTCACTGATATTTCAGAAGACATTTAGTATTAAGAGTTTTCATCCTTCACTTTGAACACTGTTTTATTGAAAGTCATGTCCTGTGTTTGACTTTGGAAGTTCTAGGAAAGATATGGGCGATTCTTTTTATTTTTATATGAAAGCAAAAGTACTGTCAACCTTTCAGCTTAATTTGTAACAATTTTCAGGTATGAGAAAGTATCTAACTTATTTATATATTCAGTTTTATTTTTGTCCTTTTGTTCAAAAAATACATGCAATCAGAAAAAACAGACTGCAAGATAAAATATGTTCTCTTTAACAATGTAAAATATATTATGTTGCATAAAGGAAAATTAAAATCAGGGATTTTTTGATGTATATAATTATTTACAGTATTTTGCTTTCTGTTGCAGTCACTTGTTAATAGTATAGAACATAAAGAGTTACATTTGTTTTTATGGAAATAATTTGTATAAAAATAAAACAGAAGTAAATTCACCATGCATTTTTGAAGGATTTTTATTGTTATCATCAGAGTACTTAAGAGAAGGATGCTTGAGGGCATGTGGGATGAGAAATATCCTCCTGCCTGTTATTGTTAGAAATTTCTTGGTGGTACTTTTAATATTATCAGAGTGTCTTTCTTAGGTGCCTTGGGGAAACCAGTGTTTACTTTTCATGAAGCTCTGATGTGGTAATTGACAGTCATCTTTCTCTACTGGCTTTTGCTGTGCAAAGAAAATGCAGTATTTTATATTATACGAAAAGGTATTTATTTGTTGATGGGGTGGTGAGGTATTCTTTTGGCGAATGACAACAGAGAGCTTTTGTGAATTAGGCTCATGCATGTTTCTGGAAACTCCAGAACATACCTGCCTGCATATCTAGGTGTATAAGTACTTCTAAAAATTAATCTTAAGGAAAATTTATACTTCAGATTATACATTAGATTTAAATCACTATTTTAAAGCATTTCAATGGCTAAAAGTAATTAAATATGAGGAAAAAAAGTTTTGAAATAAAGATATTAAGACTCTCCTTTAAAGTTTGAGACTGAAAAATAAATTAATTAGGGTAGTTTCTTTTGTGCTATTCTTTTGTGTAATGGAAGTACCTGAATTAAAATAGTGAGTTTGCTACGCTGACCATATAATCCCTGGGAAGCAGTTCAGACTATTTAGGTACAAACATTTTCAGTTTGGTCACCTAAATGAGATAAGTAAAACCTGTAAGGCTAGCTCTTAAGACTGATTGTTTTAGAAAAGGCCAAGGCTTTATGTGGTATATCTCACTGCATATTTGGCAGTATTTGAATCTACTTCTCTATAGTAAAATTTCTAACACTTAGTACGGTGTAGTCTTCCAGCAAAAAGAAAGCTTGGCACAGTTTCTTCCTCAGTGTATGCGTTACTTGTATGTGGTGGTACTTTTTTTTCGGATTCTTTCACTGGTTTTCCCTTGCTGCTGTTGTATATTGTTTGTGGGTGTAAACTCTTTCTGCACATGTCTGAGCTACTTCAGGTCTGCTTGCTAGTGATCCTATAGCTTTGGAGATTTTCTTGGAGTATGTTTGTGTTCCTCAGCATAGTCTCTCCTGTGTCTTTTCTGTTCAAATGGTTCATCCAGGTAGACTTAGAAGCTTCCAGAAAGCTTCAAAATTCCTATGCAAGAGCTGCAAAATCATATTCTGGAAATCTGGTCATGAGCGTCAAATTGTCCAGTTGACAAGGAGAGTGATAGAGGGGCCTTGGTGAGCTCCTGGCCTGCAGCCAAGGTGAAACCACCACAGCTACACATTTCTGTTTGAGCAATTTCAGTCACAAACGTAAAAAAAAATCTGTTGCTTTTACAACACACTAAAATTAACTTTCCTTGAAATCCTTCAATAGGGAGAAATACTGTATGGTGTCAACTTGGAGGTCCTTTCCAGTCAGCTGTGACTACATCTATAATCAGCTTGATACAGATGCTTTTTAAAAAGGTTGTATGCACGAATGGTTACATTTCTTTAAAAGTCACACACTTATTCAAAAGTGTTGAAGATATTTCAAAATACTTCTGGCAAATGTAGCACAGTTCAGCAGCTGTAAGATGTTACTCTTTCCTTGAGGTGCTTTACTATAAGATTAACAACTTAATTTGCATTCCAGTCCATTTTTTTTTTAATTTCTTTTTATTTGCGTAAGTAGGTATTTTCATGAAGAACCTATCATACTGATAAAAACAAATCAAAAGTACCTTTACATAGTGTTTCACAGATAAAAGCTTGTAATATGTCAGCCTAAGATTTTTCAGACAGTTCGTTTTGGCATGTCTGCATAACATCAAGGTGTTGTATACTTTCTGTTGTCTAGAGAAGGCTAAAATTGAACACTTAACATCTTAGTAGGCCATTCTTACACTGATCAAGAAACTCAGTGTGAAAGAGCAGGAAAGGTTACAAAATAAGTGTTGAAAAATTAGTCTGTCAAAACTAAGGTGTCAGGTCAACTTCGGTTCACCCTTGTTATGTTAATATGTAACCTTTAGGTTTATGAACAGATGCTTTTATTTTTATGCACAGGACTATATTCCATTTACAAAGTTCACTTATTCCTTATGGCTTTATGAAAGCATATAATGCATAGTCATACTGTTCACTATTAAAATCAAGCATTAAAAAAAATCCTAAATTTATAATACATTCATCATTGTGTCTGTAAATTTCATAAAATTAATTTTAACATCACAATACTCATTTGAATTAGTTCGTATTATTATCCACATTTTACAGCTGTGGAACTTTAAGCTAAAAATATATAAAGACTGAAGTATTTCTTGACTTAAATTGTCCAAAGTGAGATGCCAATGATTTGAATTTTGAAGTTTATTATTTTCTTGTAACAGTTTGAACTACAGCTGATTTAAACTGAAGACATAGTAGCTTGTCACTTTTGCAGCTTTCCTTTGTAATATTTTATTGGCTACTGCTGATGAAAAATTGGATTTTGTGGTTAGCATGCCATCACACAGGAACTCCATGACTGAGTAATGAAAAGAATTGATTTCTCCTGATAGTGTTCTCTTTCCTTAAAAAGTGAGATTTACCATTCCCTTAGAGTATTCTTCACTGCATTCTCTTTACATCTTGAAGTGTCTTCAGAGATGTGCAAAAGCAGTGGTTACAAAAATTCTTGTTCTGTCTCATGTTGCATCTGTTCTGAGGATTTAGTGAAAAATACATTGTTTTTTTTCTGAGCTCTGGAGAATACAGTGTTCCAGTGGTTACAGTCTGTCACAGGCCTCTCTATGTGTGTGCTGTCACCTGTCCTGCCTCACCCACACTTCTCATTCCTCACTCACCTCTCTCCATTCTAACTTCCAGTCCCTGGTTTCAGGGGTCATTTCTTCTAACTCCCCTCCCTGTTTGTTCCCCTCACACAGGCCTTTCCACCTTCTCTCTCTACCTCCATCCAAATCTCTTTTCCAGCTGGTTACCCCTCCTTCTGGCTTTTATAGGTCTGTGGTGCAGCTGCCCACTTCTCTGCCTGCTGCACCTTTCCATCCCTTCCAGCCCTGTGTTCTGTCCAGGTAGCTTTGCCCTCCTTTGCTGTGCTGTTGTTTTTAGCAGTGTCTGAGAGTATGCAGCCATTTCATTTAGTGTAAATCTGGAGGAACAGATCTATGCAGCACATGTAGGATTTCCAACAAGTAGAACATATGTTTATTGGTAACAAACCAAAAAAACACTAGAAAATAGTTACATTAAAAGGGCAAGGTATTTAAAGAAAAATAATCAATAGAAGTAGTGGAAATTAACTTTTTGTAGATTATTTCCTCCTCAGTCTTTTAAAGGGAATGGAAGTTCTAATCAGAATCTCTAAGTGGGATTCCACCAGAATGATGTAACTATATCATTTTACCTGAACTTTTTGCAGTGGTTTCATAGAACTCTTGTTGTATTAGACTGTGATCAGCTTTTTTTTTTTTTCTTTCCTTCGTGGAAGTTATCACAATCCTGGTGGTCCCTAAGCTTTAACAAGGGTTTGTTTACTTATTTTTGTTTTATTTTTTATTTACTCCCCTCCTCCCCTCCCCGCCATTTAGAGATTCTTTCTATTGGAACTGTGCTGAGACCTTTTCAGGAAGATTTGAGGTAGTGTAGCCAGTTACAGTGGTGTTGAGAGCTATGTACCTTGTAGGAGTTGGTTTCAAACAGTCTCTGTGCATTCCCAGTGCACAACTTGCTGTGACTAATTATGCTTTCTGTAGCACTTTATCCCCTCTAGTACTTCGAGAAGTGAAAGACTAAATTTGAAACTTCAGTCCTTCAGCTGATTTTTGCTTTCTCTACAAAAGAAGTTTAGTTGGTGCTTCAAGTTCAGAAAAAAAGTGGTTCTTTTGTTATGATTCTCTTTGAAAAGCATAGGTTAAAGTATCAATTGAGCTGAGAGGTGAATCAAACTAGACTTTGCTGACATGTTATTCAAAACAATCCAGCAAAATTGAAAACCCAGAAATGAACTGGATATGCAAAAAATGGCCCGTTCTGCCTACATGTAGTGCTCAGATGATCATTTGCAGCGCTGACAGCAAAAGTGCCTGCTAAATAATTGTATTTCATAGTAATTTTCATGACAGAAAATCTTAGTCCAGAACTTTCTAGGAGGGGAAAGTGATTTTTAGAAATTTTAAGCAGAATTGTTTTTATTCGCATGCATGTCTTTGTAGATTTCACTCACTGACTTTATTACACTCATTTTTTTTGACCTTAACATATGCATCTTTCCTGAGGTGTCCAGACAGTCTGGGTAGGATTAGTTGTTGAGCTATGGCAGACAAGGGAACACTGAATTTTGAGTTATCATCACAGATTTAATTTTCTTCTTGCACGGTGATTCTCTGTGATTTCTGCAGCCCCTGTGCTCAGGCCAGGTGAAGTTCTGTGGTGCCACTGCTGCTTCTGTGCTGCCTCCTTAGCTGTGGTGCAGCCTGGCTGCAATCCACCCAATACCTGCCTATTTCGTGCTTCACTGGGGCTCTTCTTACAGCTACTCCATTTGTTACAACTTGCTCCATATACACCATTCTTTTAAAATCTCATCTGTCATTTGTTCTTGTGCCTTTATACTCTCCTGCTCTCATGTGCACCGCATGCAGAATAGTGTATTACTGCCACTACTTAGCTCAATGTTGTGTCCAGAAGAGAGGATTGAATGTTAAATAAGGAAGTGAAAATTTCATAAATATATGTTGAGACCTAGAAAATGAAACACACTTATGGTTCATAGTGGAAGACAAACAGATATGCTAAAACGTAAGTCAAGGAGACTTCAAATATGTTTTTAAGAAAGGGTGTCTTTAAGTAAAGGCACCTTTATGTACCTAAAAATATGAGTAAGTGGTTTCCTCTAGTTTGTTGAGTTATTGTATGAATAACAGACATTGATTGATGTTATTAAGAATTAAGGCACCTGAGAGGAAAAAACTTATATCTGCATACAGTGATATTTTAAAAGTAATTTCACTGTCCTTCTTCTATTAAGCTTTTATCTGAATTATAGTGTCCATATGGTGACATGAAATGCATCACATATGTTAGTCACTGTAAACATAGGAAGATGTAGATACACAGGCTATCTTTAAGGTAGCATCAGAGGCAGGGAAATTTTGAGTATTTGCCCTGTAAAAATCCTCATTACAGCTCTGATTTTAAAAAAGCCTTAATATTTACTTAAATTTAACATCAGAGAATAGATTCCAATATTGGAGGTACATAAAAATGTAATTTTCTACATAGATTAAAAACTGCCTTCAAATTGTATGGCAAGGTAATTTATTTAGGCAATATAATACCTTTGTATATAGCAAGTCACTTTTTCTCTAAGCAGCTCTACTGATCAATTTAAAATTTTATTGGTGGACTCACCTTTTAACTAAAGTAGTCATAAAAAAAAATAATGGCTTAACTCAAAAAGGCTTAAAAATATTTGCTGGTCAAAAATAAGGATATGAATTAAATAACCACTTCTAAAATTAAGATTCAAATATGAAATATTTATTAAAATACACTGCAGGGTTTTGTGAAATTCCTGACTGTATTAAAAATGTCTTGTGGATTTATCTGACATTTTCTGTAGAAGCTATCACACAATTGTCTTACATGAAGGCAGAGCATTGTGACAGAAAAGATGGTGATCAGCTAGCCAAGATTCATGAATTAAAATCATGTCATTTAAAGTGTGAATATGCAAGTCCTTTGTCCTGTGGTAAAGTTATCACATATTTAAATGTCAGTAAAAATAATTAGTAAGTAAGTGTGCTAAATGACCAGTAAGTGTGCTAAATGATCAGTAAGTGATTAGTTTTATATTTTAGCTTTGGAGTCTTGTGTGATTTATTTTAAACCAAGGCACATAAGCATACACACAGCTGTATGATGTGAGATGCTCTTCAGGAGGGTATAGAAAGCAGGAATTCCTAATGTCATGTGATTTCACTGTACAGGCTGTTAGGTACTGTAAAAGTGCTATGCTTTAAAAATGAGTTTATAATATTTTCTAGTGAAATGTTCACAGAACTTTTGAATTTTTCCTTTTGTTTATCAGTAGACTTCTTAAATAGCAGCATTCATGAGCATTGTTTTCCTCCTGCTGTAAATGAATATGAGTATATACATCATAGTCATGGTATTAATTATATGCCAGATCTAATTTTGAGAATCACAATAAAGATGAGTTAAAAAACTACTCTTGCAGCATCTTTGGTTAGTAAATTTGATACTCAGTACAAGAAAAAATGATGATTCTTAGGTCTTGTCTAACAAGATTCTTGTTTTACATTAAAAAAAAAAACAAACAAAACAAAACATAAAAAAAAGCCAGAACCTTTTCATGTCTGAGCAGGTAGGGTAAGGGTACCTTTTTGGCAGCTCTGCAGAAGAGATTTTGAAGTATATGAGACTAACAGTGGATAGACTGTGTAGAATAAAAAGTTACAATGTTTTTTTTCAGTAGTGGGTCTCAGGGAAATATGGTATGACTTGGATGCTAGTGTTGTAATGTAGCATCAGCTTTTCACTGGAACAGTTTAAAAGCACTTTTGTGATTTTCCTGCTTGTGATTAAACTGCAGCTTCTTATATTCTGATACATGCTGTAGGCTTTGTTGGAAATTGCTTTATTAGTAATGCATCTGTTCTAGAAATCAATGATATAAGAAAATTCTTCTGCCATATGAGCTTTCCCTGGGAATAGGCAAAACACTGGAGTTTAACAGTTTTTGTATACTGCGTAATTTTAGAGGTATGCTATAAAAAGTCTTCTATTTTCTGACACTTTTTTCTGACTTG
Organism: Sclerurus mexicanus; assembly: GCA_013396755.1. Lineage (NCBI taxonomy): Eukaryota > Metazoa > Chordata > Aves > Passeriformes > Furnariidae > Sclerurus > Sclerurus mexicanus. The sequence goes on along the minus strand of VWZF01000129.1, from coordinate 22,672 downwards.
TGTTTCATTGCTGGAGTTTTGTACTTATGTATCTATTAAGTTATATCTCTGATTCAAAAAGATTCATTCTATAGCATGAAAATAGTCAATAAAGTGATGTATCGTAGTCAACAGTACATACAGTGTCTGTGCATAAAGAGAAGTCTTTTCATACAGGCTAAGTAGGTTCCAAGATTTAAAACTAACCCAGTAAGTTAATGGTATTAGCAAACAAAGCCTACTGTAGTTTGAGATAAAGGTCATAAATAATCTTTTTTCCCCCTAGCTTTCTCTTGCAGTGTTTCATTGTCGATGCCTTATACCTGTGTCATGAGTAAACCCCTGTGCTGTTCTCGTATATAAAATCAACTCTTAATTACTCCACTGTGTGATAGAGCTCATTATAAGATATGAGAACTGGCTGGATAAGAGGGGATTTCTTCAGTCTGTGTTGGGACTTATACCCACTGGAGACAAATTTATACTCTATGACTATGTTTGCTTTTAGAAAATTGGACAGTCGTAATCGTGATTGTAAACACAGTAGCTCAGCTGGGGTTTGCTTTTGAAAATCACTTCTAGGTCAGATGCTTAGTTCAGGCAGCCTTTAAATACCTCTTTCTAAATACTGAGTTTTTAAAAGTTTGCAATTACATTTCCTATAGCTGAGAAAAGGAAAGGCTTTTTTAACTTTCTATTTACCTTTAAAAAAACACTTGAAACACTTTGTAATTTTCAATCTATTTGAATTATGACTCCATTATTTTGCTAGTTTGATCCCCACTCACAACAGAGTGACCTTCTTACACTTTGAACTTTCTACAGTTCAGCATTTCCTGAAGAAATGTACACTAAAATGTTTCTCTTCTCAAGAGCAGAATCACAGAAAGGAGAGTATTAGAAATTTGTTTTAATGTTTTCCTAGTGGACCTTGAACTCCATGTTGTATGTTTTTGTTTGTAAGTCTCCAGGTATTTTTCTCTTCCTTCTCAGGGGTTTAGGCTATTTAAATACAGATATTTTCCAGAACAGGTCTGGACAAAAAGGCATTGAGATTTCAGCAGGATTACTTGTACTTCATTGAGTTATCAGCTGTCCTGTTTTACTGAGACATGTCCACAATTTGTACCTGATGGTGAAATATCCTTTCCTGCAAGACAGAAGTCCTCAAAGCTGTCCCCTTGTTCTTATGCAACAGCATGTGAAAGGCTGAGAGATGAAGTTAAAACTTGCAACTTTGACTTTAAACACATGTCATGTCAAGAGGAGAATGATTTGCACTTCGTGGATCTAATGTGTTTGCAAACATGCAAGAGAGCCTCATTATATTGTAGGGAATTGCATTGGGAAGGCATCCCATCATGGCCACTCTGAAGATGATGAGTAACTATGCACCTGTAGGTGCTTGAATTTCTAGCCCTTACTCCATCAGCACTCCCCATGCTACTTTTTTTTGAGTTTGAAGGTTGTAGGAGTCCTTTATAACATTCCAGATAACTTCAGTGTCTTTTCTGGATGTCAGAGGGGCCATGGACAATTCTTCTCAGTTCCAGAGTTCATATTTACTTTGTTCTCCCGAAAGGGGAACAAGTTACTTGCAGTAAGGAATACTTACATTAAAACTTTTGACAACTGTCCTCTTGTGGCAGTTCCTTTCAAGTAGGCATTATGTTGAATTCTTTATTTCAAGATATTGACATAATATATATAGGGAGGGAGAAAATGTCTTCTCTGATTTTTTAATTTTTTAATTCAGAGCATCAGATATTAAAGCTTTTTGTTAACTGCAGTTTTTTGTCTTTTGTTTATGGATTTTGTTATCACATTAACCTCAGATACAATGATGTGACCGTGTTTGGAATTTTCATCTATATCTATAAAGCATGTTGCCTCAGTAGAAATTAGACTTGTATAAGTTAACTTTAATCTTAAAGACTTTGTTATTTTCTTTGAGGATTAAGTGTGTTTACATCTTTTGTAGTTCAGCACTATAAAGCATCCTGGCGGTGATAAGGTCAGCACTACAAAATAAAACCTTATCTAGGGTTTTGGGGTTTTTTTGAGCTTTTCTAGTTAAAAGTGTATGATACTTTCTTAAATTCTGATCTGTTTCTACATACTATGAAACAATATTTAACCATTTTTGAATGTGGTAGTGCAGTTTAAAAGACTAGTAGGGGTTTTAGGGCTAGTTCTAGTTCGGGTGTTGTTTGTAGATAATAAAGTGTTTTGTTTTCTGTTGACTATGATTTTGTTCTCATTGTCAGATAACCTTTGAAGTGGCTGATGGGCAGTCATAGTCTTGCCTTATTTTAATGTTGCCCTTCTAAAATATAGCTGTAACCTTTAAAGTATCTTCAAGGATTCCTAAACAATGCACTTTAATTACTAAAAGATTTGTTGAAGAAAGTTATTAAAGCAAATACAATTTCACATTTATTATCTAAAGAGGAATTCACTGCCATGAGACAATAATTAATGACAAATATTACTATTTACACAGACTGCATGAAGTAGAGGGTTTTTTGTAGCTTTGTGTATAAATGGGAATATGGTGGGGTTTTTTTTCTTTTTTCTTTTTTTTTGTTTTGTTCTGTGCATCAGTTAATCGAATAAAGTACTGATTTTGCTGTCTTGATGTTGTCCTTTGAAACCAATGTTCACATAGAATTTGTGAGCATGGATCTTGGGGAAGCAGTCTTTGTCGATTCATGTCTCTATACGAACATAGACCGAGCTCAGACATACCAGTGCATCAAGACATTCACAAGAAGTATCAAGGCATTCAGCACCTTCTGGAGTTGCTGAAAATTTAGCAGGATCAAGCTCTAATTGCATTTTAATGTTCTTTCTCTAACAGTCTTATGTATCACTGTTGGATGTTACAGTGGTGTGATCTGAAAATCAAATGGTTGTCTTTAAGCTTAGACAAGCTGCTTTATAAGCTACTAAAGCTAAAGTAGTTTGAAAGTAATTTGAGCTAGTTATTGAAGCTGAACTCCATCTTGGAAGGTGTTTACATTAATAGTGTGGACTTGCTCACACAGTTATTTAAAAACAGTAGTTAAAATGGCAGATATTTTAAAATAAAATTATTAAATATGAATATTTTTGAGTAGTCTTGTGATTCATAGCTGGCTAGAAGTTCTGATTTTTTTCCCTCTGGCAAGAGAATATTAGAGTCTCTAAATTTCTGCCAGATTCCATAGGCTTGAGTAACACTAAGGTTAGCTGATGTTTCCGCATTAGAGGTGTCCTTAAGATGCTGGACTTCTTGAATCAATCCTGAAGATTGATTTAACTATAGAGGATGTAATATATAGGTGACAGATAGTAAAGCTTTTTAAGAGTTTGGAGTGATGCAACATCAAAATCTGCAGAAAAGGTAAGTTCTCTCTAACCTGTTTTAAATTTCCTTTCTCTGAACATTTCTGTACATAAACTTGTATCATCATAGAAACTATTCCCAAGCTTTCTTTGTTTTCCTTAGTTTTGAAAAGCGTTTTTAAATTATTCCCCCCCCAATTATATGAATTTTTAGATGAATAAGTTGATAAAATTTGGTGATGTAAATCAATTTGTATATTTATTAAACCATTAAAAAATATCAGTTTTAATCTTTTTTGTTTAAAAAAAGTAAGAGGTATTGCTGCATGGAGTTGAAGAGATAACAAGTGTAGATTTTTAGCAAAAATGCTATTTCTACAAGTTCTCCTTCTCCGGTTTGCCAACAGAAGTAGAATTTTAAGTGTACAGAGTTGGTTTTGATGATGTTAACCAACACATGCAAGAAGTAAATTCTGTGTAGTGAGAAAATCTAGCATATGTAGATCTGGTCAATACTTTTATTATTAGTTAGACTAATATCTTCTTTTAATGTTGCTACAAGGCAAGATTACCATATTTCCTTCCTCTCTGCTTTACTTTTCTAGTTTTGTTCAATGTGGGTCCTGATATGGCAAAAGCATATTGGAGGATTCTGCTTGTGAGAAACATTCAGAGTTCTCATTCTTTTCCTTCCCTTAAATCTGTCTTTCAAGTTAAATTTCTAATTTGTTTTATGTTCTTCCTCTTTTTGTTTATTTGTTTTTGTTTTAGGACTTACTGTTTTTACTGGTTAATACTGTAATATAATTGGACTGACTTTAGTCATCCTTGGTGTGTACAGCTGAGGTCATCACTGTAGATTTGTATAATGTCAGTAGAGAGAAATAGGCATTTGCAGACTGTAGTTTTTTTAGCAGGAGTTTGAGCAAGACATGAATTGTATGTTAAACTCCATTGACTGTGTTGAAAAGTTTTCCACTTGCTGCAAACCTAGTTTATGGTGACTGTACTCAGCACAGAAATTTACATTCTGTCTAAAGATTGTTATTGCATGACTTTTGTGATTCTTTTGTGAAATGCCATGGAATACATGTGCCTAAAATAGTTCTGTTTTGGTGTTATGAAGGATGTACGAAAAATTAACTTGTTTGTCATCGACAAATGTTTTTGGCCTGTTTGTCACAGATATATATATCTCTGAGTATTTTTATGTTTTAAGACACCTTTCAGAAAGAAAAGGATTTTAGTCTATTGTCTGTGTATTAAGGGTTTTTTTTGACATCTCATGCACTCATATAAACATTCCAGTTTATTTCTACTATTTTTGTTACCTCCAGTATTCTTGCTAAAGCCTCTTTTCAGGTGTTGCTCACTGTTATGCTCCTGTTTCTAACAGTACATCTATGTACTTTCTAACAGTACATCTACGTGCTTTACAAAATGTGATTGGCTGTGTATTCAAGTTCTTTCTTCCATACTCAGACTTTAATGGCCTTTAAGACTGCTGAACACTTGCTGAGAATCCAGCTTGGCTTTCATTGTAGGAAGACCAAACAAATTGGTTCATGAAAGTAATGTGTTATAGCACATTTTCTAACCTTTATTCTTGAGAGAGAGGCTGGTGCACAGCAAATGCCAACATTGATTAAAAACTTTCTTTACTGTGTTTTAAGAAACCTACATATGTTCATTTCTTCTACATAGTAGTTAAGAGAGTGGATTCCCATCTGTTTCTGTTTGTCATGGCCAAATGTACAAAAATCTGTTTGTACGGATGGTACTTGTTCATCCGGACTAAAATGAGTGGAATATTCCATTTATGAATTTCAAGATACAAAACGATATTATTTCTCAGTATTGTTAAGGAGGATTATTGCAAGGTATGGATGATAGGTGCTAAAAGGCTACCCACTTGTCGCAGACGTTTTATTAGCTTAATTACTGTTAGGCTGAAATTATTAGTGAAGTTATTTCTATCAACACTAAGTGGTTCTGTTTCTTTGGTGTTCTATCTTACAGCAGTGATGATTAGCACAAACAGTAACTGCATGTGCCTGATACTCTAGCTCAGGGAAGGGAGGATAATGACTTTGGCACTTACTCTTTATTTATAATGCTTTGAAAATACATGTGTGAAAGGTGCCTGGCACATAGTTGCTTAGGAGCATGGTGCCCTACCTAGTACATTCAGGAGTTTCCTCACAGATATGACTACAAAACTATTACTGATTTTTATGGAATATTCAGTTTACTAGGTTTTCTTTTTTTATTTATCTTACTATTTTGCCAGAAGCTCATTTCATATTATCCCTTTGGAGCCTTGTCTGTTTACTCTAAAATTTCCAGCCAGCGTTATCACTGGTTCAGCTGTAGAGCTGGCAGGAGCATTGAATGCTGCAGAATATGCAAGGTGCTGAAAGCTCTTGGCAACTTTTGCTTTTTTGCTTTTACTCAATCTGCTATGAGCAAAGTTTGTACAATGGAAATTTGCTTATGTTGTAGCTTACATCATTGTGTCTTCTGGATGTGTACAGGCTGGTAGTAATAAGAATATGAAAATTCTTTAATAAAATGTTGGTGCAAAACCAGCATGGGTTTTCTGCATAGCTGTTGGGAGCCCAGTGATAATCCTTTTGTGGCTTATGTCATGGTTGCCAAGGAAGATTTGATACGGCTTCTTTCATAGCTTTCAGCAATGCTCTTGTCAACAGTGCTTAATTGGATAAGGAGATAGTTGAAGAGTAAAGTGAGGCAGTGCCTCTCAAAAAAGGTGTGAGCTGGTTTTTGTTGAACAAGCTTTCTATTATGTTTAAGAAAAAGATGACAAAAATTTTTTGAAAGCATTCTGTAAAGTGAGAAGCTGTAAAAGCCCTGTGCTTTGCCTAATAAAAAGCCACCTTTTGGAGAGGAGAGCTTGTAAAATTACGACAAATCAAATGATCATCAGAAAACTGCTGATTTTATGGAAATGAAAAGCAAACAAACGTTGATATTGTAGCTTTTTAGGATGAGTAAGTGATTGTAATTGTGGAAAATTACAGTAGGAACCCACTCAGACTGACTCTCAAGCATAGCAAAAGTCAAGTCCATTTAAGATTTAGATATTTTGCCAGTTTAAAGGAAAGAATATGAATAACCAAAGAAAAGATAAAATAAAAGGCCAAACCAATTAATAATAGAACAATTACAGTGTTAAAAACAGATAGTGCAAATGGCCAGATTTCTCAGCAATATTAATTTAACCATATCACAGGATGTTTGACTTGTGTATTAAAACAGAAATTATTCAGCATAAATCCTTTTGTGTTGAGTCAGCTGTTGGATTTTCCTACTTTTCTTGCTAATGAAACACAGATTTCTACCTGGAACATTTTGTCTGCATTAAGTTTAGTATCATGTAATAATATACATCATGTGACCAAGTCAATGTATTTTTGAAATAAACCCCAAAAAACATACTTCCCCTTTTGCAGGATACAATGGTAAACTGTCCAGTGCAATCTTGGAAAGCTTTTCCAGTTTCTTGGGAGTTTTAAGATTTTGTGTTTTAGTAAGAATTTTAATACTATGTCCATCACGGTTACAAATAATTTTTTACACAAGCAAAATCACTTCCTTCTGATATTATTAGTATGAGGGAGAACAGTACAGTGCCTTTGTCCTTATATCATTTCTTTTCCTGTTCTCAGCCTACCTCATTGTCATGAGGTAGCCTTGGCTAGGGACGAACACCCAGCAATCTGCTTGCTTACTCACCAGCTACTATTGTAGGCAAAACAGATGCATATTGTGGAAAAGTATTTTAATTTGTTGCCAGTTAAAATATATTTGAGTGGTGAGAAACAAACTTTAAAACAACAACTTTCTTCTCCCACTTCTGAGGCTCAATTTCTCTTTTCAATCCTGACTCTTCCACCGTCTGCTTCCCTGAGGGTCACTGTGGGGGATGGGGTGTGTGCTCAGTGTACAGGTATTTTTTCTGTGCCACTCCTTCCTTCTCCCTCTTTCCCCTGCTTCTTTCAGTGTGGGCTTTGCCCACAGGTCACAGTTCTTTCAGTAGATTTCCAACTGCTCCAGTGTGGACTCTCCACAGGCTGCAGAGAATAAAACCTTCTCTACCATGGGACACTTCCTCCCTTTTTCCCTCTCCCATTTCTCACTCTGTTTTTTGTTCCTTCCTCCTCTTACTGGCTGATGTTTTTTCCCCTGTTTTAAGCATGTTTTTGCTATGTGTCTTCTGTTTCAGCTGCAGGGCTTAGTCATGCCCTGTGGTGGTTCCACTGGAACTGGCTAGAACTGGCAATGTCCAGCACTGGGCAACCTCTGTCCTTCCCCCATAGATGCTGCCCCTGCAGCTTCCCCCTGCTGTCACCATGGTGCTATGTGCACACAATGCAGTAAATTATACTATTTAGACCATTTTAGTTTCTGATTTTCTTCTACTTTTTATCTTCAAGCAAGGATTCATCGTCTAGAATTGTTAGTTGTTGTTAAGAAATTACATTTTCATGATAATGATTTATTTAGTTGTATATATCTGTTCCTCTAGTGCTTTAAAATCCATGCATCTGTGATTTGGACTTTTGCTGTGTTATGCTGCTGCTGAGACTCAGATAAGCTTGAACCCTTGGAGAATTCACTCTTATTTGAATCACAGTGGCTTTGCTAATCTCCCTGCTATATTTCATTTTGGAATCTGTCTTTTCTCAAATGCTTCAGTCACATTTACAGTGAAAAATGTGATATTACATCTCTGCTACTTTTGGCTTTGGTTTTTATTACGCTGGGGATTCAAGATATGCCTTTCTGTTCATAGGGACAAATGCAGCAAACTGCAATTCTCTGGATACCCTAGCTGATTACTAAGGTACAGCATATTCTGTGGGAAAAACAGTGTCTCTTTATGGACTGACTTGTTCTGTAGTGAGGTTTGAGGTATACAGTGCATTAAATTTCATGAATGATGGCTTGTAGCACACGTCAAACTGCAAAATAAAAGTTAATCATAGCCCTTGCTAAGACGTGTACTTATTTAAGTGGTAGTGTGTTTCTGTAATTTTAACATACCTGAGAAATGAAAGTACTTGTTTTCTCCTAACTCTGAGTAGCTGTGTGTGTGGATAGCTGTTTTTTTTCTTTTTAACCTGTGCTTATGCATTAACAGATATGTTAACATAAGCTGCCATTGTACCTTCTTTTTCCTGTGTGGTCACACAGAAGTTTCTGGGTTATGAAAATAGTGTTTCAGGATTAATTGCAATTTTAGGCAACAGCCTTTGTAAATTATTTATAAGTGAGCTGTCTTCAGATTTAGTGGTGAGGGGAGGAACAGTAAATATATATGTTATTTTTTCCCCTTGTATGCTTTGTAATTATTACTTTCTTCTCAAGTCTGTTTCGTTTGGCTTTCAAAGTCCTTAGGCATTGAAAAAACATTATGAATACTGTGTATAAAATTACTGTTATTGAGGTCACTGTGTCACAGGAAAAATGTTAAAGCTAATTTTTCTGTATATTTTGCTGCTAAATGTTGTTTAGGGAGTCTGATATTCTCATATTAAACATCTTTGACTGTACACAACAAATGCCTGGATTCAGACCCAATGCTTTTTGAAAGAAACTGTGAATTGTTAGGTATGAGAAGTCTGATTTAAGATAGTTCTTTATACTTGAGAAACTCATTCAGCAGACTTTGTGAATCTGGGGAAATAAATACGTGATGTATAAAGATGATAATTAGAGAATAGGTCAGCTTTTTATTCTTTTCTACACGTACTCTTCCTGGCTCTTGTTCTTATTTGCACTTAAATATGTGGATCAGCTAATGACAACAAGTGGCTCTTGGGCTTTGTGTCATTCTCAGAGGGTTGCAGAATACATTTAAAACATCCCCATGTTTCTTGGTGTGCATTTGGAGCTGTGGTTAAAATGGTACTGGTTTGCTTCAGTCATGCTGATGGAAGTCCTGTGCTTGAATATGCCCTGCCAGAGCAGGGATATAACCCTATCAGAAGTTGCACATAATGAGTCACTTTTTGTATCTGAATGTGGTTGCTATTAATGGTATCTCTTTTCTTCAGACAGTCTGTTTTCTCTTAAAATATGTTGGGTTTTAAGTATCAAGGGACTGCATTGCTCTAAGTAGTCATGAAGTCTAACAAGCAATAAAAAAGCTTAAATATATCAGGGAAAACTATTTTATCAGAAGAAAGCCTACTTAGAGTATATGGCTAAAGATTTAATTTGAATCCAAAGTATCAGACTAAATAGTCATTAAAACTGTGAGCAATTTATAATTGCACTAATATTACATATAAAAAATTAAGGTATGACAAGTGTTCCATATAGGACGAAAGATCATATGTCTTTGCATTCTAGTTTCCAGTAACTGCACTCAGTTGCATGTTGACCAGTAATACGTTTAAGCAGTTGAAATTTCCTGATGTTCAGTACTGATAGGTTTTAAATTAGTTCAGGAAAAACCCTCAGTCCTGTTGCTCAGAAGTCCAGTGAAGTGTTTTAACTAGGCCTGCTGAGTTATCTTTTTTTTTTTTTT
>VWZF01000129.1:2521-12757 GCA_013396755.1 Sclerurus mexicanus | reverse complement strand
CAGTATTATGGAAGAAGTATTTTCTACTTCTTCCTCCCAGAAGAATATACAACTCTTTAAATTTATAGATTTGTTAAACAATCTTTCTTGCATTTAACCTTGGAATACAACCAATCTATTTAATTTGTCCTCTCTTATTAACTAGGCATTTATAAAAATTAATGCATATCATAACTAAAGAGTTTCAAAATTCACCTTCCATAATCACTGATGAGGAAAATTTACTGACTTTTAAACTTTGTGGAAGTTACTATTTTCAGTATATATGTGTTGTTTTCAGGCACTGATGTAAGCCTGGCAGGCAAAAATAGGTAGATGAAGTTGTCACCTATTTTATATGTTTCATAGGATCCCAGAATAATTCAAGGCCCTGGCTCCACTCCCAGTCTAACCTCAGGGGGAAACGTTTTCTTCTTAGTTCCCATCTGCACCACTTGTATTTCAGTGAATGCCCACTGTCTCTCACCCTCTTGTGATCCACCTCTCTAGCCCTGTTCTCTTGGTAACCTCTCAAGTACAGGGGGAGGATGCTGTTGGTTCCCCCTGGAAACCACCTCAGCTGTTCTCCGTGCTAAATGTGCTCACCTCGCTCAGCCTCCTCATGCTCTTTTCCCTGACTGCCTCAATGAACCTTTGCTGAACTCCTTTTTATCTAAATTTTTCATAAAGAGAGGGAATTGGACACAGTCTTCCAAAATGAAGTGAGGGAGTGTGCTAAGATTTTTTTAGGGTTGGTGTTTTGGTTTTTGTATGTTTTTGTTTTGTTTTGATGGCTTTTTTTGGGTTTGGATATTTTTGTTGGTTTTTTTGGTTTTGGTTTTTTTTGGGGAATTTTTTTTTTTTTTTTTTTTTTTGTTAAGTGGCTTAAACTTGGGGTATTAAAGCAGGCCAGGTACTATGTTGTATTTTTTTCCCCTGATCTGAGTGTTAATTATAGAACTCTCATGATATCCATTAAGAGTGTTGCCATGGCCTTATAAAATTAGCTGAGCAGAATATAAGGTTTGTAATGTGTAGCATATCAGACAAGTATTGCATGTAAAAATTTTACCACTTTTTATTGTCAATATTTCATAGTTTGTATGTGCAAGCAATGGTATTTGTTACATTACCTCATGTTACGAAAAATTGCATTCTTCCATGTTTGAGTAGGTGATCCACTTTTATTATATATTCAGTAGTATCCATTTATTTAACCTTACTGTAGATGACAGAGTTACAAATACCATTAGGAGTGATTAAGAAAATAATTGTGTTCTCTAAGCAGTACCATTCACTTTCACTGAAAGTGTGATGTGTTCCTCAGTCATACTGAAGAGAATGCTGGTTGGTCATTTGTGTGTGTTTAGACTCCTTTGGGTGATGATTTCCTGAAACAAAAACTATTACCTGGAAATTTTTAAGTGACTTTACATAAAGCTGGGCATTCAAAGTTGGAAACAAGTACAAATGTCTTTGGTCTATGTTTTGGAATCAGTGTTCCATGTGTCTGTCTTCCTCTTCTGAGAACATCTTCAGAGTTGCAGTTTAAACTAGTTCCTAGCCATACTTTGTGTCAAACTGTGTACCTTGGAAGGTACCAGTGATTAACAGAAGATTTTCTTGCCGTATGAGACCAAGATACAGACAGGAAAAGGCCAAATGGAATATGACTTTTAAAAATATGGCAATTTCCATTTTAATTATTCTGTTACATTACATTACAGTGTCAGGTCTTTCTGTAGTATAAATGCTTGTCTAATCCACAGTGATTCTCAGTAATATTGTACCTCTTGGTGCAAGTTACCCCAATTCTGTAATTTTCTTCTGTAACTAGGGCCATAGATTAGAGTAATGTGATATTTTAACCGAAAGCTAAGAAAGAATATTGGTTCTAGTATGTTAAAATGCACTGTCAACTTTCTAATCAATTAACTGTTAATCACCATAAACTGGAAAAGACCATTCTTGACAGATAGAAAGTATTTTTGACCTTGCTGTGAATGTAATGTATTTAAATACACATCACCTTTACTTCCCATTTGTTTAAAATCTTTGTTTTATTTCAAAATTGCCATCAAAGGCCTGTGGAGACTGTTAATTGATCTGTGGAGCAATATCTGTTTTATATTAAAATTACAGAAATTAGCTGGTGTTTTTGACCTGTAAACAAGTCAGTCTTCCCATCACCTGTAACTAATAGCTTCCATAATATATATCAGCTGGTTAGTGGTAGTACTGTACATGTTGTGCACCTATGTGTCACTGCATTTTACATGAGGAGAGGTAAGTACAGTCTGTGGTTTAGAAGTAGCAGTGGCTTTAGTTTGCGCTTGAGCTGAGGAGAGCAAAACATGCATAGCAGCTTGGTACCAGTTTATGATCCATGTGGCTGTGCTGGAAAAATGCTGCATACACAGTATTGTAATTCAATAGCAAGTCTGTTAAGGAATCTACCATGAGGATATTGTTATGGTGAAGTATTTATAGCTCCTAGTTGTCAGGATAAGAAGCAATGCACACATTCTTAATTGAGAAAGCATTTGTTCCAAGCCTAGCTCATAATGATGTATTTTCATGCAATGGCTTGGAAAGGTTAATTCAGACAATTGAAATTATTAGAAAAGTATTGTTATCTGGAAAATGAGAATTATTCACAGAAAACCAAGCAGATATAGAGACTGAGAATGCATGCGTGATCTTAGGCATCTGGACTAGGCTTGTGAAAAACGAGCATCCATAGACAGTGTTTCATTGTTTAAACTTGTTTTTTTTTTATTCAAAGTTAGTTGTTCCTTTAAGGTTAAAATCTTCTTTCATTTAAAAGAGGTGTGAAAGGCCGTATTAGTTACTGGTCACAGATTCTGAAACAAAGAATGCGTGCACACAGTCTGTCTGGGTTCAGTGCAGAGTTTGAGCCCAAAAGATTTAAGCATTGTTTCCTCTCTTGACTTTTTCAAGTTTGAAGAAACATGTTTCCAGAAATCTAGAAATGGTGCTCGAACAAATAAAATTTTTTGAGTGACAGGATTGTAGACAGAATCACCTGGAAGCATAGGAAGTCTTGAGTGCAAGGTTCATTGAAGCTGTGGATGAAAACTGGACCTAAGAGAGTGTGAAGTGATGATAATGGGACTGCCTCACTGGCAATTTTTTGCTGTATGGCATCATATTTTAAAATAGTAACTATATTGTGTTTGATGAAGAAATTAATTACCAATGTTGTAAAATGGTGAAACCGTGTCAGTGGGGTGTTATACACCAGATCAGCAATTGTTGGGTCAGAATCACCCTGTTGGGGGTGCATGTGTGTATGTGCAGGGGGCAGGGATTAGTCAAACCTCACAGAGGTGGGGTGGCATCGTGTCCCTCATGGCAGGTTCCTGGAGCACACATGGGAAGCCTTGGAGCAGCTGCCAGTCACAAACGGCCCAGGAAAACTATAACACCCCACAGCTCCTGGAGCCCCTGACCCTGCCTGGACTGTCCCAGGCAGGGACAGTGGGAACACTGATCTCATCCTGGCCTGGGACCTCGGTGCGGCCGTGTGGTCAGAGGCCCCAGCTGGGGGATTTGGCTGTATAGACTAGAACAGATAAAACCAAAGGCACATGCTTGGCACATAATTGCAGCCCTGCCATCTGGATGTGTGAGAGCTGGTCTACCACAAAGTCTCAGTGGTAGCAGTATGATCTGTCTCTCCCTCCTTTTTTTTTTTTTTCCTCACTCTTCTTGCTCCCTCTGCTTTTTCTTTGCTCCTTTGTTGATGCCTTGGGTGGCTTTGAGATGGGGGATTTGGTTTGACCTAAGTGGTGCGGATGGATTGAATATTGATTTGGGGTGTTGTGGATTAATATGTGCTGAGTTGGTATTGTGGTGGAACGTTTTGATTAACTTACGTAGTGCCCTTTTGAACTTTTGTCAAGTTCTCTTATTTTCTCCCCTAAATTAATCAAGAAACCCCTTGGGAACAAATCCATAGCTTATTCTCGTGATGTTATCTCAAGGTATTAAGNCACAGCTCCTGGAGCCCCTGACCCTGCCTGGACTGTCCCAGGCAGGGACAGTGGGAACACTGATCTCATCCTGGCCTGGGACCTCGGTGCGGCCGTGTGGTCAGAGGCCCCAGCTGGGGGATTTGGCTGTATAGACTAGAACAGATAAAACCAAAGGCACATGCTTGGCACATAATTGCAGCCCTGCCATCTGGATGTGTGAGAGCTGGTCTACCACAAAGTCTCAGTGGTAGCAGTATGATCTGTCTCTCCCTCCTTTTTTTTTTTTTTCCTCACTCTTCTTGCTCCCTCTGCTTTTTCTTTGCTCCTTTGTTGATGCCTTGGGTGGCTTTGAGATGGGGGATTTGGTTTGACCTAAGTGGTGCGGATGGATTGAATATTGATTTGGGGTGTTGTGGATTAATATGTGCTGAGTTGGTATTGTGGTGGAACGTTTTGATTAACTTACGTAGTGCCCTTTTGAACTTTTGTCAAGTTCTCTTATTTTCTCCCCTAAATTAATCAAGAAACCCCTTGGGAACAAATCCATAGCTTATTCTCGTGATGTTATCTCAAGGTATTAAGGAACCATATATATATATATATATATTAAAACTCCTAGCTGAGCCTGTGAGCCTGCAGCTCTGGGACTGGAGTGGGAGGCTGGCTTTTTAACAAATTGTTCTCTCTTGGTTATGCAAACCTGTCACCCTCTTGGTGCATCTTCTCAAATGAGGAGAAAAATGTCTATTTAGGCCTAAGTGATATTGTTGTGAAAGGAGAGTACTATGCCACAGCTTCTGGCAGGCATACACTAGCCACCACTGTGTCAATACTTCAATTTCAGTTGCTTGTTTAGTGATTTAAAAAGATTGTCCTTTAAGGTCTGAGTAACAGGAATGACTGGTGGCAGCTGAGACCTCATATCAGACATGAGCTTGGGTCTGTGTAGCTAATGACTGTGAGAACTCTACAAGAGGTTATTGAATAGAAGAAACACAGTTGTAGACAGTATCAGTAACATTTTTCTTTGTAGTAGTAGTGATATGAAAGTGTCACTGCCGTTGCAGAAGACCACAGTAAAACCCAAAAGACTATGCAATTCTGAACATTTGTGTTCAAGAAAAGTTAAATTGAAAAAGTTGTTTCCAGGAAGGAATCTTCTTTGAAAGAAAATAGAAAAAATTCCCTTTGGTTTATTGACAAAAGCAGAATTATCACAAAGAAAGATAGCAAAGGCACAGATGTGGGAGTGAGAAGCAAGCTACAATTTTATGTATAAATGCGTTTTAGCTTTCTAGTTTTCTCCATATAGGCATAACTTTTATATCTGTTGGACAGATCCAGGACACCAAAGTGTCCTTGAGTTGTGGGTAACCAAATCCTATGATTCTGTTGCAGACATGGTGGGTTTAGAAACATTATCATTGCAAGTATGAAAGTGTTCATCCCAGTATACAAATATGAAAAACCATGTAGGCAATCTATGAATATATTTGAGCAAGCATCACAATAAAATTGTTATGCCTAGTGGAAGTGAAGTTCCAGACTGTAATCTGTAAAAATGGTTTAGAAAGACATAAATTATTTTTTTTCTGTTCTTACTATTAGAGTGGGCAACCTGGTAGGTCAAGTGAGGAAAAAGACATATGGCATACATGTAATTCTATGGATATCAATTAGAACTGCAAAACGATATGATAGGAATGAATTAAGTGTGTTTTTTCTAGAGTCGAATGGTGAGTTCCAAAGCAGGAGAAAAAGAAAGAGCATAAAATAAAACCTTTTGCTTCTTGTGCAATAGAAATAGACATCTTGATTCTGTTTTCATTTTGTCATTAGAACCACTTAGTTTTACTTCATTTAAACTGGAATTATGTTTGCTGTGATCCTCAGAAATGGAGCAGTAATAAAATCTCAGTCTGGTTAAAACCTGTGCCTAAAAAAATAAGAAAAGCCCCTAGTGTGTCTATAAATAGACATCTTTTAGTACTTGCAGTATACTGCTTGCTATATTTTTTCTTTATTTTTTCAATTCCTTCTCTAAACAACCAGAAAGAAATAAATGTTAGAAGGAAATGAACCTCACAATCCAGTTTGTTTAGTAGGTACCTAGCAAAAGAGCTTATTTGTGGGAATTCCTGTGGCATTTGCAGGCCTTTTGTTGGGTGATGTTGCCTTCCAGTTTTTATTATATGAAGAATGTGAACTTTTGGTACGACTTTTTAGTAGCTCTGTTTACTGCAGTTGACTTCTTCCATAAGAATGAAAAAAGAAAAGAAAAAGAAGGTATAGTGTACAATAAATCCAACCCAGTGCCTTCTGTATTTGTCTGTTATAGTGAAGAAATTGGAAATGATAATTTTGCCTTTTTAGCATATAAAGCGTAGAAGATACGGTATTTGCTGAGGAAATGTTTCAGAGAAAAATGATTTCAAGAAGATGGGCATTGAATTTTAGAAAGATCATCTTACTACATTGTTTTCCCAGTTTTCCTTTCCCCTTAAGTTACCTATGTTCACAAAACTTCTGATTCTACAAGGCATGGTGCATCCTCAGCTTCCATCCTCAGTCAACAGGAGCTGAAGAAACTTTGTATTTTCTCAGAAGATAGAAGAAACTTTTCAAAGAATATAATTCCCAGTCCTTCTGTCTTCCCTGATGTGATTTCATGATTGTACAAGTCTTGAGTTTAAATTGCTAGTTCTTTTACAATAGGTTGGTTACAGCTGAAAAGAACATCAAGTAATGCTCCCCTTTTTGTGTCATGTCCTTCCCAGTGACAGGTTTATTGTTCACTGCATGTGTCTATTAAGCATTAATTCTTTAACTGTATTTAGTGAGAGAGAGCAATATGGTATGTAGCAGTGCAAGAATCTTAATTCCTACAAAACATATGGCATAGAATTATCTACTTAAAGATGGAACAATCTGATAATAATTCGGTAGAGTGACATCTGCACAATAAAATAAGATGCTGATCGCACCGAAAAAGTAAACACAAAAGTTGTATACTAACTATTCTGACATCATCAGAAAGCCATTTCCATTCCTCCGTGGAATGTTAAAATTTAATGATCTAATTTGGTCTTATCACATGCAATATAAATAAAAAATAACCCTATTAAGTATTCACAGACCCATGCTGAACACAAAACTTCTAAATGCTATTTTCCAGGATTCGGACTTACAGCACTTACATATGTTTAACAGGAAATAAGGAAAGAAAGGAGAAAAAATAAAAATTCTGAATAAAAATTTTTGAAGCTGTTCATATATGCAGTTCTATGCTTTGTATAGTTAAATTTCTTCTCCTGTTGGGCCTGCTGTCAGGCTATGTGATTGAATATATCTTTACTTTTGGCAAAAAAAGAAATTACCACAAGGACATAATTACAGCTTTTGCCTGAATGAAATGAGAGTGATGATTCAGTGAGAGCAATGTGAAGTTATATTCATGTTAGAAAGTCAGATTTGGACTTGGAGAGAAAACTCCTGTGAATATAGAGTTGTATCACCTAAATTCATAAAGGTCTACTAGGAAGCATCATTTGATTTTTTGCATGCACACAAACACCGAGATGGTTGATCTAGGCTTTGAAACTGAGGATTTCACTTCTTTCATCAGTCCTTCAAAGTGGAATGGAAATACGCAGAAATTGGAGACTGCATGGAAATTGTACTCAATTCTGCTTCTGGAGTTACAGTTCTTAATTAGAACTATTATAGAATGTAAGCTATTGTTTAATTGAATTATTGTTCACTTTTGAGACATGCATCAAGCAAGAAAAAGACCTAGTAAGATGATGGAATTGTGTAACACGTTCTGATTATTCTGTTTTAAGTTGAATACTACATTAAGGTATTTCTGTGATAAAAATAGTTTAATTATCTGGTTGCATAGAAAACATTTTTAGTGTAAGTGTTTGAGCAGAGTTGATGGCAGTATTTCAGTTTTTCAATACTGAATCCATATAAATAGTATTTAATGTAGAATTAGAATAGTCAATGCTATTTCATATTGATCTCTTTCTCTTACTTGAAATCTTGTTTTCCCTCTTCAATTTACTATGTCAAACGGCCAGAAAAAATGGCCCTTGCATTTCTTAATGAAAAGGTACTGCTGTTGACACTTTTTTGTTTGTTTATGTTTCCTTTTTTTCCCCCTGAAGAACATATTTATGAATGTAGAACATATTTATGTTAGTTTTCTTCTTGACAGTTAATAGATCACCATAGGAAGGCATTTTTCAAGGCATAAATAAAAGAACTGCATATATAGTGGTTTCCTTTTAGACATCTTTATTTACAGTCTTCTTTGTGTGTGTGTGACTGTATAAAATGTACAGATGTGGGGGTTTGTTAAACCAGAAATACAATTGGCTGGAATGAGGTTGCATTATCTAAGATTGGTCTTCACTGCCTGCCAGCCTATAGAACTGATACCAGCTTTTTTAATTATAGGTTTTAGGCCAGCTGCAAGTGAGGATAGGACACTTCATAGAAATGTATGGAACTGGTGGAAGTTAATACAGAGTTGATGCAGAAATCTCTTTCACTCTCTGGGCATGTTCTGTCTGATTAATAGACTTTTCATAGATTAAAAAGCAATCAGGGTATCATACAGGCCCGTTTGTTCGGTCTTACCAGTTCTGTCTCTTCCAAATCAAACCTTCTGTAAAAGCCTCTCAGAGGGAATGGTATGTAACAATATTCTTTTGCATGAAATGCAAACAAGGTATTCCTGTGAAGTTAAAGACTTTAAATTTCAATAGGATGTTTATTTATTTCATGTGGGATAAAAGTATTTTTCTGAAATAGACTAAAAATAAACTAAAATAATACATTTTGTCATTTATAAGTGTAATGTGAACTCTGTGCGTAATGTCTTGTGTCTGTCTGATTAAAATAAATATTCTTAAGGATCTGACAGCATCAGAAATGCAGTATTTATGTTTTTACACTTACCCAAAATACTTGGTTAAAAATGTTTGTATTTAATATCCTAGATGTGCTGATTATGAAGAGGTAAACCTGATCATCTGACTGTCTTGAAAATATCAAACAGTTACTCTTAATGAACTGTTTATCCCAGTTTTGGGGCCTAAACCACAGGAAGCTGGCTATATTTTTGTTTTTCCTATAGAAGCTTTGTTACTTTTATTAGACTTTATGACTAGATAGATTCTTTATCTACTTGCAGTGTTGTGGGAAGATATCTCCTATTCGTTTGACAGAAAAATTGAATTAGCAGCACATCATATTGTCAGTCTCACAAGCAGAATCCTGATCCTTTGTCAAAACAAGGAACAATAGGCTGATGGCAATTCTGATTACTTTAGAAAGTAATTATTGAAAGAAGGCACATAGATCTCAAATGATCCTTTTATCTTTTACAGACACCCAAAAGGAGTAATGATAAAATGACATATATTCTTTGGTATGTTCTGCTTAATAAAAAAAAAAAGAGCCAAACTAAGCATACTATTTGGTAAGAGCAAAATTGTAATAACAGTGTGATGCCTTTTGAATCTATGTATTGCCAAAGGATGAGCATTTTTGGCAAGTGCTTGACTGCATTGTAGCTCTTTTTAGAGAAGTTTGTAACCCTTCTGTCTCTACTTACACAGCCTTGTGCCTTACCCATATTAGGAAAGTGTTTTACAAATTTTGCCAGTTAGCATACTTTTAATTGTATGCAGTTTTAAAAATACTAAAGCATAGTAAAGAGGTTTTAGTTTAGGCACACTTGGCATGTAAAGGGTCATCTATAACTATTTACTGATGAAGGCAAAACTGTTTTGAACGCATATTCACAAACTCCTAATGTCAAAGAGTTGTGATTGTGTCAGTAAGTCAGTATAAACATGTTAATAATGCAGTCACTTAATTAAGTAAATGATGATACATTTATGCTTTGCAGCCACACAGACCTCTAGTCAAACTGCCTTCCCAGCTTCAGAGAATGGTTGCAGGATCTGTATGGATGTATGAGTGTGGGAGAAAGACCATGGATATTTGTGGATATCTGTTCATTTCCATAGGTTAACACAGGTTTTGGTTCTGTAGTTCTTTTAGTGTCCAGTGCGATAAGGTACTAATGCTCTGCAATACTGAACTTTCATTGTATATTTCCGGGGCAGTAAAATATGGGCCTGTCTAATGCAGAACAATGTGAATTTCAGAATAAAGTCAGAAAAATATGTGGATATTTTTTGTTTGTTTGTTTTATGTGCTTTTTTCTTTCCTTTTTTTTTTTTTT
>VWZF01000128.1:0-20543 GCA_013396755.1 Sclerurus mexicanus | reverse complement strand
CGGTGCCGGTGCCGCAGCCCGGGCCGGCCCTGCGGAGCTGTCCCGCCCCGCGGTGCTGAAGCGCCGCGCTCGGACAGCGCCCCGGCCGCTCCTCCCGGCCCGGCCCCCGCCCCGCTCCCCGGCAGGGACCAGGGAGAGCTCGGGACGTGATGAGCAAGGGGCAAATCATTTTTTAAAACACACGGCCCCACGTGTAGACTGCAGTCCGTCTTTATTTGCCGGCTGATAGTAACTTTTGCTTTGCTATTTATCCATGAAGCAGCTTGTTCCATATTGAGGATAGCGACATTAGGAGTCATCACAAAGAATTCTAATTAGTTAAACGCCAAACTTTGAATTTCAGGTCTTAAAGACAAATGGAAGAATTGATTAAAAGAGGAGATTCCATCCAGGATGAGCAATGCGATGCTCTGAGACAATTATATGTGCTGGGCTGCTGACCTGAACAATATTCCTTACCAACGGCAACAGCAGAAAAGAAAATGGGGGAACAAATTGATAGGCAATTCAGCTATAGAATTATTTTGAGGAGACAGTTAGAAAAGTGCACATCTTTCAAAGCAAACATTGTGGTCCAATACTGTTGTAATGTGACTTAATGAAAAATTAGCACTAATTTAAGAGAAACCCCAAAAAGAAATAATTCTCTAAGCTTGAAAACTGAAAGATAAACTCTAGTGTTTCTTCTGCACATACAATTTGTCAGAGAAGTAATGAGGGAAATTATAATTAATAAAGATAATAACAAGTTTCTATTAATGCCTATAAATACATCTTCCTTAATCAGATAATGACTAATAGAAACATGCAGAAAGTAGTTAAGAGATTTTTTTTATTTTTTAAACCAAGTGGCTAGGAAATATAGTCCTACTGTACCTTAGTAATTGTAAAGGAAGGACCCATTATCATAATTATGTTTCTGGAACAAACATTATTTCTATGTGATAAAAGATGACATGACACTAAAGGTAAAGCCACAGCAGATGTTACATGAGTAACAAGACAATATGCCCACATTCTGGTAATTTCTCCCCCCTAGACATGTTCTCATTAATCTGTGATTAATAGGATTTGAGTATAGTAGATGATGTTGATCTATTGTCTGTCTTTGTCCCACACCATAGAGAGAGCAATTTGTCAGCTCAGCTTTTGTGTGACTATTTAATAGCAAAGAGGGGGAGAGAAAAGACGCTAATCTTCTAATTGGCATCTATAGAGAAAGGTCTAAGAACACTGCCTGCCTGGAAATAGCTTGTGTGCAATTCCTATGCCTGCGAGGCTGAGGCAGACAGACAGCCATGCAACCTGGGTACCCGTGGAAAAGGAACAGCGTGTATTTATCACACAAACAGCTGCTGTCCAAAGGCAGAGTGGAGAGCAAGGTGCACTGTGGAACAAGGTGCAACTGCTAATTCTTTCAAGTCTGTTATGTTTCAGCCTGTTTCGTGTCAAGGGAGTACTTCTTGACTGGTGTGACTTTAATAAAGACAGAAAGCTTTCTCCTTCCCAGAGCAGAAAGCAGAATGAGGCAGGGGAGAAATGGGGGGCAGTGGTGGAGACAAGAATAGTCCTCTCATCAGCGAAATTGGAATCAATGGAGGGAACGTGAAGTGCCCAAACACCTTTCCGGAGATGTCAGGTGTGCTAATGGCTTTGTGCTGATATAGTGCCACTTGTAACTTAACTGTCCTCCTTAGGTGCTAAGGTTACCTAATGAAATGATTGACATAAAATATGAATAATTTCACAATTAAGTCACTAGTCCCAATTCAGCAAAACATGGAAGCTACTTTCCCCCATCGCCAAGTATCTGTTTTAGGCCTTTCAAAAGGTCAGAATCAAGACCTTTTTTTTTAGTGCAGTTGATGCCTGGATCCCGCTGGCACATCTACATCACAGCAAAATGCATGTTTGTCTTGTGTAATGATTTCTTAAGTGATGAGCATAGCTGAAGTGTTCTTCATTCAGTTTAACCACCTGAGCCATTCTGACAATACAACATTTAAGGCAATGCAGTAACTCTCCAAAATATTATTTTTTTAGGACCTGTGTTTGTTTTTTACAGGTGCAATTTATTGTAGTTTTGTATTTAGTAGTTTTGTCACCGCAATGGGTGGAACTAGTGAATTGCATCAAGAAAGGTGGGACTGCCTTAAATCAGCTTTAGCACTTGGAAACTGTGCTGTGGACCTGCACATAAACTTGTTTCTACTTATGTAACTCTTCAATGGATATAACATAGAAAACCTCTACTGACTTTTTCCTGACTTCCCTCGCATGTCAGCAGGACTTAATGGAAAATTATGAAGGGTAAAGACTGGATAAAGAAATGTTGCACATAAGGAAAAATGAAACCACAGATAGAACTGAATCTGATTTAAGATGGAGAAGAGTGTAGGGAAAGGACTTGACAATACTGAGGTTTAAAAAATAAAGGCTCTCAAAAGTGTGTATTTAAGTTAACAATATTTACTACCACACTTCACAAACAATCACAAAAACCTGTTCAAAGCCACCAGAATCCATTGCTTGGTGTATGAACGAGCACTTCGGCATGTACTGCAGCCATTGTGTTGGCTGCTCTCTATAGTGAAAACACTTGGGATTCGGAAGTGAGTCTGGGCAGGGACAAAGCAAGTGGGGCAAATTGTACCATCTCACATATGAATTTGCAAAACCAGAGCATTTTGCTGCTGCGTGGTGATGTTAATTGGCATGCTGAGCACATTTATCACCAAGCACAGAGCACAGCCCTTTTTCTGCCTTTGGGAGTGAGCACTGACATTTGTCCCCATTTCTAGAGTGGCAGAAAGTATGCATGCAAACTGTCCCTGTGGAAACACCCCAGACTTTCCCAGTGGAAAGCGCTTCCTCAGTAGAGATACTGAGGCTGTCCTGGATTTGTTAATCTCAATAGTACTGGGGAGTACAGTGCCAAAATCCCTGCCTTAGCCAGGGCCACATGAATGAGTTGAAGTGCAGTAGCACAGCCATGTCAGCATGACTCTGTGCTCTCAGTTGTATGTCCTTCAGGGAGAGAAAAATGTCCATCTTGCTTCTGAGCATGAGCACAGTGCCAGCCTGTCACACAATGTAGATTTATGGTCTGAAGCTTGGGGCTCTCTGTCCTGTGCTCTGGTCTGGATGGGCCCTGATGGGACACTTGCTCTTTTTGACTGCTGTGATCAAGGAAGAGAGGATTTCGTCATCCAAAACTGGATGGTCTCTGGGCATGCCAAGGCATATCCTGGACTCCGCAATTCCCTTAGCAGAGGAGAGAGGGGTCCTGCAGCCTGGGTGGGCTGTACTGAAGCAGCCTGTTTCCATAGCAGTTTTCATAGATTTCCCGATAGAGATCACTGGGAGAAGAGGGGCAGAATACACACCTCTTAACTCCAGCCTTCTGACACCATTTGAAGGTTTTTTTGGCGTTGAGATATAGTGCCACAAAAAAGCCTTCCAAGACTGCACACAACTGTCTTTGTGTGGACATCATGCAGGGACAGGGAAACCACAGGTAGTCTAAACAATAACCATTAGTCATACTTTCCTTTTTAGAGGTGAGGGTACTTTATCCTACCCAAGATATAGTGAAAAATGTTCCAGCTTATGGGAGTTTCAGTCTAAATGCATACACTTAGGGTAAACTCAAACCTTATGTATTAATTTTGTACAAATATTTGTTGTGGTCAGGTTCAAATACTGTGAATTTCAGTTCTTTTTTAAAAAATGGATCAGTTTTTATTTTTAGAAGGCTCAGAGCTGTGAGAATGTTTGTTAATCTTGTAAGCAAGTAGGCAAAATGCCCCCAGAAGCTTGCTCTGAGTAGACCGGGATGTGCTGGGAGGCTGCAGGTGGCTGTCTGTGATCTGGACTGCATCTGACAAAGCCCTCTGCATCAAAACATGAATTTATTCTGACTGCCCATCACCACAGCTCACTACATATAACTTGAACTTAAACTGTCTCATATTTTCTAACATACTAATCTCTATCCAGCACGTGAAGTTGTTGTGAGTACTATTTGTTATTTGATATTTCCTGCTCCCAACCTGCTCAAAAAGCTGTTTACTTAAGAAAGATCAAAATGCAGAATGACATTTCTCTTAAAAAAAACATTATTATAGAAAGACTCTGGGACTGTTAAAATATGAGAATACCATGATAGTAATGAGTGTTACAAAACAGTTATTTTAAAACATGACCAGCTCTGTGTTCATCTCAATATCGCTGTGCTTAGAGGGGGAAGGACACTGTATTTGAAGCAGTTATCTTCTAGGCAGGCAATAGCATCTGGTGATATTAAAATGTCATCAGATGAAAATATATGCAACAGGGTCCACCTCATTTGAATATGAAATGCAAAGACAATCCAAGGCAGACAACTGTTTGTTTAGAGTGATATCTGAATCCAAAGGCTGGATCATCAATAATAGATTAAGGGGTTTTTTTGCCTGTTGTAAATTAGAGGTCGGATGGGTATTGCAGTTTTGTTTTTTAATTATTTATCACATTAGCAAGGCTGGCTGTTACAAAACACCAGGCAGAGTAAAAATGTAAAGTACAAAGTGGGAAGAATTAGTTTTAAAATCTGTCACTAGAATAAAGCATCAAAGCCCTGTATCAACTACACTGAAAATTAGATAGTAACATTCTAGTAGTTCTGTCAAAGTCAAATACAGAAGCAATTGTTAAGTGTTGATAGGCAGTGGCTAGAAGGTGTGATCCACTGGGAAGGTTTTGATCCAAAATGAAACAGTTTTCTACCCTGCTAGTCAGGCAGAAATCTAATTACTCTCTTTTGATCTCTATGGAGAGGTAAACCAAAGCGTTATAGGTTATGGACAGTTTTATTGATTTTTATCTCAGAAATCAACAAGTGCAGGCTTTACACTTTACACATACTTGCTTAGCTGGTGTTAGGATCAAATATTTCAAACTGGCTTTCCCTGCTATCAAGTCAATAAGCATTTTAGTTGTTTTGTTCAAGTTGCACTGTGGATGTTAGTATCTGAGAACTTTTTTGCACTTAGAAGCTTTGGGGGAAGAGATTGCCAGGTTTATATTTAGGCATTTAAAGGCAAAAATCTAAGCATTTGTTTTTCCATCTACTTGTTTCTCTCTTGCAAGACTGCATTTTAATATTATGGCTTTAACTGGACAAACATCTATATTTTTAGCTCTGCATGTGAGAAAAGGATCTTCATTGTAAAGGCTGAACAGTCTGAACAGGAAGAGTCTCCCAGTTTCTGGAGGTTTTGCATCCCTTTAATTGACAAGGTAGAGAAGGACAAGTGAAATTCAGCTGGTGACAACACCTAAAACCTTTCCTGGAGTGCTCAGAAGATGTTTCTTAGGTAGTTCTAAAGTGCAAAGGAGGAGAAAGCTTTCTGTTTTCTGAATCCACAGTCCATCTTTGAAAAATCAGACACAAACTTGACTGCTTGTATCCTAGCATTGAAACATACCTTGGTCCTTTGTCCTGTCTCTGTGGGTGCAAACATTTCCACAAATGCCTATTCTCATCAACTGCAGCATATGGAAATATTTAAATTTTAAAAGACCCAATCCTTCTTCTCCAAGCTACTTATTATAAATCCTATGTAATTTTGCAGGTGGAGTTCAGACATGGACTGAAATGACCAAGCAGTGAGAAGTCCTTGTTTTTCATGCAAACCTTCTTATAGACCGTTTTGAATAGGTTTAAATGTGTGTGAAAGATTTCACTGCTAGTCTTACCTAAAACCTTGGCATGCAATCATGTCCCCAGTCCAGCAAGCAGGATTTGTGCTGTCAAGCTAAAAGATGTCAAGATTTCATGCCATCTTTTTAGAACTGTAATTACTTTGGTATCTGTTGTTGTTAATTGCACATTTTCATGCACTCTAATTGGTCTTCAAGAATGTGCATCAAGTTAGGGTCCACTTGTTCATACGCACAAAAGAGCCAGTTATTCACATTTAACTCCATTGTCAGAGCCACAGGCGCAGACATGGAGCCTGGGATGAGTGTAGCTTTGTGATTATTTTGATAGCTTCTCTTCTTCGTGTCCTGGGAGATAAGGCTGTTTCTCCCACAGCTGCACTTTTTCCTGAATGACTGACAACCCCTTTAGAGGAGATCAACCCCTTTTTGTGCCCTTTCACTCGCTCAGAGGTTATCAGCTAAAACTGCACTCAGCATTCAATCACATCTTTCCCCTGTGGCTGTAACTCCTGTTAACACAATTAACCTTCTGATGGGAACATAAAATGAATCTAGAGAGGGAAAAAAAGCAGAAATACATTCCCATGTTAAGGATTAAATGGGCATAGTGCTTATAGCAGTGTTTTTTCACCTCTTTCTCTTCCACAACATTGTGTAAGGGCTATTAGCAGGAAGTCACCTGTCACAACATTATTCCTACCAATCCCAGCAACTCTTATTTTATTGGCAATTTTTATTTTACTTTAAGATTAATGGAAAGTATTAGGGAATTTAAAACTAGAGTGACAAACAAATGCAAATTTGTATTTGTTTGTGTTTTGGTTTGCTTACCTGCCCCCCCCCCAAAAAAATAATCTAAATCTGTAAGATTTGATGCTTACCTCCAACTATTCCCTTTTTTTTTTTTTGTTGGGGGGGTTGGTGGTGGTGGAAATGAGAATGGTGGGGTCAAATAATGTGTCTTCTTCTTGTTTCCTTTTCCTATGACAGCATTTTAAAATGATAAACAAACCCATTGTATGTGTATCTTTGTTCTCATTTCCTGGATGTGTTTCTGTACTGAGCTGTGTATAATTCCATGTGTATCCCCTGGCTCTGCTCTAGTGTGTGTCTACTGTAAGAGTGTTCTAGCTACAGTATTCTTGAAGGATATGAGTACACCCCCAACTCCCAAAGCTAAGATAGGAATTTTCATCCAAATTTTCCCTTTTTATCTGCCTCTCTGCTTCATGGGTGGCTCATTGTCCTGAAGAGCCAGGGGGCTGGAGTAGAGGCTGGCAATGCCCCCTTGGATACTGTGCACAGGCTGGAGCTTGTGGCACCAAGGGTGTGTGCAGGTCTGATGCTGAATAAACCTCTGGTTGGGCTCTGGTTCTCACTCCGGTTATCTTGAGAAAACTAATGCTCTGCCCCACTTTCCTTTACAAAAGTACTTGTGGTGAATTTTCCCTCAATTTTAAGTGAATCAAAGGGATAGTATTATATGCACATTGTAAAAAGGAAGAAGAATTACATTTTTGGGACAGACTTTTATAATGTCCATTCTCATTCGTATGTTTTTACATTTCCAAGTTTCTTCCTTAGTTTCCTGTTAGGACTCCATTCTCCCAAGTAGGAGGTTAGAGGATGATCTGCATATGTGTTGACTTTACAGTGTTGTGGCTCTAGATTTGTAAAAGTGTCAGGAGGCTAAAACTTATGTTGAAAATGCCACAATTATTAATGATGGAATGTGTTCCTGGTGAAGAAACTTTTTGCAGATAGAGACAAGTGCCTCATACTGCTGAAGAAGAGCCAAGGGAGCTCTGTGTATCTACCAGTTCTCAGATGAAGCTGCTACAGGGCTTGCAAAAGGAGAGCAAGGAAACAGAGCTGATGGGAAAAGGAAGATGCAAGGATGTCAGCTGATAACAAAAATCTTGGGTAATTTTCATTGCAGGGCTTTTTTCCCTCTATTTCATACCTCTTTTTTCAGTTCAGATGTGTTAGTTGTTCACATATCTTTTTCCTGAGAATTGATTGTTGCATCCATGGGAGATTTCTGGCACAAAGAAAACACAGTAATTAAAGTGAGGAAGGCTGATGTCAGGCTTGCTTCTCCTTTTCAAAGGAACTAACAACTTCACCAGAAAACAGTTTTGTTTGAAAGCAAACTCCATTCCAGTGGGTGCAGAATCCATACTGACCCAACTGAAATACAACTTATTGTAGCACTGTAGCAATAGAGCACAAGTGTGGAGCTCTCTGGTGGAGATCACCCTTAATGTAAGGGTACAGCAGAAGAACTGCACATAGAAAGGCCAATAAAGGCTGAGGCAAACTTAAATAACATTATGCCTGTGGTTCACTTTTCACAAGAGATACCAGTCAGACATTGCCCTTCCCCATGCAACTGCCTCCAACTCAGGCATCATCTTACACATTTCTGCTGCAGTGTCTTTAGAGGACACAAAATCTGCGTGCATTTGGTGGGGTTGCAGGGAGGTGGCCGCCACAAGATGAGTTGTGTGACAGAGCAAGGGCTGCACCCAGGGCATTGGATACAGAAGTGCTTTCTGCTCGGCTGAGCCAGCTGCAAAACTCATAACCAGCATGCTAGCGGGTTGAGGGCAACATCGTTAACTTACGTTTTCCCACTGGGGAGGGAGGCATGGATGTAAACCAAACAGCTGTATAAATGGGAGTGCAGGACATACGAAGGAGCTCTTCTCCCAAAAGACATGTTCTGGGGTGTTATGTAAATCTTGAAAGGATACAGCCTCAAGCTCATCCAACTGTTGAATGGGACTAAGCCTCTGCAAGCGCTGGGCACTCAGGGACTTCGGCATCCAGAGAGGGATGCACCTGAAGTGACTTATGGTATTTAAGGGCTTTATGCATTCACTGAGCAACTACAGCTGTTAGGATTTCTTTTGCTTGGTTTCTGGAAGTGTCAGGACATATACAGTTTAGCCAGGTCCCATTAAAATGCAGATCATCATGGACTCTCTTTCCCTGGATCTGCAAACTGATGTGCTGCTGAAAAAGTGTTTTTGAGAGATGGCACCATGTCTTTTCTGCTAAACTTGGTCACCTTTACACAGAGCAGCTACCACATATGTCCTCCTTTACTGCCCGAGACTCACAGCTGTACCAGGTAGATCTGTCACCAATTCTCTCCCAGAACAGCCTTAGTGTATTTTACAGTCCGTGGCATTTTGGATTACTCCTTCATGTAAAAGTTCAGTGTTGTTGTGCAGCCCCTGGGAATTACAGTGACTGGCTTTGCAGTAGAGCGGTGATATGGTTATCAATCCTTCTGATAGGGCTGGAGCAGCCACTGTCTGGTGGGTGGGCTTGTGCATTACTATGTAATGCATCAAACCTCTGGTGTGGCAGCATCTTCAGAAGGTGCTGCACCTTTGTCAAGACAACCCCGGGTATCAGCACAGGCTGGGAGATGAACAGGTCAAGAGCTGCCCTGCCGAGAAGGACCTGGGGGTGCTGGTGGCTGAGAGGCTGGACATGACCCAGCAATGTGCACCTGCAGCCCAGAAAGCCAAACGTGTCCTGGGCTGCATCCAAAGCAGTGTGGGCAGAAGGTTGAGAGAGGGGATTCTGCCTCTCCACTCTGCTCTGGTGAGACGCCAGCTGGAGTGCTGTGTCCAGCTCTGGAGTCCCCAGCACCGGAAGGACATCAACCTGTTGGAGCAAGTCCAGAGCAGGGCCACCGAGGTGGTTGGAGGGATGTAACACCTCTGCTGTAAGGAAAGGTTGAGAGATTCCGGGTTGTTCGGCCTGGAGAGAGAAGGCTTTGGGGTGACCTAATTGCATCCTCTCAGTACCTGAAGGGAGCCTACAAGAAAGCTGGAGAGGGACTTTTTACAAGAGCATATAGGGACAGGACAAGGAGAAATGGATCCAAACTGAAAGAGGGTAGGTTAAATTAGATATTAGGAAGACATTCTTTACCGTGAGGGTGGTGAAGCACTGGAAGAGGTTGCCAGAGAAGCTGTGGAGGTCCCCTCCCTGAAAGTGTTCAAGGCCAGGTTAAATGAAGTTCTGAGCCACCTGGTCTAGTGGAAGGTGTCCCTGCCCATGGCAGGTGGGTTGGAACTGGATGATCTTTAAGGTCCCTTCCAACCCAAACCCAAGCCATTCTCTGATTCTATGATTATCTAGTTTTACTTATCTGAGCTGAAGCTCAGAAAACAAAAGAGAAAACAAGGGAAGATGCTAACAAGGTTGGATTTGCTGTTTCAAAACATCTACTGTTCTCTGCTTTCCTTGGCTTCTACTTCCCACCCCTTTTGTTCCGGTAGGCATCTTTTGATGAAACAGAAGAAAAGTCCATTGGTCTGCATTCCAGAAAGTAGTCTTTAAACTCCCAAACATGGTGGACATTTTCACCTGTATTTTTCATGCACAAAAACTGCAATGGAAAAATACCAGAGGAAAATTGGCAGTGTGTGCCTGGACGTCCCTTTGAAAAACATGGGCCCATTCACTGTATTTCACCCTTGGTCCTAAATAACTGATTTATGTTCCAAGTGAATTTCTACAGCAATTTGCAGTTCTTCTACTGTTTCAATTATCCATTTTTTCCCCTATTGAGATCTTATTCATTTCCATTTACTTCTGTAAAGTCTTTTTTCCTGCTCACAGTACCATTATGCCTTCCCTGACTATTTCTTTGAAATTAAGTGCCTTGTTCTTTATCTTTTCATCATTAATTACTGATGTCTTTTTGACCTCTGCTTTGTAAGCGACCATGTCATATTTCTATTTCCTATCTTTTAGATTTGTTTAAGATTTTTTTTTCTTTAATGACCTGCTCTGAATAGCTTTGTTCTTGTTTTTCAGTCAGTTCCCAGAATGGCCACACAGCCGAACCTTTGCACTCCTCACTTGTTTTTCATCTTGTCTCTATTATATCAATGGCCTAGTTAAAAATGTATTTTACAGCTCCCTGAGGCCAAACTGCTCTCCATTTTTATAATTGTGCTGATTATAATCTATATAGGTATCTCTAAAACCTTTTCCTATGACTCTGGGCCAGTTAGCACCTCTCTTTTGAAGGCCATATGTGGTTGGGTGTGAACAGAAGTGCCTCTGTAGGACTTTGGGGGGATTTGGTTTAGGAGACAGGAATAACATGAAGAGAAGCCACTCCGTGAATGCTGGATTATTGAAATATTAGTTTAAAGGATTGAGGACTTTTTCCTGTATAAAAATTGTGAACTCTTTTTGGCAAGCTCTTCAACGACAATGATGATACTTTGATACTTCAGGAAGACTCAGACCTGTCCTTAGGTATCCAGATATTTCTTGGACTAGTTCCACATATGCCATTTCACCATGCCTTATAGTGGTATTTTCATTTGCTTCTTTCTTCATAATCAAAGTTGTTGGGTTTTGGTTTTTTGTTTTTATTTTATTTTATAATTGAAAATATTCAAATAGTTCACAAATTATTTTCCTATCTTTGGCAAGTCTCTCATTAGTGTCAGAGGAGTCTCATTTAGCAACCAAGGTTAGGCTACCATTGCCTTTCAGTATTCCTTTCTCGAGGAGTGATGGCTAGCAAGGAAGGCCGTCTGTTTTTTTCAAAACTGTGAGAGAACTGGGCCTTCTTACTGAAATATGTTTAATATATTAAATAAATTAAATATATTTAATGTAATATATAATATATCATGTAAGAGGAGACATGATAAATGCAGGCATTTGCTGTAATTTTGTTCTTTTAAATAAATAACTGAGTATAATGAGTGTCAGTCACAGAATGAATATAATGAACCTCCAAAAAAGATGTTGTCTGAGAGCAATATTTACCACTGAGGAAGGGATTGTTACAGAAATGAGAATTGTTTAGACGTTAGTGGGTGAGGTAAGAATTTATTAAAGGAATTAAAAGCGGAGATGACTCATCACACATTTCTGCTTATTTGTAAGAGACACATGAAAGGCAGGGATTTCAAAACATTTGTATTAGAAAAACATCAATAACAAAGCCCCCTGATTTAATTTTTCAGTCTCTCGGGCTTCAAAAGAAGATGTGACTTTTCTACATTTGTCTTGAAAAACACACAGCACTGGAAACTAGCAGAGGCTTGCTTTGCATTGCTACATTTAATTTTTAAACAGGTCACCTATAGATGATATTTACACAATTTTCTTCTCTGCAAAAATCTAGGAACTGTTTTTGTTGCATTGAGAGTCAGATTTGTTATGTTTCAAAGGGATGAAGTGATGCTGCAGCTGAGGCTGCTGCAGCTTGCTGAGGAAAGCCTGCCTCACCTTCTGCTTGCCATTTGCTCCCCTTCTCCAACCAACCCACTGCTCTCTCTGCTCAGAAAATTTCCCGGTAAGAGAGATCAAGGTAGTCAATCAGTTCTCTGTGTTTTGCTTTCCCCTGTCATTGGCAGAAGACACTTGCAGTGAGTTAGTGTAATGATTTTGGTACAACAGGGCCATGCTTTTATGAGATGATGTGGGTACTGGAGCCGAGTCTCACAGCTCAACTACAGTAGAAAATTTTTCTTAAAGTGTTTTTCATAGCAGAATAGAGATGATTAATATAATATAATATAACATAATATCATATAATATACTAATAGTACAAGATTTTTACGGGTACATTTGCTACAGGACAATAATAGAAAACACAGCAACTAAAGCAAGAAACAGAGAAAGAAGTGAAAACGGAGGAGGATGTGTACATAAAGAAGTAAGCTGTTGACCAGTGCAGTGACTCTTTTGGGTAAAAAAAGGAGTTACAGTTTAGTAAATATCAATCCCTTCTGTTGTACAGTTTGAGTTTTGCTGAACAATATTATTTCAGATGTCTCCTGTAAATGCATCATTTATTAAACAGCCTTTGAAAATGAACTGGCTTGTACCAGCTGCTGCTGATTTGGGCAGGGGAGTCAGCAGCAATAATTTCCCCAGCACAAGAGTGGTGTGTCAAGGACCAAACATATTTATAAGGCTGTGCAGCAGTTAGGAAAGACCAAGACAGGAAAGAGAGGGAAGAGTGTGACCTGGCTGTTCCCTGAGTGAGATGGAGCCACGTTCCCGAGCATTGCCAGGGCGACTGGCAACACTGGTGCAGGACTGCGGCTCCTCTGCCTTCCTCAGTTCTTGACTTGGCAGAGCCCAGTGACTTCAAGTGCTGACAGGTAGAGCCCTACAGCTCCCTGACTTGGAGGAGAGATGCCATACGTTCAGGAAAATGAAGCTATGCTGAGCTCAGGGCTGCAGGATCAGCGTCAGGCTCCTGTCAGGCTTCTCCAGTTTGCCCCATAGGCTTGTTCCTGTGGATGAGAAGGGTAGGCAGGTGGAGAGAGGACAAAAGGGCAAAGAGGTCATGAGATCTCACATGATCCTTTGAAAGGTGCTCTTGGATCTAGCAAGGTCAGCAGGAAGTGAAGGGAGTTATTTCTGCTTGTGGAGGCAGAAACAGCACCCCTCCCTGCATGGGCTGGGTACAGTAGGCACTGACACACAAACGGGCATCTGGGGGCTTTGCTTTTTAGGAAAAAGTGGTTTCTTTCTGAAGTGCAACTTTAGGGGGAGAAAAAAAATAATTCTCATTTTGAAAATGAAGAAAAACTGTTTATTTTAATGACAATTTTTCTCTTTACCCCATACCAGTTAGAAATGCCAAAGTGTGTTTTAACTCCCACTTAAAGGTACATATAAATATAAATCAGACACAAGACATTTCAGCCAAGGAGCCAATGATTTTTTGGATTCATCGTGGTCTAAGAAAAATGTCTTTATGTAAAGGAATACCATGCAGCCATAGGAGTCACTGTTACAACACTGGATATTTTTTTGAGTTCTAACTCTGATATTCTTTAGTGCGATTTTCATTTCTGATACAGTTCTGTTTGTGTCTTCCAACTGAACATACTGTGCTTCTGTTTAACTCTCTATTTATAGTCATAAGAAAAATAAACATATAAAATAAATGCATCTTGATGCATAGCTGTGCAGCAGTACAGATGTTTTATTAATGAAAATGAATCCAGCTTTTTGTAAGTCATGGCAGCAATATAACATATCATTGTTTGCTCCTCCGCTAGATGGTCCCTGCTGTTTTTACATAGAAATTCCTGTAATACTTAATGGACATCTGGAAGAATTCAGCCAATTAATCGAATTCACGCAGGAGCTCGGCTAATGGCTGTCTGAAAGGCAGATTACATTAAATCAAACTTGCAATATGAATGAAAGTACTTAATCATACATGCAACATTCATTAGACGTGGCACAGCAAGTGTTTTGATTACTTTAATGAAAGATCAGGTAAAGTGCATCAGCTGAACAGATTGAAGAGACAGCATGCTTACAAATGTTTGATTATGTTGACTATCAACAGAAACAGTGCCAGTAATTTATAGCAAAACATATTTGGAGGAGGAGGAGGAGGAGGAGAAGGAAGATGGAGCCGATGAATTTGGGAGGTGAAGTGAAATTTAGGCCTTGCCTCCAAGCACTTTAATTAATAGTTAGGTTAGCAAAACTTTAATCAAATGTCATGAAAGAAGCAAAACAGATGTACATGGAGAACCCTGTATGGCAACTGCTAGGGATAGCTTATGTTTGCAGTACTTGAAGCCTGATGCTGGTTTTAAACCCCCTGCCTGACTTGGGAGTAAACAGAGGTAAGTCCTAAGTGGAAAAAATATTTTCAAAACAATGATATATACGCTTGGTGATTTTGGCTTGGTGCTGCTTTTCCCCTCAGGTTCTGCTGGAGACACCCTCGAGCTGCCACTGCCCTTGCCCTCTTGCAGGTGCTGGCTCCCAGAGGGGAGTGCAGCTGACGAGGAGCTCTGGCTGTGGATCATCATGAAACACTGCTGCATTTTGCTTTTCCTACTTCATCAGCCAGCAGGGCATTTTATCATTGCCCCCCAGGGTTGTCCGTGGGTGTTTGCCCACCAAAAACAGGCAGAGTCTTCAGCCTGACACACCTGCCGAGAGCCAGTGCTGCAGCCTTACCTCTCTAAAGCTTTGTACACGACGGGCATTTGCCAGGTCTCATTTAGGGGTGAACAGGGTGACTGGGCTCAGAAGCTGGAGGTGCACTGTTGGAAAAGAGCAGCATGTCTCTGGCTTAGTGCTGCCTTTCTTTTGCATTTCTCTGCCGCATTCCCTGCAAAACGATGAATCGCCATTTCTTTTTGGGAGCTATCGCCCTCCTTGTTGCTTTTCTAGAGGTGCAGGCACCCAGTGCAGATGTTTATTTCCTTGTAATGGAATTTTCCTACTTGTTTCTTTAGGGTGCTGCTCTGCCTGGTTGTTTCTGGACAGCTTTCTGTGTTGGTTTGCTTGTCTTCTCCCACTGCCTGCCACTGGTTTTCCTTAACACCATCTCACATGTTCCATCTGCCCCTTCGCAACTGTTGCTGGCAATGTTGGCTCCTGTGCTGCCATCTGCTTCGCAGTGCTCAGGGTATACCTGCCCCTTACTGCGCAATAAGTCCTGCCATTGCTTTGCATAGGCAAGCAAAGATGCAATAGCATACTTCTGGCAGGAAGCATCTGCAGTTCTGGCAGGAAAGACATCTGAGAATTCGATGGGGCCTGGAGAAAATGGAGGGGGAAGTAGACTGGGTATCATGGAGTAGGGATGGGAGAAAGGTCTTGAGCAACAGCCCAGGTGAATTGCCTGTTGCACCTCCAAGTCAGAGGAATTTTACTGAATAAGGTGGCCTTGGCACAGGGGCATGAAAAAAATATTGTGGAGTGGAGAAAGAAGAAAAGGTAAATATTTTCCTGAGGGCTCAGCTCCCTGCACCATGTCCCTGCCGAATTGAATGTGCTCCAGTGCTAGCACAAGAGCAGGATGAAGTGTGACCATAACAAATTAAAGTATTTGTGGCTGTGACTCACCTGGCCCTGATCTCTGCTCTCCAAAAGCCTCCTAGATTGATCCCTTTTGGGAAAGCAGGCAAACTTCATGTTTTTCTGTCCTGCCTGAACTTTATTGGAAACAGGCATGGAGCTTCCCAGCCAAGCACACACTATAGGCACCACTCAGGAGCTTCATTTCTCCCACCCTTCTGCTGTCTTGTCATCCAGTCTCTTCAGCTGTCGCTCTCGTCACATACAGAGCTGTCCACCTGTCTGCACACACATCTGCACTGATAGCAGCTGGGACTTGGCCTCCCTGAAAGCCACCATTGCCATCCGTATAACTCGTAATCATGACCTTCTGTACAAGGAGATCTTTTTTCAGTGAGTTGCAACACATGCTTGTAGGGAACAGACTGCTGAGTACCTCATGCCGAAGGAAGCTAAATCTTCCTATTTATGACATGGTGAGATCAATAAATAACTCCGTGGCAGGCAAATTTGTCATGGCAAATGGCTTCAGCCTGTGGGGTATGAGCTGAAATCCAGCTGAAATCTGTAATGAAGTAAAAAAAGTTGTAATGGTCCCATTGAGGCTCTCCAGTAACTTGTATAGGTTTGGGAATGTCAGGCTGCTCCCTGGAGAGGACCTGGTGCTCTTGTGATGGGCTAATGCAGATGGAGGTGGGGAAGAACCAAAACATGAGAGTGCTCATTTGGCCCTTACGCAGCTGCTCACTTACCAAGTAGGGATGGGAGCCACAGCATCACTGTCCTCCCAATATCACCTTAGTGACAATAGCATGGCAAACTCACAGCATCACTTAATTTATGAACAGAGAGGAAGGGTGAATGTTTTCATAGTGTCTTCAAATCCCTCTAGCCCAAGTACCTTCACAGAACAGTGTTTTCTACCTTCCCTTACAGAAAGCTTTTTGTTAATATTTGAACAATGAATAAAACACAGCAGTTGTTAACATCATTTTCCCCTTGAAGCAGATTGTCCTCAGGTAAAACAAAATACAATTAAGGTACTAGCGAGGTCAGTTATATTAGACAATCCATATCCTCATAATGCAGGTATTTTCTTCAATGTCTGTCACCAGCATCAAATCCCCAACTGCAGCAAGATAATTGGCAGCCTCATTCTGGGGGGAAGATGAAATGTCTTGTGTTGCCACCCGCACCAGCCTGGATTTTGTTTGTGTAAGTGCTGGAGCCTGGGGGTGGTATCGCTCATCTAGCTACATGGCTGGAGAGTCATGTATCAAGGACAGGCTTCTGAGGCAGCTTCTGCCTCCCTCCCATTTACTGCTCCATTAATTACAAACCAGATGTTGGGGGAAGATTTAAAAGTCAACTTTATTTGAAAACCGGCAGTATGAAAAACTCAACCACAATAATTTTTTTTTTTGTGGTGGGGAGGGAAAACATGAAGGAGAGAAATATTCTTTAATCCTTTGCTTGTAATCTGTTTTATTTTTAACTCTTATTTTTTGAAGTTGTGGTTATTTTTTCTTTTACTAAGTGGCAGAAGGCATTTCTCTTTTTCTTTCTGCTCCCTCAGCCCTGAGAAGGTTTTTTCTGAGAACCAGACCTCACCCAAGACCTTCTCCCTCCCAGCTGGTATTTCTGTCATTGCTCTTGCTATTTGTGCCCCAAGACTGTTCAAAAACATAAATGCAACTGCCATTTTGCTTGACAATGCTTTATTTGTGAATCATGTTACACCTCCTTTCCAGTGTCTACACAGGTTCCCAGGTATCCTAGAGCTGCTGGAGACATGGTTGGGGCTGAAAGCAATGGAATTGCTACCTTGCAGCCAGAAATGACAGTCCCTGGATGGCTGGGATGTAGAAGGACCTGAGTGATGAGCTGCTGGTACTGTACTCTGGAGCTGCCTGGGCAATCAGATGGAGCGTTCTCCAGAATCACAAAATCATAGAGTCATTTAGGTTGAAAAAGACTTTTAAGATCATCAAATTCTACCGTAAATGCAGCACTGCCAAGTCTACCACTAAACCATGTCCCTAAAAGAAGGCACCAACAGGGAAAGGTATCCCTGAAGATTGTTTTTAGTTTGGAAGGTCCCCAAGAGGTTGTCCCAGCCACCAGTGAATCTGGACAAAGCTTGAAAGGGTCCCACAGGCTTATTTTAGGAGCAAAGTTATGAACAAGGGTAAAAGTCCCTTCATACAAAATGTGAAGCTTCTGTGAAAAGGGAGACAGAGCAGTGCTCTACTGCTCTTGTTTCCATTCCCTAACATACCAGCATTCAGTCACAACCAGAAAGGAGGGAATGGACTGAGGAAGCAAAGGAGGAACTGGTGCTTCTTGTTTTCACTCTGCCAGTTCCTCACCAGCTACTGCATTTTTCCACTAGAAGTTTGATTTCCTATTTACTGTGGGATTAACCCTTTGGTTAATCTAAGGTCATCTAAGGATGACTCTCATGCGTAAGCAGCTAATATGTTTAATCAAGGCCAAACTGATTTTATCAGACTGTAGAGAACGCAGTGTAAGGTCAGAAGCAATAACATCGTTCAGTTCCTTGCTTAGGAAAGCTTCGACCTTAAATAAAGTTCCCCTGTTGTATAATGATCAAGACAGTGAGGTGCTGCACACTCGGCTGCGTGAAGGGACTAATGGAATGGAGTAACTCAGTGGGAAAAAAATCCAGCAGATTTTCACAGGATTTGTTTGTCTGTGTACACAAAAATATTAATTATATTTATAAACTGTCAGAATTTTATAATTATAAAATTTTCTGAAGAAATAAAGGATGAAGCAAGAAGTAAATCATGTAATAATTTGGAAAACTTAGAAGCTGTGAGAGTCGGGTGTTAAGGCCAGTTGTCAGGGTTGCACTCTCTTGTAAATGTAGGGAGGGAGGGGGAATAATCTGTAATCTGAGAATAATGACCCTTCGAGTGGTAGCCAGAGCACTGGGAGTCTGTACTGAGCAGTGACAGCCTGGGAAAACCAGTGTCTTTATTGAGAAAAACGAGTCACAAGGTGGCTGTAATGATTTGAATCCCAATGCAATTTTGTTGGTGTTTTTGACAGAGATCTGCAGGCACTGGCACATGCTGCAACAAGACCAAGGATCGGATGATGGGTTCTGCAGTTTTGGGTCCCACCTCAGAAACTGATCATAAACTGGAGGCAAACTGAGAAGGCTACAAGAAGGCTGTGCTGGAGGGCACTGTGGAACGAGAAGGATGCACAGGCGGGCACCAAATCACAGGGAAGAGCTGAGAAGCACAGCAGGAGGGGCAGCAGGTGGACAGGTGGAGCAGCGATTCCACATGTGTGACTTCAGGAAGGGAGACTCTAAGCTACCCTCCAAGCCTTGCTGTGATGTCTGGGCCATGTCAGATCATGACATGAGGCCTAAATAAACTCCTCAACGCAACTCCAGCCTACAGCATTTACTGGAAAAATGTTTGGAGTTCCAGTAAACACCTAATACACCTGCTTTCCAGCTGGCACTCTGTCTCCTGCTACTACTATGCAGGAAAGGCATCCTTGGGTTCCTTACCCCTTGGAACTGGAAGTTGAGCTGGACATTTCGGAACTGGACATTCCTACCACCGACTAATTTTGCTACCTGACAAAAGCAAATGGAACTTTAATAAGAATATTGTTTACAAGGAGAAACTGAAAAAATTGTTTACATGTTGCTTGGGGGAACAGTACGAAATAGTGGATCTGTAACCAGAGATCCAGGAATTCAGCGAGAAATTGAGCTGGAAAGTTCAATTACAAAGGTAAAAATTGTTAGGTAAAATGATGCAGCCAGTCAGTTGAGTGACCTAAGGGCACAAAAGCGGGGCTCATTGGTCCCAATTAGAGCAGTTTGTACGAACAAAGGGTGATCTCTAGTCCATAATCTGAACGAAGATTCAGTGCAACCATGAAAATGGAGGAAAATGGGAGAGTAATGTAAAACATGATCAAGACTCGGCTGAACAAATGCAATCGGAGCACTTACACAGACAAGTGGATGAGTGTTTTGAGCAGGTGGGGCAAGCTCTGGGCTTGCATGAAGGCTTCAAATCTTTCTTGCCACTTCTGGAAAGCCCCTCGATCCAGAAGTGCTGTTTCTTTCTTTCTCCTGGTGCTCTCCACTTCCTCCGGCCAGGGGATGCTCCCAGCACGGTGAGTCCGACCGTCCTACCCTGGCAACGGATGTCAAGGGACAGGGATGGAGAGCGTTCATTTCCAATGGCACGCCATCTCGTGTATGCTGCGGGCAGCAGGTCTACGGGAGGGGCAGCACCGTCCTGCCTCCAAACCCGGGCTAGGGTTCATGAGCGCTCAAAGAGGAGATGCTGGTACCGCTCGGTGGGGCCCGAGGGGCTGCCGAGGACCCGCTGCCAGTGCGCTTCATTCCGCACTGGAACAGCAGCCTTTCTGGAAAGGCGATTAGTGGCTTAGCAAACACAACTTCTGCCTTGTTCCAGGGGCGCATCAGCTGTCGCCAGGTTCACGGCACCCACGGCAGATCCGTCGGGGCGGGGTGGGGAGTTTTTGCAGTTTGCTGCACCACACCTCAGTCTTGCCTCCCTTGGGCTCGGGAGGCTGCCCGCGGGGGAGGCTGCCCGGGGACCACACTCACGGCCCCCACGCAGGGCCGTGATTTAGCATTTTACGCGGCACTGGCAGCCCTGCTCTCGCACTGGGAGCTCACCGCAACACCGGAGCTTTCTGCCTACTTGTGGGAAAGCTCCCGATGTGGCAGTGCAGAAGGACGGAGCCGGCTCCCAGCTCTGGCTCCTTCGAGCGGGGCGGCCGAAGGCACCGGCACAGCCGCCCGCGACAGACGCTCCGGCGGAGCCCTGCCCGGCCGCTCGGCCGAGGGGCAGGGGCCGTGACCCGGCACGGATCTCTGGCGTCCCGACCCCGCTGCCGGCCCCACACCTCACTCCGTCCCGCAGGGCGCCGCCGTGCCCGGGACACCCCCGTGCGCATCCCGGGCGCGCCGCCCC
>VWZF01000127.1:0-33271 GCA_013396755.1 Sclerurus mexicanus | reverse complement strand
TCCCGAGTGTGGATGGAGGGGAGGGGGGTAGGTGACCCCCGGGGATGCTGCAGCGCCGGGGGGTCACGGGGGAAGGAGGAGGGGATGTGCGATGCACACGCGTGGATGTGGTGGGCACACACGCATGGCTGGGGAAAGGGGATGGTGGTGCACGCGTGTGGTTGGTGTGTGCCCGCCGCACACGCGTGAGGTGGTTCTTGCGGGCACAGGTGTGGTTTGTGTCTGTGTGTGTGCACGGTTTGGGGGGTTTACACACCGGGGAGAGGGGGGTCTGTGCGTGCTCGATGAGGCGTGGGAGTGCACGCGTGCACGTCGTGGGACGCCTGTGGCGTGCACACGCACGTGCGTGTCATCCCGGGCTGTGCGGGGTGCGTGTGCTCCCCACCTGGGTGTGCTCCCGACCTGCATGTGCTCCACACCTGCGTGTGCTCCACATCTGCACATACGTGCAGGCCTCGGCGTGCAGGGGGCTGTGGGGTGCAAGGGAGACTGAGAGATGGGCCTGTCACACTCCATGGCTGCACAAATGTGCCACGTGTGACACGGACCCCCAGAGCCACGGGGTTGTTTGGGGGGCTGCAGAGCTGTGATTTCACATGTTAAGGCCACGCATAGGTGGAATAAACCCGAGTGTCTTGATGGTCCGTGGGTGATGGAGCTGCCGGCACAGGGGCTTCTCTGCAGCACAGACCCTGCCTGGGGCAGAGCTCACCAGGAGCACCAGGAGCTGTGGCTTGGAGGGGACGGGGTCACACGGAGCCCCAGCCGTGCAGGAGGAGCTCAGCAGGATGCGGCACGGCCTGGCTGCCTCGCTGCAGGAGCAGCACAGCTGGGAATGCAGCACATTCCCATTGCTGCCTTCCACCTCTGCTGGGCACATCCTGCCCGGTGCTGTGGGTGCTGTACTCACCGCGGGGGGGGCACAGATCTGTCCCTCCTGCCCTCCATCGGGACTGAGCGTGGCAGGAGGCACCACTGGGATCACTGCTCAGCACCCTGGGAATCTGTGGCTCAGCACCAGCCCTAATCCATCCCAGCACTGCTGGAAGTGCAGGATCGTATCCACCCAAGACCTTTGTGCAGTTCAGCTCCTTCCCTCCCTGGTATTCCTTTTTCCCAGTCCTCCCCTGCAGCCTCTGGATGCCTGACCCAGCATCCCCACACAGACACTCATCCCCTCCGGGTCAAGGCTGCAAGAAAGCACACCAGCTTTTCAGGCTGGTCTTTATCCCAGGGAGAAAATCAGCATTAGCTCCGACAGAGCTGGAAGATATTCCCAAACCTGGCTCTGTAAATACAGCTCAGCACAGCTCTGAGGATGGACAAGTCCAAACCCACGGCTCCCTGGGTCACTCCCTGCTTCCCACGAGGATATTCCCACAGCCGAATAGCTCTGCATGGTTGAGGGAATTAGAGATTTCCAAAGGCATTGATTGCACCAGCTACCACTGCCCTGCGAGGAAGGCAGGATGCAACGTGGGATGCAATGTGGGATGCAACACGAGATGAAATGCAAGGTGCAGTACAGGTTGTGATGTGGGATGTGACACAGGATGCAACACAGGTTCTGATGTGGGATGTAATACAGGATGCAGTGGGGAATGCGAGGTAGGATACGATGCCCGTGGGCTCCTCCCTGACTCAAGTGCCAGCTGTGGCACATCCTGGCTTACATCACTGTCCCACAAGATCCCCCTGCCATCAGGCCTGGCCACGGGCCGTGGCCATGCACAGAACATCCCCTGTGCCTGCTGCTGCCTCTCCAGCCGGTGAGTCCTTCCCAGCCTCGAAGTCGTCTCCCTGACAAGTCTCCTCTGTCCCAGGTGGGACCCTGCTCACGGTGAGGAGGAGCTGAGAGGCTCCGATGCTGGGGGGCTGAGCTGTGGGAGCTGGAGGCACCCTCTGTTACCAGGACAACTGGGTGCTCTCTGTAGCTGCTTGTTGCTGCTGCATCCCTGCAAACCTCCCCCGGCACAGCGTGAGCTCCGTTCCCCACTGTGCCCCCAGCTCAAAGCAAGGCAAGAAGCGTGCTCAGCACCCCAGCCAGAGCTTGGGAAGGCATTGGAGGCTCTCCCCAGCTGATCAGGGTGAGGTCCCAGAGCCCCCATCATCCTCCTCACCCCTGTGAGCTGCTGGGATGTGGGGAGAGCACTGCTCAGGGCTCTCAGCCTCGCTAGTGCCCACGGATTCAGGGGGCCTGGGGCTTGGCGCAAGCAGAGCATCACCCAGGATATAATTAGAGCAGGGCCCGTGTGTGTGGAGGTGGTGACACCGGGGCTTTATGGCTGGATGGGAACTAGACCTGTCCATTAAGGCAATAATAACCTGCCAGGTTGACACAAGGTCCCCAGTGCCACCACCATCATTATGCAGGCGCTGCCGCCGTGGTGAACGGCATCCTCTGCCCCAGGGGACGGGCACACTGGGACAGCCAGGGACCGGCCGAGCTCCCCAGGCACCCAGCACTGCTGTGTTTCCAACAGAGAGCTCTTATTTCCCCTTCATTTGGCACAGAAATCAGGGACAGGGAGAGTCACTGAGGTGGCAGCTGCTCTGTGCCCAGCCCTGGGTAAGGATTCAGGGAAGGGTCGAGTCCGGCTCCTGGCTGGGGGAATGGGGGAATGCTCAACCAGCCCTTAAGCTCCTGTGGCTCCTGATGGGCCCAATCCCCAGGGACCATCTCCCCCGAGCAGTGCACAGAGCAGCATCTTTTCAGAAAGGTTTAGCAGGAGCACCTTGGCTGGAACCACGGGGTGAGACGGGAGCGGGTGCAGCCCCAGAGCAGCCGGTAACTGCAGCCGCTTGTCTGAACCGCTTCCCATGAACTTCTCTGTGAATTGCTCCAGTGGAAAAACAAAAACAGCCATAAAACAGGGAAGTTTGGGTTGCAAGATAATCCGCTCTGATGGGAAGAGGCAGCAAGTGCCGGCGGAGGAGCTTTCCCCAGTCACTCGGTGCCCATCACCAGGACGGAGGGACCAGCTCCCTGCTGGCTGCCCGCGGCCACTGCTCCCTCCCAGGGACCTTCACATGGAGTTTTCTGCTGCTGGTGGCAGGGAGAAAAGCCAAGGACAAGGAGCAAGGGAAGCCCAAATGATGAGAAGGAGAGGAAGGATATTAATAAGCCCTGGAATAAATTTCACTCTGGGGTTTGTTCCGGACTGAGGATGCTGCCATGGCAGCGCAGCCAACAGCCCATCCCGAGCAGCTCCTGGGCCTACGGATGCAGTTACTCTGCCCAGGGAGATAGATTTCAGCTCAGCATCTTCATTTTTATGTTTCCATGCTCTTTATGCACTGAAGGATGGGTCAGGGCTGACCTATGTCCATCTGTGCCAATGCAGAGGTGATGCCTTGGCATGAGGCAGGGCAACATGAAGGACGACTGAGCGTAGGGAGAGTTTCTGGGAGACAGTTTCTACCTGGTGAGGTGCTGAGCTGCCTCCTGGGCCTGCAGGACTGAGGGATGAGCTCAGCATCACTTGGACAGCTGCAGGATTTTCACCTCCAAGTCTCCATGCACCACAGAGCATCCCTGATTCAACCCAGGGCTTCAGCAAGGATCAATCCCTCTGGATCCCAGCGTGCTGGGAGATCCATCCTGAGCCAGAGCAGCTTGGCAAGGAGCAATCCTACCCCCAGCTCCTTTCCACTTCCATCCAGCAGAGCCATCTCACTGCCCAGACCAGCAGCAGTGGCCAGATCACGCCTGCACTCGAGCAGCCGCTCAAGAGCAAGAGGAACTTTGCATAAATATTCATCGTGATTAATATACATGAGGGCTGCAGAAAGCCCGGCTGCAGCGGGATGTTATCGGCTGCTCAGTCTGCCAGGAGCTCAGTGCTCGACCCCAACACCTGATGGGTGTTCACAGCAGGAAAACCCAGAGGTTGGATGTTGGGAACCACTTGGCCACATCCCTTGTCAGCAAGGGGGTGGCATCTCCCCAGGGGGCTGCAGCCCCAGTGCCTCCCAGTAAGATGTGAACTGGGATGCAGGATGCTGGGAAGTTGCCCTGCTCACCTTTCCCTGGGGTGCTGGGTGCTTTGCATCCCCTGTGACAACCCGACAGAGGCACAGGGACCACGACCAGTCCCTGGTGCAGGGTCTTTCCAGGGAAATGTGCCCTCCCAGTCCCCATGGAAATGGGATTACAGTCTGCACCAG
This sequence comes from Sclerurus mexicanus, assembly GCA_013396755.1. Lineage (NCBI taxonomy): Eukaryota > Metazoa > Chordata > Aves > Passeriformes > Furnariidae > Sclerurus > Sclerurus mexicanus. The sequence goes on along the minus strand of VWZF01000127.1, from coordinate 29,104 downwards.
GCTGGGGGCTTGGAGAGACCCAAACCCCCTGTCACTCACGAGAGGATGCTCTGGGTCAACCTTGAGCATCCCCAGTCCTGCACAAAGACATGGCAGAAAGAAGGACAGGACAAGCCCAGCACTGGTGACAGCCCCATGGTCCTGGTGACAGTTGCCATTGAGGCCACAGTGCCAGCGCTCCCCAGCCTGGAACGTGCAGGGAGGTGGATCCGGGTGTTTTCAGCTTCCCTGGAGGAAACTGAGGCAAAGGGACAGGCCCAGGGCTGCAGAGGAGGCAGGGGCAGAGGCAGCAGGTCGGTGCCCGCCCGGTGGGAGCTGTGGCAGCGGTGCCAGAGCCGGCGGGACCAGGTTACGCGTGGCTCCTCCGAGATCCTGCCTTTGTCACTCCGCCAGCAACCCGGGGCATAAACAAGTGCCTGACATTTCCACACTGCCGCCAGGCCCTTGGATTAAAGCAGAACATAATTAGCAAATTAATCAGGAGACAATAGCCGGGGATCTAACACTGTCATCAGCTCCGTGTGGAGCTGACCCCGGGCATGTTCGGGGGCAGGCAAGATGGGGATGGCAGCGCTGTCCCTGTGTCCCCACCGGGCTGGTGGCCCCTGCCCTGCCTCCCCCGCTGCCTTTGCTCAGCAGGCCAGGGGTTGACTGTCATTTCCTGCCCTATGAGCATCTTGGGGATGAAACCTCCAAAGGGCAGCACCTTCCCTCGCTCATCAGGACACGTAAAAACCCCGAATCGCGGTGAATTTGCATTCAGCTTATTAGATTCCCTGCAAATACGGTGAACCTCGTTCAAACACATTTCAGTGATAAAATGATATTGACTCTGAGTAATTAAAAATCATTTCCATATTCAAATACGCCTGATTGAGGAGAAATGGCTTCCTTTTAATTGCCTGGAGGGGAGTATAGCAACTTTTGGAGCGTGCAGCCCGGTAAATGCATCTTCACTTGGCAGCGTGCGAAAGGCCCGTGGAGGAGGAGAGGAGGAGGAGGAAGAGGAGGTGTAGGAAGAGGAGGAGGAGGAGAAGGAGGTGGAGGAGGGCTGGCACGAAGGCGGCACACAGGGTGAGGGTGTGACCCTGCCACCTGTGAGAAGCTCTTCTGTCACACACCTGTCTGGTTCCCAAGGATGGACCCTGAAACAACACACTTCTTCCTCCCCCTCATCCAAGGGATCTTCCCAGGGAAATATGCCCCCATAGCAGCAGGGTTAGAGGCTGCCCTGGGCTGAGGGCTCTGGAACCCACTCAAAATCCCCGTGCCTCAGGAAGGGATGCCCTGCGTGAGCTTTGAGCATCCCTGATCCCTCACAAGGCCATGGCAGGGATGTGCCAGCCCTGGTGGCAGCCCCGCAGAGCTGGTGACAGCCCCGCACTGCCCCATCTTGGGCACCTGTGAACGCCAGGGGAGCACCCAAAAGGAATGTTTCACCCCCAAAGCCCCCTCTCTACCCCCCCCCCCNNGCCCCCTCTCTAACCCCCCCCCCCACTGCAGCTGAGCACAGCCCCTCGCACACCCGCAGCCACCTGAGAGCCACCACGCTGTCACTGCCATCGGTGTCTGCGTCCCCAGAGCACCGGGTGGGACAGTGAGGCTCCCTGGGTGCTGAGCTATTCCAGCCGCGTTTTGGAGCCCCTCCAGCTCTTCCCCGCAGGATTTTGGGCTCTGCTTGGTTTCCTAGGGAAACCAGGCTGCAGCTCAGCTCAGCCTCCGCACACGTGGGTGTGCAGGGGGGACGTGGGTGTGCAGGGGGGACGTGGGTGTGAAGGGAGGGATGTGGGTGCCCTGCACCCTCTATCTCTTCTCCCAGCTCTCCATGCAGAGCACGGAGCCTCCCAAATGCCCAAGACAGGAGCTAGAGCAGAGCACCCACTCCTGAGTGCCCCCTTAGCAAGGGTTCCTGGAGATGATGCGAGTCCCACATCCATGAGGATGCTCCATGGTTCTTCAGTTCCCCTGACTCCAGCTTTATATTCAATATTTTACTCTGGCAAGCAGTGGGTGCCAGGGAGAGCAAGGTGGCCCCACAGTTGGGGGGATCCTTCTGGCCATGACCCTGCTCCCACTGCAGTGATTCCGTGGAGTGGGGCTATGGAGTAGCTGGATGAGGATTTGGGAATGTAACCTCGTGGGATGAAGTGGTTCAGAAGGAATTGTTAACTCCAGAGAGCGCTAGCCCCCAGCCCTCAGTGCTTGGATGGGGATGCTCAGCACCTGGCAGGATTGTGTCTGGCCTCCCTGGAGCCCCGGGAGTGACAGGAGGAGGGCACAGCCCTGGCTGCCCCTGTGCCCCAGCAGCACGTGCCCTGCTCGCCCCAGCACGGCCGTTTCCACACTCCATTGCCCTCTGAACAGATTGGAAAGTGCACTCGCTTTGCTGCCATCGATCCATCCCCTCTCGCCCGGAGCCCTCGCTCGCTCCCTGGGGACGGACCACGCTGGAGCACAGCCCTGTGTCCCATGTCCCCAACCACAGGGGACACGCAAGGGCCCCCAGTGTGCATGTACCCAGTTCCAGGCATGGCCCTGCAGTGCCCTGCCGTGGGAATAGGGAGAGGAGGAAGGTGGAAGGGGTGTCAGGGGAAGGTGGGAAGGGGATCAGCCCTGCAACCGCCTTGGGACAGCCCTACTCCAACAGACCCACTCTGATTCAGCCTCAGGTGCCTCCTGCTCCTCCAAGTGACCTTATAGCCCCGGATTTGGGAAGGGCAGAGGGGTCTCCACCATTAGTATCAAATAGTCATTGCAGCCGGTTGCCCTGGACCCAAAAAATGCCCCTCAAGGGACCATCAACAGGAGAGATGCTCCCTCCATGCCCAGAGGGTGAAGGAAGGGGCAGGAAAAGTCTCCTCCAAGAGCCCGTGCTGGGCTGGCCATGTAGCCAGAGGAGCCAGCAGGGACTGGCACGTGGTGCCTCTGCACCAGGATGGGCACGAGGCCACTGGAGCAGCATGAAGAGCAGATCAAACATGACCTATGTGCCAGCTCCACCTCCCAGGCCACCCCGTGACCAGTCATTGAGCTCACACTGATGAATTTTCCAGCCAGGGTTTCCCTGATCACTCCCAGGTCTTTCCCTCCCAGTATCATTCCAGCCGGTCAGGGTGCACGATCCCAGCCCACGGACAAGCCGTGATGTGGGGCACAGGTGGCCCCGGGAAGATTTTGAAAGTGTTTTTTTTTATATAACCCCCAGCAAAAGGCACTAAATGCACTAAAAACATCCAGGAGAGCCCACTGTGCTCCTGCAGCTCCAGGAGCTGGAGTTCACAGGGAGAATGGGGACAAAGGCAGACAAAGGGGACCACAGATCACTTGCAGGAGCTCCTGATTTCTTCCAACTCACTTTATCCCATGGGGTTACATTCCCAAATCCCCACCCAGCTACTCCATAGTCCTTAGTCCATGGAATCTGTGCAGTGAGAGCAGGGCCGTGCTCAGAAGGATCCCTCATACCTGGGGCCGTCCCGCTTGCCCTGGCACCCACTGTTTGCCAGGGTAAAATATTGAATATAAAGCTGGAGTCAAGGAAATTAAAGCACCATAACTGAGGAAAAATTTTGCAGCATGTTGAAGACAGGAGAGGATCATTGTGTTTGCCTCCCACATCCCAGATGGATGCACGAGGGCTGCAGACAACATTGGAGAGCGCGTGGAGAGGAGGAGAGGAAGGGAGTGAGTGCGACCGGGATGTGTGTGAGCAGAAATTGAATTTTTATCAGTTTCTATGTAGATTGTGTTTATTCATCTGTCTCCTATCCATCTCCCCCTGCATCTCCCTATTTCTTTTACAAAATTACTTTCCTCCTTTGGCCTAATTTTGTTTGTACAGATAGCAGCTGCTTTCTTCCATGCCAGCACAAAAAATACCCCTGTAAATGAGGTGCTCTATATCCCCGTCACAAGTTTTAGCAGCTCCCTGGAGCACATTAGCCTTTGGCTCCTGCAGGGACACATCTCCATGACAAAAACCTCCTGCTTCCTGCCTGCCTGTGTGGAAAAGGCTCCTGCCACCTCTGCCAGGGGACCTGCAGAGCCACGTGGAGCCCTCAGGGTCACAGAGAATGGCTGAGATTCCCCCAAACTGCTCCCCAAGAGCCACCCCCTTGCTGTGGGATGGTGGGTGGTACCCAGGGGTGCTGCTTCGAGCGCCGGCTCCCTAGGGAAGCTCTGCTAATGTGTGTTAAGTGCCCTGCCACTGGCGATGAATGGAGCTGCGATCATCCAGAATACCAATAACAGCGTTTTCTTTCCCAAAAAAGCTGTTCTTGGCCACACCCGTCACTCGATCACTCCCGGGTGCCACCGGCTGTGCTGGATTTCCCAGGAAGGCTGAGGAGAGATGAGCAGGAGAGCCTTGGGATGCTCCCAAAAACCAAGAGCTCCGCAGGGAAGCTGGTGGCCAGGTGAGACCCCACATCCCAAGGCACGACCTCATCCCAGTGTCCCTGGGCACATCTGAGCATCTCTCTTCCACAGCCGACACCTCCACGCCCATCTCCGGAGCGTGGATGACCCAAGGTCAAGCTGAGCATGTTTTTCCCACGCCCAAACTCCCGCTAAACAGCCAGAGAAACCTTCCTGGTGAGCCCCCGGCCCAGTCAGGGATTCCTGGGCTTTTCCAAAGGGATGTTTCCCAGGGAGAGGCCCCGATGGCAGAGGGAGAAGAGCCAGCGGCTCCGGGGAACCGGCCGCTCTCAGCGCCGCCTTATCAAACCAAATTACTTTGTGTTCCCTTGAATTAGGGAAACTCAACTGCGTCGCGTGATTGATTCTCCCCCAGGGTCCACCATTAAAAATGGATGGAATTACTCATGCAAAGTCCCTCTTACACACGGGTCTTTTGTGGGGACATTAAAACACCAGCGTTTGTCAGTCACTTACCCACTGTTTGCAATTTGCTCCCATTTATTATCATGAACTAACCGACAATGAGTCTATTTTCGACTCCCCACGCGTCATGCTGAGCTCCCAGGCTCCCTGGTGGGGCTGTGCAGGCTCGGCACAGCACGGCTCCAACCCTTCCAGCCCAGTACCCCCTGGAGGGACAGCCCCCACAGCCCCCCTCTGCCGTGGGCAAAGCAGAGCCCGGGAGAGCATCAGGATGCTCAGCACGCTCAGCATCAGGCCCCTCATCCCTTCTCAAGTCCCTTCCCACCTCAGACACGGGCAAAGCCCGCCTGGGGGGAGGTTGAGGAGCAGCAGGATGTTCAGGATGGGAAGGGCTTTATCCTTGACCAGGGTCCGGGCTGTCCCCCAGCCCCATTCCAGTGTTGCCTTCACCCCTCCAAGAAAGGCTGGATGCCTGACTGATTGAGAAGCAGGTGCTGCAGCCACCAGCTCCTGGTCTCAGCTCTAGGAGCTGGGGAAGGAACAAGCACATTGACACACACGGCACAAGGAGGGAAGGAACGTGGAGAATTCAATATATTGTGTTCCCCGGGTTCCTCTGGCTGGGAGGAACGGGGCTTGAATCACATAACGTCTCCCCTCTGCTCTCAAAGCATTTCAACTTGTAATGCATTTCCCTCCCCGCCTGAGCACCTTGCAGAGTCAAAAAGACAAATTTCCCCAAGCTTCAAAAGCTGCTGAGAGCCACAGCTTCGTGCTTCAAAACCATCACTCATGTACCCAAACAGCCTCGGCTTTCAGCCACTCCTGCCCTGGCTCGCCCTGCCCTCCCCTCCCCTCCCATCCCAAATTACAAATCAGCGTTTTCCAGCCTCTGCGTGAGGGCGATAAGCACAGGCAGAGCCCACATGACACAGGGGGACACGGTGTGGTGCCACCCCCTGCCCAAAGAGCCCCGAAGTGGAAAAGCAGAGTATTTAAAGCAGGGCAGGTTTAAGGGGTCTGGCTGCTGAGAAAGGGGAAGGACATGGAAAAGCTGGACCCGGCCTTGGGGATGACAACGCGTGGCAGAGGGAGCCCAGCTCAGGAGGGGACGGTGCCGTGGTCGCCGTGAGCAGCACCCAAAGCTCAGTGATGCCCTTAAAGCCCTCAGGGATGTCACCACCTGCCACCAGCTCCCGGCCCTCGGCCAGGCTGGGTCCTGGCGGGAGACTGTGCCGTTCAGTGGGCACGACACGTTCCACAACATTGCCTGGTAATTGCATCTCCCAAAAAGCAATTACCACGCCACCAGCCCCGCGGCGTCCGAGGCGAGACGTTATTTATTTACCCAGTGAGGAGGTGGCAGCCCTGGAAGGTTCCTGGCACCCGGACAGGACATTTAACCCCCCATCAAGTGGCTGTGCCGTGCTGTGACAGTGACACCTGCTCCATGTCCAGGGGCCAGGACACCAAGCAGCCCTGCAAGTCACCTGTCCACGCCTCAGTTTCTCTTTCCTTACAATGATCCCAGGACATGTCACCTCCCTGGAGACAAAGACACACACACAGGGCCATCCATCCCTGATGCCAACTGGTGGTACCGTGGCAGAGTCTCCAAGGCTTGGGGAGCACAGTGGGGTCTCTCCTCCCCACACAGCCCCAAACAGGAAAGTTTAACCCCAAACAGGAAGGTTTAACCCCAAACAGGAAGGTTTAACCCCAAACAGGGGTGTTTAACTTTAAACAGAGGAATTTAACCCCAGATGCTGCTCCCCAAACAGGGGCATGGCCGAGGTCCTGCCCCATCTCTCCCACTGTAGACATGGAAAAGTTTTCCTCCACATGACAAAGCATCGTCTGGGGTTTGAGACGACAAAGGGAAAAAAAGCCAAAAACAACCAACAAAAATCAGCGAAACAAAGCAAAACGCAACATTTCCCTCCAGGAACGGAACAAGCGGCGATGTCGAAGTGAGAGATGTCACTTGGCTCCAGCGGCTCCGGCAGACTTTGTTCATTTTGACTCTTGCAATCAGGGAAAATCAAAACATTTTACAGCCACTAAAATCCCCATGTGGGAACCATGAGCTCTGCCAAGCCCCGGCTTCTCTGCACAGAGCTGGGCAGGAGGTACAGACAGTCTCTAAATTGGTTTAGAAAGGGATGGGCAGGAGGAGAGACCTTCCCCCTCCCTCCATCACACCTTGCCGTGGTGCAGGACACACGGGATGGGAAACCAGCTGGCTGTGGTGTGCCGGGGATACACGGATGGGGTCTTGGGGGCACCTCCTGAACCTCACCCCGTGCAAAGGCAGTGGCAAGTCCCATCCCACACCTGGGACCAGAGTGAAATATATATCCATATTTCCATTCCGCGGACAGGAAAAAAGAGCTTTTTTCTTCCAAATGATGGACCAGTTTTGAAAACTCTCCCGTGAGACAGAGGATGGAGATGACACGTTGAGTCATTCAAGCGTGGCTGGCAGTGCTGGCAGCTCACCCGGGCAGAAAGCCAGGGGGCAATGGGGCACACCAGCCTCCCCGAGGACCCACACCAGCCCCATCCCCTTCCCTCTGTCCCAGTTTCCCCCATTCCCCAGGAGAACCACATCTGAACACCAACCACCCGGAGGGAGCAACCTGGGGCCCCATCCCCACGGAGACCCCCTCATCCTCCCTGATCCCCGGCACAGGGAGGGGACCACCCCAGGCACCCCGAGGTCAGGATGGCACCGCCAGCCCCAGAGCTGGCTCCGAGCTCCGTGGCGAAGCAGCGCACGCAATTAGTAAATTAATTATCGAGCGGTAACGGAGATTTCATAGCTCGGAGCTGTCACATCAACAGTGTTTTGTCAACCGAGATGACGACTGGTAGAATTATTACTGCGGTGCTGGGGCTGAAAAAAGAGGAGAGAGAGACTTGCAGGGAAGAGGGGAGGATAAAAATATAAAGGGAAGAGATAGGAAAGAACAAGATAAGTGGGTTTTGTTGCTAATGGAAGCTGGCACAGGGACAGAATCACAACTATTATAAGACAACACACTACACTACTAGTGGCTCTGAATGATCCTCTTAATTAACAGCGAGCACAAAAGAAGCCTCTGCCCACCTCCAAACCCAGCGGCGCTGCTGGAGAAGCATCCACGGCTCTGTGGGGACACCCACAGATCCAGGCCGTGGCCAGCAGTGGCACAAAAAAGAGGTGGAGATGCTTGGAGTGCAGAGAATGCCCAGAGCAGAGGGCAGCCGCTGGTACAGACCTGACGGGGACACGGGCAAGAGCACACACGGGTCTCTGTGCCCTCCTGGCACCCCATCCATGCCCAGACAGGAGAGGGACACGGCGTGGCGTGGCCTGGGACTGGCAGCCATGGCAACTCGCGTGGATCCAGTGACTGCAGAGCCAGAGTGCCAGGACACGATTTGCCTTCCCCACCAGCCCCGTTTCCCCTTCATCTCCCAGGGCCAGATTTAAGCTGCGTATCCAGTGATATATAAAAATAACACCCCGCCCTCCCACTTGGGAAATTGATTCCTTCTCTTCCCACCCGGCTCCGGCTTTAAATATCCCCATTTACATGCAGATTGTGCTGCCTCCCTGCACCGCCTGGTGCGGAGCCGGAGCCGGTGGGTGGGTGCATGGCCATGCTGGGACCTCATCCTGCTCCATGCCATCCTGAGGCAGGAAGAGAGAGGATCTGGGTCTCAGTGATGCCCCAGTGCTCCTTCCCAAGCTGGACACCCTGGCATGCTGAGGATGGCATAGCCACGGAATGCCACCCTGCCCACATTTTGCCAGGAGGAGATGGAGCGGAGCCGCAGGTCTCATCCCAAATCCAACCCCCTCGACCCATCGCTGGAGCATTCCAGCCCCTCAGTTGCTGCACCCCGGGAGGGACCCGTCTGCTCCCCCGTCCCCAGCACGAGGAGCAGCAGATGCCAGGGAAGGGGGGATGAGGAGACGTGGGCAAGCGTGGCTGCGCCCTAGTTTTCCAGGGCAAAATCTGGAGGGGGAAGCAGAGCTGTTGTGTGAGCAAATACAGCATCTGCGCGACTGGCAGAGCTCACACCCACGGCCCCGAGCACTCCCAGCCTTCCCAGCACGATCCACAGGGAGAAACCAGACTGGGAGAAGGAGGAGAATGGGGGAGAAAGGGTGGGATGGGAGCCTGTGGCTGTTGGCAGGGATTTAGGGGTCTCCCATGTCTCCCAGGTTGGTGCAGGGAAGGGGCAATGCCCACCCGGGCTGGGCAGCACACGGAGCAGAGCAGGGATTGGTGTTGGCACCGACAGCGACCACGTCTTGTAACTTCTCATGGGAGGGAGGAAAAGGATGGGTTTGAAGAAGCCGCCGCGGGGCTCCCAGAGGGATCTTTGCCAGCTTCTCAAAGTGCTTAATTCCTTCCCCCCGGCAGCCGCGGGAGCAGCCGAGATTCGTGGCAGCGCTCCCGAAATATCCCCCCTCGCCACATAAGGAGGAATCAACGGAGCTGTGAAGCTCTTCCTCCATGAGAAGCCACAGGGCTGAGCCTGGTTCTCCCCAGCCTCCTCCAGGGAAGATGCCGACTGCAAAATACCCCTCGGAACGGGATGCGGCGTCCCCCCTCGGGTTGGCCAAAGGGAGCTTGTGGTGGCACTTGCAGATTTTGGGTGGAAAACCAGTATTTTTGGGAGCTTCTGGGAACAGGGTCATTGGTGCCAAAGGGAGTTCACAAATCCAGGCAGCCCAGCTTCTCGCCCCCAGGCACAGCTCCGTGTCTCAGCATTCCCTGATCCAAAATCGCCTCCTCGGGCTGAGGTTGGCAGAAAATCATCATTCCTGCTGAAATGAAGGAGGCAACAGGGCGAGCACAAACAGCATTTACATATCCTTAATTCTATTTTAGCACCTCTTCGGCTATTTTTGTCGCAGCAGAAACACAACGGGAGCGCAAGGCCAGAGAAAGGGCAAGGAACGGGCTCGAAATGTGGGACAGAGGCAGAAAAAACAAATCCCAGACAGACACAGGCATGGCTGAGACTTGTTCCACTCATCACACCCAGCACTTTGAGCCTCTGGCTGTGCCCACATTTCCCTGTTTTCCTCCTCAACCCCAGGAGCTGGGCAGGACAAAGGGACATGAAAGCCACCACTCACCCCTGCCCTGCGTGTGGAGTGAGCTGGGCTGTGAGGAGGGGACAGTCCCCACCATCCCGGGTGGGAGGAGTGCTTTTCCTCACGGGCTGGCTGGGAAAAGCAGCAGGACCCTCAGGTCCAGGTGCAGGGAGGACATTCCAGGGTGAGGGCAGCCCCCCACAGCCAGAGGGGACGGGCCAGGGCTGGCTCAGCAGCATCCTTGCCTGTTGCCAGGACAACGGGATGTGATGGAGCCACCTCCATCAGGACAGGCACAGGGATGTTGGAGTGCAGGGGATACAATCACCCAGCAGGTTTGGGGTGCTGGGGAAGCCCCCCCAAGCTGGGCTCCCTATGAGCCCCTCAGAGAACCCCCCAAGAGTCACCTGCGCTGTGCCAAATGCCACCCAGGGGGCACAGACAGGGACATGGCCCCATGGCACTGTGGGGACACAGGGAAAGCAGGATGGAGCTGGCTGGGACAACCCCAGATCCCTTTGGAAGACACGAGGCACAGCCCCCGGGTCCAGCTGCCCCATCCTGATGCCTCTGCCCCTCCAAGGACACGGGGCAGGGCCCAGGGGCAGGCAGGGGGATGTCAGGGTCCCTTGTGCCCCACCGATCCCACCATCCCGGCAGAGGGGACGGGAATGCCCAGAGGCTCCGGAGCAGCAATAAAGGTGCGGCTTAGTTTCTTTGCTTTTGGTACCATGGCAACCTTTCCCACTTGGCTTAATTACCGAGCCGGCTGTGCCTCCGCAGGGGGGTTGGGGGTCTGTTTCTTCCCTGCTCCCCCGAGCCACGGCTCAAGGATGGGAGACAATGGAAACCCACACGCTCCTGGGGGAGCCAGAGACCTTGCCCAGCCCCAAAGGAGCATCCTCATGGAACAACCCTGGAATCTCAGCCGTGCTGGGTAGACAGAATCCACCTGGGTGCCCGGGCAAAGCCAGAAGAGCCTGTTCCTATGCCAGGGAAGACCTTTTTCTCCTCCTTGTGGCACAGCCACCAGGCACCAGTGGCCTCATCAGCCCTTCCCCAGCTCCCTTCTGCCCTCGCTGCTCCTCAAACCCCACCACAGGCAGTGGGGTGTCCCTCCCATCCATCCATCCATCCATCCATCCATCCATCCATCCATCCATCCATCCATCCATCCATCCATCCATCCATCCCAACTGGGATGCAAAACAAGACCAGACCGAGGCGACCAGGATTCCCTCTGCACACAGACACACAGAAGGATTGCACACACCTCCCCAGAACACCCCAGACTGCATCTGGAACCATTCTTGGCTCTTTATTTCCAGTGAGAAAAAGGGCTTTGGGTTTGCTTCTTCATGGGCAGAGGTAGGAAAAGTCCATCCCACCAGGCAGCTGCTCAGCAAGAGAAAGCACCAGAAGGACAAAGCCTGGAGAATCCCAGCACCACAACAGGCAAATGCTTGAGAATCAAGTTAAAATGAGCAGTGATGAGACTTCTCCATTCCCAAGGGCGTCCCGCGGGAAGATCCCTCAGCAGGGCAGGGCTCTGGCTGTGAAGCTCTTTGTTACCAATTACAAACAATTATCCTCCCTTGACAGCTGACCCCGGACCTGTGTCCGGGTGCCAGCTGGCCAGATGGAGCCTGGCCACGGCCGGATGGTGGGGATTTAATCACCTTATTGATCCGACAGAAATCCGACACGCCGTGCCCGCCGTGCCCGAGTCCGTGGGGAGCATCACACAGAGCCTGCTCCCCTCTCCAGGGGCAGATTTGGGAGCCCACAGGGACGCCCAGGACTGGAGAGGCGGAGGTGGTGGGAGGGAGAGCTTCCCAGGAGGAATGCAATTTATTGCAATTAAAAAGAGAGGGAAGGGGAGGTGTAAAGGAGCCCTCTGAAGCAGGGGAGAGCGCGAGAAAAAAAGAAAGGAAAATATAAAAACCCATCCCAAGCCAGCAGCAGTGCTGGGCTTCAAAGGTCACCTCTGGGCATGAATTTTAATTTCACACAGGAGTTTTGTTCATTTGTTAATTATTTTCAGATGAAAAGGGAGATATTCCTGCAGAGGGTTAGGAAAGGGCTACGGCAACATTTGAATTTCAAAGGCGAGCTGTTTGCAAGGAAAACACAAGGGGAGAGAGGGGAGGGAGAACTTCAGGAGAAGAGAGGGGCTGGTGGAGGTCCTCTACTGCCGTGGCTTTGTTGGGGACACACTGAGGGCATGGGGGCCCCCACGAGAAACGCTGGTGTTGCATCCCACCCACTCTCTCAGTTCTTCCCACCCCCTCTCCTGGGAACATCTTGGAAGTACATTGTGGATGGGGCATCGTGTGCTTCTGCTCCCCTCCCAAGTAACGGGGACATCAGGGATGAGTCCTGACCCCAGGATGTGGTATGGGGTGGCGCGGATGGGGCTGGGAGCCTCAGGGATGTTCCCAAAGCAGCTCCCAAGAGGGAATTGCTGCTGCCTCTCCGTAGGTTCTGCAAAGGGTCCAGCCTCAGGAGGAGACAGGAGAAGAGCAAAAGCACTTGGAAAGATGGAGCCAGGCAGGAGAGGGCATGGAGCAGGGAATAAACCGGAGTGCTTTCCTCCTCATTTTAGTTTTTAGGGCAGCCGTTTGCTTTTTATGGAGCCGGAGGCCCCGGGGAGGATCTGAGTGAGCTGCACATAAAGCACAACCGGGCGAGTTAAAGCCCCCGAGGGCCACCCAGCGCAGCCGTGCAGTGTGTGGTGCTGGGAATGCAGCGGGAACTCCGGCATTCCCGGCACACCCAGCAAGCCCAGCACCCTGCACCCCCAAACCCTGCTCCTTCTGGGGTGAAGCTCCACCCCGAGCATCCCTGGGGTGGAAGGGGAAGGGGCTCGCGGGACCCCCCAGCTGCCCAGACAAATCCCTCCTGGACCACCTGCAATTTCGGTTTCCCAGCAGCTGGTTTTCCTTTTGGAGCAGAGCCATGAAATCCTGGAAAACCAGCCGCCAGGAAGGGTGCTGTTCATGGGGGGAGCAGCCTCAGCTCCACAGGACACAAATAGTGGCACCACCAGCTACTGGTTTCAGGAAAGAAAGAGTTATATTTCCATGGAGGAAAGGAATTTTTTCGCCTCTCCAGATAAACGCATTTATCCTGAAACAAGGGCTGGAAGGGAGACATCCAGGCGCCAGAACAACCCTGTTCCCCTGGAAAACCCTCCAAGAGACCCACAAATCTGTCCCAGGCTGGGCTGGTGCTCCACTGCCCTGTGCCTCAGTGTCCCCACTCAGCTGGGAGAGTCCAGTGCTCCACAGGCAGCCGGTGCAGAAGGAGCTGGGAATGATCCTCATTCGGGAAGAGGGAGATTAGACCAAGGATTCGTCATGATTTCTTGACTACTCTTGATCTCCTGCTGGAGCTACAGGGGGGATTTTGCTCCCAGCTCCTCTGGCCTGCCAAAGCCAGGGAAAAGTCCAATTTCCACAGTTCTGAGCCTGTTCTGATCTCCTAAAACCAAGCGCTTTTCTGCCTAATGCGGAATTAAACCACGGCAGCCGCGGTGGAGGAGAGGGTGGGTGCAGGGCTGGAGGCACAGCAGCCCCTCTGCACCACGATCCTGCTCCCAGGGCAGGGATCCCACAGCCTGGCACTCACTTCTCCTGGCACTGTCCCTCCCATCGGGATGGCTGTGGGATATAAAGGCAGCAAAGGGACCTGATGACCCAAACTCCCCCCTACCCGCTCACCCACAGCCTCTGCAGACACCAAAACCTGAGGGAGCAGCAGAGGACCCCCCCAGTATGGCCCTCAGCCCTCCTTATCCCTGTTGCATGGGGCTATTAATCCCCTCCTGGGGCTCCCCATGCCAGGGGAGTCCTGTCCCTCCGTGTAAATCACTCGTGTTACCGTTCCCCTGGGCTCTCACTAACGAGGCAGCAATAAAAATCAAGGGGCAGGTTATTAATGAAGTGAAGCAGCTCAGCGAGGCTGTGCTGCCCTCCCGGCATGGTTTGGATATCACTGCCTGAACCTGTGGCACCAGAGCTGGCAGTGCCACAGGTCCCAGATGGAGCCATCCCCTGACACCATCCCACCACCATTCCCAGCTCCGAGGCACCTGCTCCTGCCCCGGCTCTGGAGCTTCGGAGCCCTCTCCATGTGCTGAAACACTCGGTATTTTATGTGTCTACAAGAAAATACCAAGTGGAGTTTGCAAAGATTAGGCACATTTAAATGCAAATTGCGTTATTTCTGTCTTGAAAAGTGTCATTAATACATTTTCTGCAATTTGGAGAAATCAGCAGCAATTATTTTTTTCGAAACGAACCATTAGCCAACTTTCATTTGAAGGGGGGGGAAAAAATGCCACGAAAATCATTATATGACTGACATGTTTCCTCCCAGGTCTTAGAGCTGCCTTCTCATCCCAGGAATAATTACTAAGGGAAGGAGCTAAAAAGTACTTCCAGGAGGCGGATGTGTACAAAGCCAAGTGTCTTTTCTTTCCCTGTTTACCAAGGATTGGACCAACACACTTGCACTCCAATCAACACAGACCCACAGGGCAGAGCCCATCGGCGTCAGGGCTGCGCGTTTCTTCACAGGGTGGTTTGGAAGGGACGCTAAGGATCATCTTGTCCCACCATGGGCAGGGACACCTTCCACTAGCTCAGGTTGCTCCAAGCCCCGTCCAACCTGGCCTTGGAGACTCCCAGAGATGGAACATCCAGAATTTTTACTGGAGGTCCAAATACTGAGGGTCCAAAAACCTTCACCAGCATTTTGTGATGCTCGTGACCGTGCGTTGACAGCATCAGGGTTTTGGAAGGGATGTGAAGCACCATAACCGGGGAGAGGGCTTGGGCAGGGGGTCCTCCATGGCACAGGTACCCAGGTAATGCCCATCTATGAAATCCACAGGCCCTGGCTGGAATTCAGCAGCCAGTGTGATCTCCCAGCTGCTTTGCTGCTAAATGAAAGGGAAAAGAGGAAAAAAGAAAAGACTATTCATGGTGAGATTAAAAGAGAAAGGGACAAAAAAAAGGCACCTGCTCTTGTCGGATTCCTCAGGGTAAGAGTGAAGAGCGAATTTCCATAATGCTCTAAGTGCTCATTAACTGATGCCAAGTGACAGCCCCCGCCTCCAGAGCATGGCAGGGGTGCTGCCCACCACTCCTTCCCCCTTCCTCCAGGGAGCCCCACCACTGGGACACCTTCCAAGGTCCCCAGGGTAGGATCTGGGGACAAGCCAGAAGAGCCAAGCTGCCAGCCCCACTCAGGGACGGTCCCTCCCAGCACCATGTCCGACTGTGCCTGCTTTTCCCGACCTCCATCCTTGCTCGCTGTCACCCGGGGTCAGCACCGAGCGGAGCCCCATGGCAAACAGCACCACGTCCCCCTCCAAAAGCGGGTGGAGAGTGACAAGGTCAAAGCCACCGAGCCTGCCTCAAAGCTGGGGACATCCCTATTGGCATCACCAGGTCCCTGACCTCATGCAATGCCACATTTCTGCTGGATGATTAAGGAAAATTAAGGAAAATGGGCACCCCAGAGCTGATCCAGCAGCCCCCCACCATCAGCACCCAGGGCGGGCAGGACCTGGGGCTGACCTGAGCCTGTCCCCAGGTAACACTGGCCCCCGTTCATCGATATCCATCAATATCCAAGGAAAACACACACGCTCTGAGCAGCCCCGTGGGCTCTGTCCTGCTCTGGCTGCAGAGATTCCCTGGCAGTGGCAGAAGGGGGATCACAGTGGGGCGCAACACCCTTTCAGCTACAGGAGCCCCCAGAGCGCCGCCAAATCAATTCCCAGCCGCTGCTGGATCCTCCACTCCTGCATCTCTCCCAGAGCCACCTCCCAGCCTCGCTGCTGAGCCCTTCCCATAAATCCCCGTCTCCTCACCCAGAGCCCTGCTGCCATCCCCTCCACCGGGTGACAGATGGCCGAGGGAGCGGGGTGAGCAAAGGTGGGAGACAAACCCCCCCAGCCAGGAGCTGTGTGGATGGAGCTGCCAGCCAGCTCCGTGGTCCTCTCGCTGGGATAAGCCTTGGCCACGCTGACGGCTCCTCACGGGTGATGGATGGGCCCTGCCATCCCTCCTGGCCCTTTCCTATTGACTTTTTTGTTTCATACACATCATAACCCCGGTGCAGCAGCTGCCGCGGCCGGGCCCGCGCCCACACATCACCCACGGGCAGGACGGGGATTGCAAACGCCTGGATCAGCAGAGCCCATGGATCAGGACTATAAACCATCCCCAGGATAACTGTCCACTTGGCACAGGAGCATGAGGACGGTCCCAGCTGATGGTGGGAGTGGTGCGAGACAAGGGTCGGACATCACCCCCACCGCCCAAAAACCATCCTGGACACCCCGAAATGCCCCCCTGTGCAACCAGGGCTTTGCAGCCGGGTGGGCTTAGGGGGCTGAGAGCATTCCCCCAGTCAAAGGACACAGGTCATGCCCTCAGCGGGGCTTTCTTCGCTCCAGCAAATCCATCCAAGCTCCCGGAAAGCGCCTCTGTCGCTGCCTCTCACTTTGCTCCTCGACACCTTCCTCCATCTGGGCACAACCAGGTTGCTCCTCACCCACGTCAGCCTCCCAGAGTGGCCGTGCCCAGGCTGTGAGGCTTTCTGGGGCCCCTCGGGGATGTCCCCGCTCTCCAGCAGCCGCGATGAGCTGGGGGTGATGCCAATCCCGTGCTCTCCAAAGGAGAGCTCCCAGCTCGGAGCGAGACACGATGTGCAGCTGTTCAAGGGCCGTAAATTACGTCTGGGTTACCTGCAGAATGCTTAATCAAAGCAGCGTATTTCACCCGACGGCTTGACTGATCTCCTCTCTGCTTTTAGTAGCTTTTTTCATGTCCTCTTTTGCTCCGATATGGATCCAATATCTCCCACAGCGTCCGAGGCCATAAAGATAAAAAATGGGGTAATTGTGGCAGAAGTTTATTGGTGGGAAGATACGCGCGCACACAAACCGGCCCCGACAACTGTTTTTGGGGCAGATGTGCTGCTGGGATAGACCCTCCTGCGGGAATCCATCCACCCTCCAGCTGATCCCGCTCCTCTCAACGCTCCCATCACCCACGGAAGCACCGAGTTTGGGTGACCCATGGCCAGGGGGGCTCAGAGCAGGCAGCTGCACCCCACGAGCAGCCCCACACCCACCAAAATGCTGCCCCAAAGGGGCAGCTGGCAAAGAAGCTGGGCTGGAAAAACTTCAGGTAAGGGGGAACAACCTCTCCATTCCCACCACCCAGGGTGAAACACGGGGAGGAGAAAGGAATAGAGAACGGTTGTGAGGAAAGGAGCAGTTTGGGCTGCCCTCTCTGCCGCTGGCACATGTCCCTGGTCCCGTGCCACAAGCAGCAAGGTCGGAGTTGGAGCATCCCAGGGACAATGCCACCTTCTTCAGCAGCAGATTTTGGCTTCCCCGAGGTCACCACTGACGCTCCCGCTCCGCTTCGCGCGTCCGTGAGGAAGTTGCCAGCGGGGCCGCGGTGCCCGGCTCGTTATTGCCACGCTGCTGCCCGAGTCAGAAACAGCCTGGCACGGCACGGGGGCAGCATGGGAGGGACGGGAGCCTGATTTATAACCAGGGCAGGGCTGCGCTGTCCGAGTCATTGATGGGAAATGGGGAGAAAAGCCCAGGCTGGGCTCCGGGAGCCGCTCCCGGGGATATTCGGGATAACAGCGCCATAAATTCCGAGCTGCGAGGCAGCGACATGGAGCTGAGCAGTGCGAAGTGATCCACTCAAGGCTCCTTCCCTGCTCCCGTCGCCTGTTTGGGAGCGGGATCAGTGCGGCCACAGCAGGATTTCCCCTGGGATGTGCATGGATCTCCCCCGGGACCAAACCCCTCTGGTCTTTCGCAGAATCCAACAGAGGACCCTCTCCTGCCCCTGCTCGTTCCAACACCGTCCCGATGCTTTTCCTCAAGTACTCCTTGCACTTCCCGACACAGAGGACTGCCACTTCCTCCCCTGATGATGATCCCACCTCCATCACGGGGTGTCCCATGAGTCCCACACACACACGGCATGGAGCGGCTCCATGGATAAGGTACGCTGCTAATTAAACCACAGCTGACTACAGCTCCATTACAATTAAAAGACAATTAGCAGCACAAGCTGGCGTGTGGGAGCAGTGAGCACGATTTGGCAGGGAGACAAACTCCGTGTCCCTTCCCAACGGGATGGCTTCTCCTGGTATGGCTTTGGAGATCAGCAGCTCCTTGGGCTGGGCAATTCCAGCTGCGCTCCTGGTGCTCCTGCACCAGAACAGCACTGAAGCTGCTCCACCACCCCATACCCCATGTCCCTTCCTTTCCCTTCCCAGGGGAAAGTTTACCCCCTTCAAAATTTAACCAAATCCCACCCAGCACCTTCCTGCCACTTCTCCCTTTACACTCAGCACCAGTTTACTTTTCCTCTTTTATTTTCCAAACTCCTAATGACTGTGTTATTAAGCCTTTAATATCCCATTAAATTGTGCATATCCTTCTGCTGGATCCCATCCTGCCAGGAGGCAAAGCTCCCGGCAGGAGAGACAGGGCCAGCTGGGTGCTGTGGCACCATCCCAGGATGGCAGGACCAGGGAGCGCTCCCCGGGAGAAGGTGGTGGGATTGTGTGGGCGAGAGGGAGCCTGGGGCTGAACAGAGAGAGACCCTTTTCCACTTACAAGGGATGGATTTGAGCCTGGGGATGGAGAGGGACATGAGCTGCCATCCAGACACAGCTCCAAGAGGGGACCAGCCACATACTCAAGTCCAGGGCAGGATGGAGAGACCCAACCGAGGCAAAACCACGTTGTACCTTGATCCGGCACCTCCTCTTGGCTGCCAGGAGCACGACGCCACCATTCCCACTACGAGCCTGGCAAAACCCTCCCAGTGTTCTACACCGAGACAGCCGGAGCTGCTGAAGCTCCTGCATTCAAGACTCCTTCTTCTCCTCAGCAGAGATCCCACGAGCTCCTCCAGCAGCCAAAATTATCAACAATTTATCAAAACCCACACCACGCCAGCCCGTTTCCCCGCCGCGCTCTCCCCCCGCCGCCCCCGGCTCTCCGGCGGGTTACGGCAGCGCCACCGGATCGGGCGGGAATGGCTTTGCTCTGCCGGATCTTTATGCAAGAGCTTCACACTAATTTGGTTTGATCCTCGCTTGCCGGGGTCCCGGTGGAGCAGCAGAGGATGGCTGCGGGAGACAGGCTGGGATGGTGCCGGGAGAGGAGCGGGGATGCTCCCGGAGAGCGATGCGAGCTGACAGCCGGCTCCCACGGGATGCGGGAACCCGCGCCGGGAGATGCTGGGGCGGGAAGGAGAGAGCCAGGCTTAAAGGCTGATAATTAAAGCCCTCCTGTCAGGGTATTAATACCTACATGCAACCAGCGACTGCATTAGCGGGGATCCCACTGGGGCTGTTCTGCTGGTTTATTTGATGGCTTTAATTAATTTATTGCTCCACACACAACCAGCTGCTTCCCTACCGGTGGCAAACACGGCCGTGGCTCCCTCAGGGTTGGCTCTGGACACAACCTGGGGTGGCACAGCCAGGCTCGGTGGCCCCAAGCTGTCGCCCAACCCACAGCCTGGGTCCCAGCACACACCAGTCACCTCCTCGCTCCCCGAGCTGTGCCGTGTCCCCAGATCCTGTTGGCCCAGTGGCCCATCTGGGTGGCCCAGTTTGGCTGTACAGAGCCCCATGGAGTCCCAGAACAGGAACCCAACTGCTCTGAGCTCCCCACCGTGTGCTTATCTTGCCCCAAACAGGGCAGGAGCCACCTCCACCTCCATCATCCTCCTCAGGAGGCACAGCTTCATTAGGAGCTCTCCTTAGGGACTCACAAACCCCTCAACAGGTGACTCTAATTGAGTCGCCCTCTCCCTGCCTCATTCTGCGATCACCATCTCTAGGGCTGAACCCCAAAACACTGAGGGGACAGGTCTCACCACTGTCCTTGCTGTCCCTGCCACTGCAGCCATCCCGCTCCCCAGCCCAAGAATGCCAGGAGGAGGCTGCAGAACGGAGTCGAGTGATTGATGGGGCTGAGCAAAGCCAAAGGTCCTGTCCTCGTCACTCCTCCGGGGCAAGGAGCATCCTGGAGCATACTTATGGCTCCTGTCCTTTACACATCCTAAGCCATTACCTCCAGGCACACACAGCCTGTGGAGGACAATAAATCACCGCTTCCAGTGGGTCAGTGGTGGTGGGCACTGGGTTTGGCCATCTCCAGGTCCTCATCCAGAGCCCCATCCATGCCTCTGGACATGATCACCCACCTCACTCCATCACAAATCACACACCCCGGGGCTGCAGACAGTGCACAACTGCCCCCACCATATGTGCACATCCCAACACACACATTCGGATCTCCCCTACTTCATCCTCGCTCCCAGGGAAATTGGGAGCAGCCGTGGTGGCCCCTCTCCCTCTGCTCTCCCCCAGGCTCCCTGAGGAGCAGCAGGCAGATGTTTGCTCTGTGACAATCTGCATCCTGCTGGATTCGATAATAATATCAATTATCCCAAGCTTTCATCCACGGAGCTCTCTGTTCTCTGGAAATAGAGATGGATGAAGCTGCTTTACTGCCAGTCTGAGAGGCTGGGGGTCCTGGGGACACCGAGCCTGGTGACAGATGGGGAGGTCACAGGGAATTAGTGGTGGAAGAGGCAGGGAGAGTGCAGGGCTGGATTCCCTCTGGGAAATGGGAAAACACTGCAAAATTCATTTCCAACCTCAGCTGGAGGGGAAGCCCTGAGCTCTGCATCAGTAGATGGGGAAGAGCAGCACTGGCTGGGGACAGGCCAGCTCCCGGCATGGGATACTCAGCAGATGGATGCTGGCACCTCCTTGGCAGGGCATTGCCCCCATGTGAGCCCACCTGGCTGGAGCATCCCCACTCAGCCACCCCCTGCACCCCAACCCACGCCCCAGCACCGCTCCCTCGGGCACCCCTCTCCCTTGGGGCTGCGTTTGGGGTCCTCCCTGGCTGAAGGGAGGTGGGATGTGGGTGGTGAGCACTCCAAACCTCCCCTGGAAGCCCAGCTCTAGTCCTGGGAAGGTGCTGCCCCCGCTTCCCGGGCTGCCCGACAAGGGGGGATCCTTTTCTTCGCTCATGTTATTATTTTGGCAGCGCTGGAGTCAAGTAGCTCAATTAAGCAATAACTGCCTCTGTACAGCTGCCCACACAGCCTGCGGTAAATAATTAAATGCTGAAATAATACAGCAGATGGGAAGCAGCATGGAGAGAGATCCGAGAGGAATCCTCCCTCCTGCCCGGCTCATCCCCATCCCTGCCCGTCACCGCAGGACACCAAGCCATGAAAATACGGGGAAACACCTGGAGGGGAAAATCCCCCCCAAGCCCTGACTCCTGCCATGTGTCCCCCTTCCTGAGGCAGCAGCAGAGCCAAGCGGGAATGGCAGCACAAGGAAAAGCATCATGGAAAATTTTAACCAAGCCCTGGTATTGATCTAGACGTGAGGCACATACCCGAGCCAGCCCACTTCTCCACTCGCACATCATCTGCTTTTATCTGCTCCAACCGAGCACAGGAGCATCATTGAGAGGCCTAATTACAAGACAGTGACAGATAAATATTAATTCAAACCCTCAGGAATGAAAATTCAGCTTTGCTGCGTGGAGGGTTTGGCACGGGAGTCCCGCCGGAGCGTGGCCCAGCCACAAGAGCCACGGAGCTGCTCTGGTGTCCCAGCACGAGGCAGCAGCGATTCCTGGCACGGAGCTGGCAGCAGCACCCCTGTGCCACATGTGCCAGGTGCCCTGGCTGCTCCCAGGATGATCCAGAGCGAGGGCAGCAGAGGCTGCAAGAGCCTTTCCAAAGGGCTTGGCTAGTGACGCAGCCCAGGCACTGCCCAGCTCCCATTTGCCTCCCGGGAAGCAGAAGGAGCCCTACGAGCCACGTAATGAGCCTTGAAAGCAGCTCCTGCCATTCCGAAGGGCCGCCAATGTTTATACAAGGAGCTGGTTGTGGGTCAGTGGCCGCAGGTTGTTGTTTCATTAAGATCCTGGAGGGCAGCAGCTCCCACCAGGCAGCCGGAGCATCCTCTCCATATTCACATTTCCAT
This sequence comes from Sclerurus mexicanus, assembly GCA_013396755.1. NCBI lineage: Eukaryota > Metazoa > Chordata > Aves > Passeriformes > Furnariidae > Sclerurus > Sclerurus mexicanus. The sequence continues at coordinate 7,092 of VWZF01000127.1, read as the reverse complement.
CACATCCTCCTCAGACAGCACCGCTCCACTCCTCCATCTGCTTAAATGCCACCTCCAAAAGGGATTGGCTCGAAACAGCTTCTCCCCTTGTCATTTGTTTCCCGTTCTCCTCCTAAGGATTTGCATGCTTAATCCTTGGAGTTTGCAAAGGCTTTGGATTTTGTGGGACCTGGGAGCGAGGCAAAATATGCCTGCCTGGGATGAGGGCAGGAAATGGTCCCAAAACCTGCATTTCTCCATGCAAACAGCAGCTATTCGGGTCCATAACACCCTGGACAAGGCTGAGGTGTCCAACCCCAGGTGTCACCCACTTGGGGACAGCCCTGGGGATGCTCCTGCCCCAGGCTCACAGTTGGGAGCAGCTTTGCCGCTGCTTATTTCCTGAGCGTGAATTGCATCTCAGCTGACAACAGGCTCTTCTGCCAGATCCACCTGCCCGGCACCTGGCAAATCAGATCAGGAACGTGATCCCGGGAGACTTCTTCCAGATCTTCATTATCAGCTCCCGGCCAATTTCCAAACACAGCCCTGAATGGCTCTTGGGGATTAAGTCCACACTCAGCCCAGCCCTGTGGAGCAAGACGCAATCCTGGGATGAACCGGGATGAACCGGGATGAACCGGGATGAACTGGGATGCTCTGGGTGTCTCCCCGTGCGTGGCTGGAGACACACACACGCGCGCATGGACTCCTTGGTGCACGCACATTCCATGGCCCCACTGCCCGCTCCGACGGCCTGCAGGGCTCCATCCCTTGGCCAAACCCCCTGTGTCACCTGCCTTGGGGGACCCCCAGGCCCGTTCCCCCCTCCCCTGGATGCCATGAGGGTGCCGGGGGCGGGGGAGCAGTGCAGCTGTTGCTGGCAGGGGATGTGACAGGGTGTTGCAGCCCCTTCCCCCCCGGCGCGCTGTCAGAGCGCGTTTTTCCCGGGAGCGGCTGAATAATTTGCATCCGCCAAGACGCAGCTTCTGGGCCGTGTTTGTCAAAGTCAATCCGCAGCTCGCTGCCTCCGGAGATTCCAACATGATAGCGGCATCCAGCTTCAGTGACATGCACGGTGACTGCTCCAGAGCTGCCCGCGGATCCGCACGCCGGCCCCGGGCAGCATCGGAGCCAGGACGGTGCCGGGACCTTCCGTCCGTCCCAGTGCAACCCCCGTTCCGCTCCACCCCAGGGGTGCAAATTCTTGGGAGCCAGAAAGGAAAGAGCCACCAACATGTGGATGCCACGAGGTCAAGGTGTGCAAGTCCGCCCTGGATGAGGGTCGTCCCTGGGGGGAGCCCCGGTGCTCCAAGGGGATTAAACACAAATGCAGGAGCATCACCCCCAGCTCCAGCATCAGCCCGTGGTGCTTGTCATGAGCTGGTGGGGCTCAGCCCCCCCTCGCCCGCCCTCCCCTGCACTGTGGGAAGGGGACAGAGGATGCTCCTGGATGTTCCCTCTGTGACAGCTGTCGATCCTGCGATAGACTTGTGTTCTCTGGGAGCCTGGCTTTGTTCCCTGCACAAAGGGAGCTGCCAGGGAGCAGGTGACAGCACAGGCAGAGGGATCGGGGCTGTCTGCAAGGTGGGAGGAAGATGGGGCTTGTCACAGCGCTGCCAGGAACACTGGCACTGGGCTGAGTTGGAAGTGGAGAGGGAGAGGAGGAAGAGCCAGAGGAAGAGCAAAGGGGCTTATGCCCCACCAGGGTCATCATGGGTCCTTGGTGATCTCCCTGATCCCAAAAATGCACCAAAAGTCCCTTTATGTGGTATCTGCCCGTGTTCCCTCAGGTTCCTGGCCTGTAGAGATGAGGGGAGAGGGACCACTGTGACAATGGGGACATCATGGGGATGGTGACAGAGGTGCTGAAGCTCCCGTGTGGTGGAGCAGGAGCATCTCCATCTCGGCCAGGACTCTGCAGGCTCTGCAGCACAGCCAGACCTGCCAGGGCATCCTGGGCATCCTGGGCACCCTGAGGCAGAGGCAGAGGGGTGCTCTGGGCTCCAGGGCAGACACCCACCAGACCTGCTCTCCCGGGGGCAGGACATGCTGCCCTCCCCTCCCTCTGCTTCATCCAGCACCGCTGACAGCCTTTGCAGCTGGGATTCTCACCCTCCTCTCCCTCACCTCCCTGCCAGCCCTGCTAAATCCCAGCGAGCATCTCCCGGGATTTGCGGTGAGCCGGCTGGATCCAGGCACTCCATCAATGTCCTCCGGCAAGGCCTTCCCTTCACTTCAATACTTCCCAATCCAAGGGGAGTGGGGGTTGTTCTCACTTTTATGTGCTATCTATAGTCCCCTCTATACCTCTATATATAGATTCTATATCTCCCAGCTAATCTCTTTGCAATCATAAAACCATTAAATTAATTAACCAAGGGAAAGAGAGGAAAGGCTGGATGCCCCCCGAAGAACAGATGATCGTTTTACATTTATTTATACCTGAATTAAAGGCAGGTCAGTCCCTGTGCTGCCAGTCCCCAGGACGCTCTGGCCACAGGGAGCAGAGCCACGAGTCCCCCAGGATGGGCTGGGCCGGTACCAGCACCACAGCCCCTGGTTCTCCTGGTTTCACAGGTGGGGGATGAAGCAGGAGGAGAGCTGGAGGTGGTCGAATCTGCAATTCCATGCTGGATCCAGCACATGGGATGGGTGGGGGTGGGTGCTGAACCCCACACCATCCCCTGCTTTCCCCACACAGCCCCGGTGCCTCGGAGACGTGTGAGAAATCCAGGCTTGGGACTGGGGAAGGTGTGAAGTGGTGACAATCCGGCAGTGCCTGCCAGCAGCCCGTGCGGAGGGAGCTGCAGCAGCCAGAGCTCTGGCCGAGCCCCTGCTCTGGAGGGAGAGCTCAGCGTGGGCTGATTCCCGCGTGTTTGCAACCAAATTCAACCCCAGCCCTTCTTCTCGAGCTTGAGAGAGGTTGTTGCCCAGAGCTGGGCACACCTGGAGCTTTTCCAGTGGATTTGGGACAAAACACCCCGTTCAAACACAGTGGGAGAACGACAAGGTGGAGATGAGCACCCAGAGAAGGACACTGTGGAGCGTCCAGAGACGCCGGGAGTGGGAAAGCTTCCCTCTCACCCCCCTGGGCTGATGGATCGGCTGTCTGCCTGCAATCCCCAGCTGTCACTCAGCCTCTAATCCGCGGGCCTGATGCATTCTCCTCGCTGACAACGAGCTGACACGGTTTTCATTGCACTTAATCAGCTCTTTAAATTTAATGCCCTGATCGGCAGCATCTGCGTCGGCCACTCCACAGCGGCCGGTCCCGCAGAGGTGGAGGCTGGAAGGAGGGAGGAAATCCCTCCGTTGGAATTTCAAGGATGAAGCTGTTTTCAGCATCCAAACCCCAGCTCAGCTCCCAGCACTTCCCAGCCCTTTCAGCAGCTCTCCTCTCCCTCCCGTTGTGCCCATGTGGAGCAGCCCAGAAATCACCCGAGTGAGCGATTCCCAGGGTCCAACAGCAACCCCACCCCAGAGTTCAGGACACAGCCCATTCCAAGCCAATGGATGCCCAGGAGCCTCTCAGAGTGACAAAGGAGGTGACCCCAGTGGCACAGGGACCCTGGACCGGGGCGAATCCTGTGGTGACACCGGATCACAGCCACCATGGAGGTGACAGCTGAACTGCCAGGATAGGCTGGCTGGCTGGGGATGAGGGAACGATGGACAGGACAGGGAGCCTTGAGGGAATCAGGGGAGTGGAGCATTGGGAATGGCCGCTCTGGCACCTCGTGGCAGCCAAAGCCAAGCGTGGTGGGAATATGGAGACAATGGGCTTCACTCCACCCAGAACACATGGAATACACCAGGAATAAAGAGCTCGGAATGATTCTGGGGCTGAGTTGCAGCACAGGTTGCATTAGCCCTTCCCATGTGAGCTCAGCCGCCGAAGGCACGTGCTGATGGAAGCAGCAGGGGTGGGGATGAGCTCAGGGATGCAGATAAGGCTGGTCCCGAGGATGGAGCAGCTTCCCAAAGACCTGGGAGCTGCTGGAACACAGCCAAGAGCTCCCACCATGGCTGGCCAAGGGCAGTGTGTCCACATGGAGTGCACAGGACTGATGCCAACAGGGTTGGAGATGCCCAGCAGGCAGCAATGCCCTGCTGCACCTCTGGTCATCCGAACGCCATGGGATTCCCTCTTGCCCAGCACCCTCCCGGGTGCCAATCCTGCCCAACACTGGGCTGGCAGCTCCCTCGTGGTGCTGGCTCCGCTTGCCATGCTGCAGAGATCCATGGAATTAGGGGACAAGAGAGATTTTTCTCCCTTCACCTTTCTTTGTACTTGTATGCTAATGATGATAATGGGAATGAAACATCTCCGGTGCAGCAGAACAAAGGCCTCTGTTGAGAGGAGATCAGTGTGCCCGGGCTGGCAGCACCGCCAGCACCACGGCGGCAGCCGGATAAAGAGCCCTGGAGCAGGAGCAGGGGGCCATGGGGTGGGGAGCACCCTGCACCCCTCAGGAGCTGGGGGTCTTCTGCCATGGGTGCACCAGAGCCCTTCAGCCACGGCACAAATCCTTCAGAGGGACTCTCTGGAACCCTCGGCCAGCTGTCCGGGGCCGGAGTGTGCCTGCACACACAGACGGGCAGCAGCCCCCATCTGCTTAAGGCAGGGCAGCCCCCCCAGGCACCCCCTGTGCCCGCCCTGGCCGGCACAGCCCCCGCTCCAGCCCTCACATGCCGCGGTCCGTGCGGTGCCCGGCGAGAGCGGCTGCGGGAGGGCGATGGCCTGGGATGCTCCAGCCTGCCCTACATTCCTCCTAAATATAGCCAGCCAGGTGCTGCCACTTCACCCGGCTCGGGAGAGCCTGGCGCGGTCCAGCCCTGGCGTGCCGAGCCCACCGCTCCCAGCACCACCGTCCCCATCCCGCATCCCGTGTCACCTCTCCCGTCCCGCCCGCGAGACCCTCGGCAGTGGCGGCTGAGCAGGTCCGAGGGGCTGATGGCACCCAGGGGACGCAGACAGACACCCAAATGGGCCCTCTCCCTGCCTCTGCCCCCTTCCATGGGGAGCCAGACCAAAAATAGACGGGAACAGCTTCCCGCTTCCCGGCGTTGGCGGCGAGCGCCGGCATCGTGCCGCTGGCAGCCGCGGCGGCCGGGCAGCAGAGGAGGAGGCAAGGCAGAGCAGAGCTCACCACACGCTCTCACTCCCTCCTTCTGCTCCCCAAACTGCCGGGGAATAGGGAGGCTGTGCCGGGGCTGAGCCCGCCGGTAGGTGGGGAGGGGATGGGAGAAGGGTCATCCCTGCTTGGCACGTCCCTCCTGTCCCCAGCAGCTGGTGAAGGAACGCGACGATGGGAGCATGGCCAAGCGCTGCAGTGGAGGCAGAGAATCCCTGACCAGATTTTGGGCTTTCTCCCGCCTGCAGGACATCACTTGCTGCCGGCAGAGCCGGGCTTGATGCACGAGCGGGGCCCATTTGCTCCTGTCCGGCTGCTTTGCTCGGAGCTCTGCGCCTCCGGGTCTGATGATGCCAGTGGAATCCCCCTGCCCTGCAGGTGCCGTGCCTGTGGTCGACACCGGCCCCCTGAACGGGCAGTGCCCGTCCTGGATTTTTAGCTCATCCTCTCCATTTGAACCCAAGTCCCAGAGAACAGCCTGTCCCCACTGGGTGCTCAGCTCTTGGCCACTCTGGTCCCCTGCTCACCAGAGCCACTGTGAGCAGCCGGGGCAAGCACAGAGCTCAGGCACGGGGCTCCCTCCTGCACCCCAGCTCACTGAGGGACTCACAGCCCCCCCTTTCCAGGTTGCCCTGTGCCGATGTTCCTGCTCGGGGACTCGGGTCCCTCATCCCAGTCTCCCACAGACTCCAGAAATCCTGGATCCCCACCAGCTGCAGCTCTTCTTATTCCCTCACCCAGCACTGCCAAGGGGCTGCCTTTATTCCTTCCCAGGGTCACAGAACAGCCAGAAAGGGCCTGGAATTCTGAGGGGCATCTTCCAGTGACTCTCCCAGCAGAGCGTCCGAGCTCCTGCGGATGCTGCAGCCCCAGCCCCAGCCTCCCCTGGCTGCCAACACCCCCCTCAGCCGCTCACGGGGGGCTTGCGGTGGGCGTGGGGCACCCACGCGTGAACTAACCGTGCACGGATCGCTTGGGTGGCCATGCACGAACTAATTGGGCGCTTGTGCGTGAGCTGAAGGGGTGCTCATGCATAAACTATCCGGGTGCTCCCGCACAACCCCCTCCTGCGCCCGTGCCCGGGGGCGGGCGGCTCCGTGCCCGGTGGAGATGGGGAGTGGGACGAGTCCGTCGCCCGTGGGGGACTGAGGAAGCGGCACCGATGTCGCTGTCAGACCTTCCTCCCTCTTCTCTCGCTGCCCTTTTGATCTCCTCATTCTCACCTCTCCATCACCCCGAGTGCTGCCAGGCCTGGGAACGGAGCAGCAGCTCGGGCTGTCTTTGCTCTTGTTGTCCCCAGGCTGTTCCCAGATCCTGCCCAGGAGTGAATATCCCCCCACCACCAGTCTCCAAAAACCTGTCCCAGAGCCAGGGTCCTGCATGGCCCCCCTCCTCCCTGCACAGCATCACACACCCCAGGGTAGGGCAGCCCCAGGGGTACCCCCTGCATCCCCTCAGGACCCTCCCTGCCTCCTGCCCCTCTCTTATTTTCCTCCAGTGCTGTTTTCCCCTTTCCTCCTGGTCCTGCCAGGCAGGAGCCAAGGGGTTCACACCACAGGGCCGTGATCCCACTTAGGGACTCCAGCTGCCGCTGCCTAATAAAGAATCCTCTTTTAAAAGCTCCCAAAAGCTTTGGCTCTGGCAGAAAGCTGATGTTCACCTTGAAAAAGCCATTTGCTGAAGGCCAGAGACGCGATCTCTGCTCGAGTCAAAAGCTGCTCCAGTAATGGATGTGCAGACAAAAGCACCGACTTGGCAGCAGAGGGTTGGCAGGGCCCTCTCGCCCCCCCTTCTGCAGCAGCCACGGCCCCCCTGGCACCACCAGACCACCAGCACCCCTCCCTGGCCAAGTACCCACTGTGTTCTATTCCTCCTGCTCATCCTCCTCTTCCTCACTGCACAGCAGCCACCGCAGCTCCAAAGATCACATTGCACCCCCCCATCACTGCCCCCATCACATCCCCATCCATTCCCC